>CM025641.2:2891924-2909673 GCA_014621495.2 Entosphenus tridentatus | reverse complement strand
CACTCACACACCCACCCACTATCTCACTCGTTCACTCACATACCCACACACCCACCCACAGTCTCACTCATTCACTCACTTGGCCGCTCTCTCACTTGTTCACTCACTCACCCACCCACTGTCTCACTTGTTCACTCACACACCCACCCACTGTCTCACTCATTCACTCACTCAACCATTATCACACTTAACCACTCTCACTCATTCACTTAACAAGAACGCAACGCAAACTCACTCGGCCACTAAATCACTCAAAAACTAGCCGAGCACTTTCCTACCAATACACTCACACAGATCACTAACTCAACACTCACCTGCGAACTCGCAAACCTCCTCACTCACTCAACACTCAACTAACCAGTTAACTGACTCGCAAAGACAAAGATTCCCAGTATAACCTTGCAGACTTTTGTGGCAAGTGCTGTTAACGAGCACCTATGAGGGCCAGCACCATGCCTGACTAACTGAACACTCTTACACCAACTCAGTCAAGGCTATTCAATATCATGAACATTTTCACAAGCTTTTAGAGAATGCTCTCTTATTCCCCGTTCCTCACTCTGGAATGAGTGTGTCGAAATAATCACTTGAAGAGCTTTTGTTAATATTTTAGAGTGTTTAGAAGGCATCCGATAGGCATCTGCTCGCTTGGTGCATGAGTGATTACTGTTGGTAATGTTGGAAACGTGCCTTACCCACTTGCTCTTACCGTCTCATCTCACATTTTGTGTAGTTCTTTTCTCTTGTTGAGGTGCTCTACCGCTCTCCTGTGTCCAAGTTATTGTGTCACGGTGGTGATGGCTGAGCTGTAGATTTAAATATTTAATAACGTGGCTTTGTAGCATGGTTAAAAAAAAAACATGCTACCTCACAATTTCACGCGCGCTGTTCATATCTTAACTTATTTATTCGCTCACTTTACACTAAGCCACGAGCTAAATCTCCCTCCCGCTAACTCAATGAATACTCGCTCAACATTCACTCATTTACTCACCATCTCATTCGCTCGCTTCACACTAACTCGGCATCAGCTCACTCACCCTCCCACTAACTCCATCAACGCAAGCCCATCACTCTCAACGTTCACTCACTTACCCATTATCTAATTCATTCCCTCACTTAACACTAACTCAGTGCTGACTTACTCACCCACCCTTCTAACTCACTCGGCACTATCTCACTCGCATAACACTTAACACGTGCAGTGTTCGTATTTGGTTGTAAGGCATTGTACCTTGTAAATTGTACATTGCCTCCATACAAGCTTCGTTAGTACTTGGATGGGTGACCAACAGGCACCATTTGGTACACGTATCGTGGTATTAATCTACGGGTCTGATAAACCTTTACATCATTACATGCTTAACACAACCTCTAGAGCAGTTGTTCTTAACCTGGGGTGCAAATGCCCTTTCTGGGGCTGAGAGACATGCCAGATTATTTGAGAAGGTAAATCGTCGAAACACAAATTAAGCACGGCCACGTAAGTACAACTCCTTTGTTTCATCAAACCTATTGTATTTATTAACATACATTTTTAACAATTGAGAACCAAAGGGGGGTGCAAGGCTACAGTCAAGGTTAAGAACCACTGCTCTCTAAAGGACACTCTTCGTTTCATGTATAGCACTTAGCATATTAGTCAGTGTTTGATGGGAATTGAGAACAATATTATATATTGACCGGTCACACTTTTTGCCGCCTTCTGTGCTCGTACGAAGTCCTTTCTGTCGCCTCTTTATCCACACAAGGGGCACACCTTTTTGTTGAATAGCACAAACAGTGTTCACCGCATGTCAATTAAATAAAATTAAAATTGCTCGACCGCAGAATAAGGCAAATTAAGTGAACGACTAAAATGTAATGCGACGAGGGTGTGCTTTGTGCGTCGCCGTCTGCAGGCGCAGGCTGTTTGACGGGGACGCGCTGCCGGTGTCCGAGACGCTGTCTCGCCGGCGCGCCAAGAATCTGGAATCGGAGCGCGAGCTCCGCGAGATGTCGGACTGCCTGTCGCACCGGCTGGAGCAGCTGGACAGGGTGAGTCGTGGTGGGGAGATGCAGAGTCATTTGTTTGACGTTATTTACCTACAATAGCCAGAATAAGTCTCTCTCTTTTATTTTTTTTCAACACCCTTTTCACCAATTTTATCTTCATTGAGCTCTTGGCATTATGCGCCTTAGACAGAGCCGCATGTGGTGGATTAAAGAGGCGCATGCAGCTCGCGGGATGCCACTTGGCCACCGCTGGTGTATGTATAGATGTTGAACTTTTTTTGCACCGTACATAGCCAACCATGCTAATCGGAGATGTGGGGGCAGGACAATCAACTTTACACAAAAGGCAGTTCTCAAGAAATGAGTTTTCAATCTAGATTTAAAAGTGCATAGCTCCAGTGGCTTCCTAACATATAGCGGGAAGAGCGTTCCAGACGGCCGCAGAAGCGCATCTGAACGCGCGCGATGCAGTGACCGTCTTTGTTCGACGGCTAGCCCCAAAAGCCGCCGCTGCGAGGATGACTAGATTTGGCGTGATGGTTTATGCTCCTTGACGAGATCAGCAAGGTATTGTGGTGCATAGCGTAGAGTAAAAGAGAGCAAAAACACAAACGAGCGCGGCCGCGTTGAGCAGACTCGAGCACCGATGTGCCGCAGGCGCTGAGGATGGCGACGGGCGCGACGCGTGGGAGGACGGGCGACCCCGAGCTCCCGCGGGGGGAAGAAGAGGAGGAGGTTTTTTCGCGGCACAGCGACAGCGCCGTGGACTACAGCCCCGCTCGGCCCGTCACAGGTAACCACCAGGGCCCCGCAAACGCTCGGAGCGGGGTAGGCGATTGATCTGCAAGGCGACGGCGCCCACGGTAACGCACGCACGCCTGTAAACGTTTCAGATTGGATTGCAAATTGTTTTTTCTTAATACAGAGCCGCTCCGTTTTGGGGAAACGGCACTGTTGATTGCGTATGATTTACGTGTTTCGTCACGTAATATTAAATGTATACAACGTGAAATATATGTAATTATATATCAAGGAATTATGTATTCGTACGTTTTTGATTGGTGAAAATTCTCAAATAGCGTATGGCATACGAGATTCGTGTACACATTTCGGGATGGCAACTGCCGCTTTTGACCTCGCCCACCCCTGGGCGGCGTGCCCCTTGCCTGTGATACGGCGCTTTGGATGTAAGGGTTGGAGGATCACATAGATGTTTTTGAGACTCGCAAATCCGCTGGGTCTAGAGGTACCCAGGGAGCCGGGGGGGGGAGGGGTGGGGCGGGGGTTCACCTGTTGAGCGGTATTATCTTCATAATAATATCAAGAATGGATGGAAATGGCAGTTGTGATTTTGATGAATTGGTCACAATTGTGGTTAATGTTAGCCACTTCTCGTGGCATCGGGTGTCACCTTAATCCATTTACATACGACGTGAACGAAGCGATAATAAATGCATGTGTCATGAGCGAAAGAATCAAATTTAATTGACAAGCGGGGACAGATCCTTCGTTTTGAATGTAACTGTTCCTATTTATATTTTTTACGAAAACACATTTTTTGTGTCCCTCACCACCAGCCCCACGGGGAGGGAGGAGCACCATTGCCACGGCAACGCCCAGGGCCCGCCCCCACTCCACGTCACCGCCACGAAAGTTGTCGCCACGGAGACTGTCTCCACAGGGACCGCCCCCACTGCTGGAGGAGGTGCTGCAGCTGGCGCGCCCGGCCCCCATGAGGAGGGTGCGCTGGGAGCTGCGGCAGGAAGGAGAGCTGCAGCGACTCAAAGCGCAGGTGGGGCGCTGTGGTGGCTATGAGATGTTAACTACCTCGCCTGGTACACAGGAGGTCGTGGGTTCAGTCCCGACCCTGACGCCTGCTGCTGTATATTTGGAGTTTGTGTGTCCTTCTCTCATCATCATCACGGTGGCTATGAGATGTTAACTACCTCGCCTGGCATACAGGAGGTCGTGGCTTCGATTTTGACTCTGTCGCCTACTGCTGTATATTTGAAGTGCATGTTTCCCTCCCCGTGTCGGCGTGGATTTTTTTTCGGGTCCTCCGGTTTTTCCCTCCACATTTCAAATCATGCGTTTAGAGTATATTGGCTGCTGTATATTTCCACATGATAAGCCACTTCGTTGGACTATCATTTGGGGCCAGGACACTTCTGAAAAAGAGATATACAGCTCAAGTGGGCCTTACCTGGTAAAATAAAAAGAGTTTAGTCTTAGGTGAGGAGTGGTTTAGCGCACTATGGGTTCTCAGATTAGGCATCGGCATGTAAGAATTCACCTTATCTAGCAAGTCCTCGTTTAACGCGGTTGATGCGTTCCTGAAAAGTGTCCCGTTGAGCGAAAACCGCATTCAGCCAAAATAATTTCCCCATAAATAATGTAACGATAAGGTTTTCAGTGAGATACGATGTACTACTACGCATGCGCAGTGAGATGGCGGGACTAATAACCGAGGTTACGCCGCCACGTTACTGTATCATTCCGCTTACTGTATCGCCCCCGCTCAGCCGCACAACTCAAGAAAGTTCGTCATCGGCCGGTCAGAAACCGCGTTATAATGAGCACGCGTGGTCCACGTTGTTCCCTCTTGGAAGAACCGCGTAAACTGTTCGCATGAACACCGCTCGTTAAGTGAGGACTTTACAGTATTCGTTTGTTGGTGCGGTGGTTATCACGCTGCTCCCTGCACCCAGCGATCTTGTCTTCTTCAAATCCTGGCCGCGGCTCGCGTTGAGGGGCGAGTGAAGACTTCCCTCGAACCAAGCTTGGTGCCTGTCTTGAGGATGAAAGCCGTATTCAGAAAATGATGAAGCCGTTGCCTGGCTCGGCGCGAACGCACACCGCTAAATAAAGCAGATACTTTTACGAGGAGAAAATATACCTCTGAGTCACTAAATGTAGTCGCACACAACCTTTAATCGATTGTGGAGAACACCAAGCATTATGAGCAATGTCATTTCCACTTCCTTGCAACGGAAAAACATTGAATCATCTTGAACGTTTTCAGCAATGGCCCTTCTTGTATGTATGTTGAACTTCTTTCGCATCGTACGTAACCAACCGTGCTAATCGGAGGTGCGAAGTAGGGGGAAATTATTGATTTGAGCTTGTTGTGGTGCACCACTTTTGTGATATAATTCTGGATGAGACTGATCGTCGCGATGTGCTGTTGCTGCTGTTGCTGCTGTTGCTGCTGTTGCTGCTGCTGCTGCTGTTGCTGTTGCTGCTGTTGCTGCTGTTGCTGCTGTTGCTGCTGTTGCTGCTGTTGCTGCTGCTGCTGTGTGCACCAGGTGGTGAAACGTGCATATGAAGCGGAGCTCAAGGATGCCCGGGTGAGGGAGGGGCTGAGGCTGGAGACTGACAGGAGGAAGCTCACAGAGATGGTGATCACTTTGCCTCCCGCTGCCTCTTCATAGGGGCAGTGTTCTTCATTCATTTTCAGAGGGGGGCGGTACTTTCGCCGATAAGAGGCCCGCCTCTTATCGGCGTGTGAGGGTCGCCACATTTTAAACCATTGGAGTTTGACAGCATGTTGGGGGGTGTTTTCACAGTTGTGTATTGTCAGGGGCCACACGTCAGGGGGAGGACTAAAGACCACCAGGGGCCCCCAGTGGCCCGCGTGTTTTACAGTGAAGAAGAACACGGTGTTCAGAGTAATATATTGCTTTTGTTTTTAGTCACAGGAGGATTTGGATACAATCTAGTATTGAATTTGATGCACTACCCTCTGCTGCCCACCCCGTAGCCCTCCCCCCGGTAGTTCTATAACAACGTACCGTGCGTGGCAGTCACCTTCCCAAGCAGTGTTCAGGCTCGTGCACTTCAGGCTCGCACCTACAATTAGCACGTTTGTCTACGTACGGTGCGAAGGAAGTTCAACATACATACACACGTACAACCAGACCTAGCTTCTGAGATCTGACAAGATCGCATTCTTGGTGATGATATGGTCATGGTTGAGTGGTGAACACTGGAGAATATACGTTCCCGGTCATACGGCAGGTAACGCACCACGTTTTAGCACTCCGCATTCAGAACTCCTGTCTCGCTCTCCTCTGTTATACCCTGGTCCACATTCCTTGCCAGTCACTCATTGTCCAGGGCTGTGTCTGAGATGACGATTAACTGGCCAAGCATATTTGAGTTTCCTACTTAATCCATGCCCCAGGGCTTTTTCCCAGGTTATGATTAACTGGCCCGGTGCCACCCAAGTCACCAACATAAATAAGGACCCAAGTTCCCCTTTCACCGTCTGCCCCATCTGCTCACCCCCCCCCCCACCGGGTCGGCACAGGAGGACGAGTACAAGGAAAACGTGCGAGCGCGAGTGCCGCTCACCCCACAGGCCCGGCGCGTCTACGCCCCCCGGCGAGCCCCGGGATCGGCCCCGACGACGCCATCGCGCAAGCACCGCCTGCAACCGCCCGGCTCTGGCTACGGCTCGCGTTCGGCCACGGGCTACGGCTCGGGCTCGGGCACCGGCACACCCGTCAAGACGGCACGTCCCCCGCACCGGGGGGGGGCGGGGGGGGCGGCCAGCCCGGCGGCGTCGCCGTGGAAGCAGGGCAAAAGCCGGCTCCGCTCCGTGTCGCTGTCGCCGGCGCAAGGGGGACTGTTGCGGCCGAGGAGACCCTCGCCCCGTGAGTTGGGACGCCGCCAGGTCACGCGGGCCAAGCCTGGGGCTGTTTAGAATCAGAATCGGAACCTTTATTCGTACTGGAGGAATCCGCAGGAGCGGGTCAGAATGGTACAACAGCAAACGATACATAAACACGATAGGAGTGCAAAGTATAGGAAAGGTAAATAAATCGCTGTGAAAAGTATACAAATAAAACGGAAGTGTTTTTATCTTACGAGGTAAAGCCCACTGAGGTATTAAGTTACTTTTCAGAAGCAGCCTGGCTGTCACAAATGATAGCACAACAAAGTGGCTTATCACGTGGAAATTTATAAGCAGCAAAATAATCTTAATTTACCGGCAGAGGTGTAATCCACAAACAAACAGCGCTTATGGCAGTTTTACATTGGAGAAGCAAACTGTTAAATTCCCACGTTGACCCAGAATATCAGCGGGGAGGGCTGGTGATGGTGATGATGTTCATCGGCTGAGTTGAGCCCCATTCAGTTGGTTAACTTGCAACCCAATTTTATTTAACAAACGTTCCCATGTTGTCACTCGGCTGGATTACAGTAATAATAAAACGCATCAAATATGAATTTGCCGGCATTGACGATTCAAATGATCGTGGTTATCGAAGGTCAAGATCCGATTAGTCGCTTAATTACCAACAAGATATATAGAAATTGAACATAAATCCTAACACAAAATTCAATGCGTGCAATATGAGCCTAAGAATCTATTGAATGCCAGATCGTTACGTGCCTAATAGTTATACCATTATAATACATGCAATGAGAAAACGTAAGAAGACTTTAGCATCATTTTGGTATCTCCCTGCCCCGAATAAAGTCTGCCTATCATATCGTACTATTATAAAAAAGGTTTCCTGGCTGGATTCCTGCCTGGATTGCAGGGCTGGCAGATGGCCAATTGGCACATGCGTGGTGGTAAAGTCAAAGACACGCACATCTGCATGTGAGGGGGGGTAGGGAGGGAGGTCACGGACTGCTCAGGTGCGCCACGGTGGCGAGATGTTAAGTCGTGGGTTCGATCCCGACCCTGACGCCTCCTGTATATTTGGAGTTTGCGTGTCTCTCTCCCCGTGGTCGCGTGGATTTTTCTCCAGGTCCTTGCGATTTTTCCCTCCACATTTACACGCGTTTAGAGTATTTGACTGCGTTACATTTCCGCACGAGAAGCCACTTGATTGAGCTTTTGTTTGTGGCCAGGTCGCTCCTGAAAGAAGAGCAAAACAGCTCGGTGGGCCTTTCTGATGAAATAAAAAATACTTTATCGTTTAGTCTCTATAAAACACATATGCCCACTCTCTCCGGTCACATTTAGGTGATGTAATAGATCCACAATGCACTTGCCATTTCTATTGTCACAGTGCGCGTCAAGGAGAACGACCTGTTGCCTGTGCTGCTGGCCGAGTTCCCGCACCTGCACATCTCCCCACACACGCTCAACCGCATGTGGCACCAACAGTGCCAGCAGATGGATCGCCTGACGCGGATCGCCGCCCGCCCAGACCGGAGCCACGCCAAGCTGCAGGGCGAGGTCAAAGGCCACGAGTTTTGTTTCATTGCTTGTCGGTTGGTTAATGGGTTCCACGGTGGCGAGGTGTTGACTACCTCGCCTGGTATGCAGGAGGTCGTGGGGTTCGATCCAGACCCTAACGCCTGCTGTATATTTGGGAGTATTCATGTTTCTCTCCCTGTGGTCGCGTGGATTTTTGTGCGTGTTCCTATTTGTACGTCGAATCAACGTGCGCTACATCGTATTTGGCTGCTGCAAGACATTTCCACGTGATAAGCCACTTCGTTGAGTTTTCATTTGTGGCCAGGTCGCTTCTGAAAAAGAGCTCGGTGGACCTTGCCTGGTAAAATAAAATAGTTTAGTTTTATATTCTTGGTTCTTTCGGTAAAGTTACGTAGAAGGGAAATAATAAAATAATAAAAATAAAACATAAAATACACCATTCAGACGCTGTCTTTCCGACAGACCTGTTCTTCACCTGAGGACGGCTGCTTGCGTTGTGGCCGAAACGTCGTGAGAATTGTAATTTTTATTATTTTCCTTCTACGTGACTTTACCGAAAGAACCAAGAAGATGAATCCCTGCAGTCACGAAAGCTTTAAATCGAAGTTTAGTTTTAATTAGTTTAGTTGAATTTTAACTTATAATGCAATTTATATCGCGCGCAATATGTCACGGATGTAAGTGTTCCTGAATTTGAGGTGCGGAGACAGCTCGGTGTCACTCGAAAGCCAGGTGATATACTGGGCCTTGTAAGTATCCCTTGAAATTAGTTGTAGGTTTAAAGCTGCTGTGTATGTGTAGCGGGACGGCTTTCCAGGCAGAGGGGGGGGGGGGTCTGCCACGGAGAGATGACGCCTGGTCCTTGGTGTAGAGAGGAGGTTGTGATTCGCGCTGTCAGAGTTTTATACGTCCACGGTACGGGCAAACCTCATCTAGTCGCACATCAACTCGGGTGGAAAGCGTTTAAGCTGTCGTTTGCTTGTACATCCATTGCCACGGTGGTGTGTGGGAGGGCACTCTAATTTTTGTAAAGACCCAAATGGAACGCATCTTTGGTATGAGTTTGAGTTTCTGTGGGAATCGCCCTGTTGAAAACCAGCCAAATTGATCAAAGGGTTTCCCAAAACTCGGGAGAGACATACCAGCACTAAAAGGACCATTTGCAAATGTGGAAACATGTTTTACTCGGCACAGCCACCCATCGGCTTCCGTACTGCTTAATAAATACTTGCGAGGACAAATACATGTTGGGAAGCGTTACGTAATCCTTGCGTACGGATGTGACTTAATAGAATAATTTCTCTGTAATCGCTTTTTTGTTTGCACCTTTCGTTTTGGTGGCATTGTTTTATTTGGTAATTAATTTTTGTTTTTCGAAGGCTTTTCATTTGATGGGTAGTAGCTGCATATAGGATTTGGCCCTTATATATAATTAATGTACAGCATTGTGGCATGCAGTTGGCATGAATGACAGTGGTTATTAACCTTTCATAAATAGAGGTTTGATTAAACAAAGTCGTTGTACTTAAGTGCCCGTGCTTAATTTCTGTTTGGATGATTTACCTTCTAAAAAAAAAATCTGGCCATGTATCGCACCTCCAGAGAAGGGCATCTCGCCACCCCCAGGGGTTGCGTGCACCCCAGGTTAAGAACCACTGCTCTATAAAATGTAATAATCTTACCTGGCTTTGTATTTTGTCGCCAACAGCTGGAAGAGGCGCAGAGGAAACACGACCTGCTGGTGGCGATCATCAAGAAGGAGCAGGAGCACAACCAGCGGCTGGTGCGTCCCGCAGACGGACTTGACGACACTCGGTAGACGTCGACGTAATTGCCGTCTGCAGTCTTAATCCTCGTCCGTTGTCAAGCGTTTAGTCGGAATGACCCTTAACTCGGTCAGCCATGCACACAAGTACGTACATTGTGAGGGATCATTAGTTTGAATCATTGCGTACGACACGCACCTCCGGTGAGCACGGTTGGCTACGTACGTGTGCGTAAGGAGTTCAACGTGTACCCGTCATTGTGTGTATGTTGAACGGGAAGAGTAACCATGGTTGTGGTGATAGTAGAGTTATAAGAAGGCAACTGTATGTGTGTACGTTGAACTCCTTACGAGCACCGTACGTAGCCAACCGTGCTAATTGGAGGTGCGGGTTGTGCACAACGAATCGAAGAAGAAAAATTATCCTATTTTTTATTGCCGTTCTGCTATCGCCGTCACAGTGAGAGACAAAACAACCGTTTGGACGTCTCTCAAAGAGCACAATGGTTTTTATAACCCCAGAATGCAGCCCTGTGTCTTGGCATGCTGTGTTTAGAAGACATTACAAGCTCTCGTGTGACCTTGTACAAGACATGGGACATCTTATTGCATAGAGGGATCAATAAATCATCTTTTGTGAGAAAATTTATGGGATTCAACGTAGAAGCCAGTCAGGGTGATTGATGATCCAACCAGGGTGGTGAGATGTTAACTACCTCGCCTGGTATACAGATCGTGGATTCAAACCCGACCCTGGCGCCTGTAGATGTGGAGTTTGCATGTTCTTCCTGTGGTCGCGTGGATTTTTTCCGGGCCCTCCGGTTTTTCCCTCCACATTTAGAAACATGCATTTAGAGTATTTGGCTGCTACAAATTTCCACGTGATAAGCGACTTCGTTGAGCTATCATGTGTGTGGCTAGGTCGCTTCTGATGAAAAACTTTTTAGCTCAGTGGACCTTCCCCGGTCAATCGCCTCCTTATAAGTCTTTAATCGCTACAACCATGGTTACTGTCGTCCTGTGAACTTCACTCGCTCATTCCTCCACTCATGACTGACCGTCATTACACTGCCGATCCATTACACTGCCGTTCACAGCACTTCTCTTCCTGCTTCTTCCCCCGCCCTGCTCGAATTTAAATTTCCCTCCCATCGTCTCTTTTTCCCAAGCTCTCATAACCGTACTCGATTCAAGGAACTTGTTAACTTTTATCTGCTACATCTTTGATAGTGCTGTTTGTTGCCGACCGGTTGAAATTTTGGTCGTCTTTTTAAAGCCTTGGGTCAAACAATTGTGAAATATCTGTACAACATTGCGAGTTACGGGTCCTCAAGACCTGACCACTCAGTGGAACAGAGTAGAGCAGCGGTTCCCAACGCGTGGTCCACGGACCCCTACTACTCCACGGGGCTGCTCCAGGTTGTCCGCAGAAAAGAATAAAAACAATCACATCCTCGCCAAGGAAATGTACAATTTCAAACGGCTTGGTACAGGGATCGGCAACCGAAATAACAAGAAGTGAATTTTGTTATTTCGAATTCGGCACAAAACTCAATATTTCAAACGGCCGCAATGCACGTGAAAGTATACTGCGTACGTTACGTCACGGAGCCTGTCCGTCAAGAGCCGCAGGTGGTCGACCCGTGAGCTCTCGTAGCATACGGCGGTGGTCCGAGAAATGTAAGGCGGTTGAAAAAGGGGGTCCACACACTCAAAGTTTGAGAACCGCCGGTGTAAACTATCTCAGGGTGGCTATTCGTTGTCCTTTCCTCACTCCGCATCCCCCGCCCGCCCCTGCGATTTCAGCGCGAGGTGCGGGAGCGCGTGAGGCAACAGAAAGCGTCGGAGAGCCAGCGCAGGGAGCAGCGTGAGCAGGTGGCACGGGCGCGCCACTACTACAGCCGCTACCACCTGCAGCAGCGAGCCAGGATGCTGAGAGAGCGGACTCGCGAGGAGCGGGTAAGTTCGTCCGTCCGTCCAGCCATCGTAATTATAATTTGGAATTGTAACGCGCGCAGTTTCCGATCGCTTTCGGAGAGAGATGGTGAGAGAGAGAATGATGCGGAGGCGTGGGAAACCACAGACTAGCGGGGAAGGTGTTCACAACTGGCGCCAACAATTGCCCAAGATCTGTGATCCTGCTGTATTGGGGACGTTTGGCAAACAGTTGTCAGACCATTATGAGAGCTCCTTTGCCAGTAGCTCTCAATACTCTGATGGTGCGTTGTCTTTGAGTTGTGCGCCTTTTGGCGTCATCTGGTCCAACAGCATGTGAGACTAGGCTCTAAGAAAAGCTGTCTGAGGTGTGGACCAATCAATTTCAAGGACAGTGCATATCATTATCAGAGTTGTCTTTTTGTTTGCATTTTGACCGCAAGTGTTGTGGTTAATGCAAACGTGACCCCTTGTATAAAGGTGTCAGTTTTATTGCCAGGTAAAAGGGTAAAAACCTATTACTAGTTGTCAGACCGTATGTTGGCCGTGCCTCCAAAGACTCGACCAGTTCTCAAGACACTTTCACGAAGGTCCCCTATGTTGGGATGCTTGACCAAAATTCTATTCGTGCCTCAGGACACCTCTTAACGTGATGCCTTGAACTTGCGGTTGTGATGTACACAAATCAAAACGTCATAGATTGCTACACGACCTGCGACGAATGCCAGAGATGGAACGGAGCGGCCGTCCCCCCCTCCGCCTCCTGCCAATTATAAACTAAAACTAAACTATTTTTATTTTACCAGGTAAGGCCCCATTGAGCTGTATAGCTCTTTTTCAGAAGCGACCTGGCCACAAATGATAACTCAACGAAGTGACTTATCACGTGGAAATTTAAAGCAGATAATAATCTAAACGCACTTGAATTCTAAATGTGGAGGGAAAGACCGGAGGACCCGGAGAAAAATCCACACGATCACGGGGAGAGACACGCAAACTCCAAATATACAGCAGGCGCCAGGGTCAGGATCGAACCCACGACCTCCTGCATACCAGGTGAGATATTTAACATCTTGCCACAGTGGTGCTCAATTCATCTCCGCCACCCCCCTCCCCGCTCTCTCCACCACCAGGTGTTCCGCCAGCTGTTTGAGGAGGGTCTGGAGGTCCAGAAGGAGCGGCTGAGCGAGCTTCGCAGCTACGCGCGCGACAAGCACGACGAGCAGCGGCAGCGGCAGCGCGACGAGCTGCAGTCGGTGGAGAACTACTACAAGGACCAGGTGAGGGGACGGTGTCCCCCCCCCTCCTCCGCGTGTGACGTCGCGTCAAAAACCCCTTTGGACATCTGAAAGCTACCCCGGGGCATCTGTGAACAAGAGCTTCGTATAGTTAATCCGGATTCTGCTGTGAAAAATTCAGCTTCTTTGAAACAAGGGGATATGCAGCGTTCCGCTATCTTTTTTTTTCTGAGTGTCGGACCGCGTTGGGAATTTCGTGTAACCTCCGCACGAGATGTTGGTGGTGGCCCCTGGGCTTAGGGCAGCGGTGGCGCAGTGGTTAGCGCGCTCTGCTATGACCCTGGTGACCCAGATTCAATTGCCGCTCATGGCCACCACCAGTGGCGATTTTCTAAACCGGTCCTGGGCTTCCCCCTAGGCCGACTCGGCCTCAAATAAGTACCTGGTGCGATGTGTAAACATCACCACTAGGGGGACAGAGGCGGCCGGGTGTGGTGCTGGCCACACAACCCCTCGTGTGCAGTGCCAGCTTTCATAGGTGACCGACGTGGTGAAGTGTGGTCAAATAAAAGCCCTTTCAGACCCGCAGTGTGAGGCAGCCCTCTACCAGCAGTGGATTGCCAAAAGGGTTGTACATGTACATTCAAATGTAGCACCTCGGGACGATCACTTTATGTGAACAAAATTTATTGTCGGCGCTGAACTCTGGAACTTGTAAAATGTTTTTTTTTAAAGTTTCTGATAACGATGGGGTGATTTACGGATTGGCTTCAGCTGCGCACATTCGTAGCCACTGGGCGTAGGACCCCAGAAAGAAGGGATTTTTAGATGGCCTGTGAGCAAGGCTCGGGTGCCTGGTTTTTAGGTTATCTCTGCTGCTCGCAATTGCGATGTGTTAAATTAATAAGTGGAAAAACAATCTGTAATAATCCAATTGTATCCATTGAGTGTCCGATATCTGTCATCTTGGCAACAAAAACGTCAAGGCAGCTAATCTTAAATAATACAAGTTTTGCACATCTGCTTTCACATTTATACACATCACACACACACACGTCATAATGAGTATAAACGTGAATGCAGACCACTGGGGTTAGCGCTGTCCAGATGACAAACGGTGATGACCGCTCGCTGCCCGTGTTTCAGTTTGTTGTTCTTCCCCCGCACCCTCCGATTCGCGCGTTGGCCACGTACGGTGCGAAAGAGAAGCTCAACGTATGTACACTGACTCTGAAGTCTCCGTCCTCTCCTGCGCCGCCCCCCCTAGTTTTCGATGCTCGCCGACACTGTCAGCCAGGAGCGTCGGGACATGCAGGTGCGGGAGAAGGCACAGGGCAAGGTGAGTGCACTATGGTAGTGCGCAGGGCTGTGAGGAGAGTGGAACGTTGCTAATCGGTGAGGCACCCAGTGGAGCGAGCCGGACAGCGAGTGAGCAAGTGGGCTATCTCTGGCCAAGCATTACAGTGTAGGACCTCCCTGAAAAAAAATATTTTGGCTTAAGATCCAATTCGGCTTTACCAGGTAAATAGTTGATATTCTTAATGTTCGAGACATAATAAGGATGCGGTGCTCAAGCCCGTGGCAATTGTTAAGCTTTGTCGACGCCCTTGCAGACTTCAGTGGCGTCCGTCAAGAAAGAAGTGGCAGTCGTGTGTGTACTTTTAGCAATAATAAAAATAATACTCTCAAGAAACTTGAAGGTCGACAGGGTTGTGGAGATTCCACAATGGAATGCGACACAAGAAGCGGCCAAAACAAGACACGGATGTGCTGTGCTCAGCCATCCTTGGTATTTGTCTTTATTTGTTTCACCTCTGGAAAGGCTTGGATATAAAACACGGAGCCGCGTTCTGCGGAAGGTACAAATAACGGCGAGTTGTCGGGAAAGTGAGCACGTTGCTTCTGTTGTGACACCTGACGTGGAGTCGTAGAGAGGCAATTAAAAGAGCGCGTCAAGCTCGCATGACAGAAGTGCAAACGCAGGAATGACGATCACTTACACGAAACAGTTGGAAACCGAGAGAGCGTGCATCATAGTCGCACGTTAATTTATCCCCACGCCCTGTAATACCCAGCGTAAACAAGTCGCTGGAGAGATCAGACAAAAGGAGTGCACAAAGAATGTTTGAAGTTTGGATTTGAAACAGGACGGCGAAGGGACCGATCAAATAAAGAGCCGTGGCATCGTCTGCTCATGACGAGAACAATCTTAGAAAGGACCCCCGCTCCTTCCCCAAAGAAGGGAGGCGACAGGGAGAGAAAATGGAGAGAGAAAAGGGAGACTGTGTGGGTCAGAGGGTCAAGAGGTCAGCGAGGCACTGACAGGTGCTGCCCTACGGGGTGGTTTAAAACCTCCACCCCCCCACCAAACTTGGCGGGGGGGGGGGGGGGAAATGATGAGACTGGTGCTAGTGTTTAGCACGTGACCTGACCCCCCCCCCCTTCCCCGCGGTGGCCTTGGCAGGCGGTGCACAAGTTGCGGCGGGAGTTGCGCGGCAAGATGGAGCGCGACATCCAGGAGCTGCAGGAGCTGTTGGCGCACGACGACGCCGTGGGGCACTTCCGCGAGGTGGAGGCCGACCGCGTGCGGCGCCAGCTGCAGGTGGCGACCTTCACTTATGCGCAGGAGCACGCCGCGTCGTCGCCGCCTTGATTGTCGCCAGTGACGGCAGGAGTGATTTTGGAAGTAGCCCACAAGCTGGGTGTCCATTTTATGCCCGGTTTTGGTTGAATTCGCGGCTGGAATAATGACAGTCGTGCCCAAACCAAAATGTTCAACTTACCGGTTGCCACCTGGGTTGGCCAAACTTTATTGGTACCAGTGCCTTTATATGGCCACTGAAAGCAAGTTGTGACAAGCCAGTGGTGGCCCATACAAGTGGATGGCTGATAACCTTTTTAATAGTTCCTATGCAATTATCCTTTCGTGACTATATAAGAGGATTAATACCACTAAATGTCCCCTTAAGTAGCACCGAATTAATGTGTACGGACCATGGGCTGATAAGTCATTTTTAACTGTGGAGCAGCCTTACATCTTGTAGGGGCGGGGAAGATGTTGAAAAATAATTAAATGCGAGTTGCTTAAAGAAGTGTCCCTTAAAAGTGTCCCATCACCCACTGATGCATTCTTATTTTCCATGTATAGATTGTTCATTTCGAAACAAAGCAATGGAATGTTTCGTCCTCAGAGCTGGAACAATACAAAATGAGGTGAGGGGAAAAAAAGATCTACATTTATATGGCTGGGTTTACCGTGTGGTCATTCGTGTGAAACCATCAGATCTGTATCTACACAAATCTGGTTTAATGGCAGTGGCTAGAACCATGATTTACACACGGGAGTGATTGGTGCAGGCACAGTGCTGACGCAGGCATTTAGTCCCAACCAGTCACACACTTGATTTGTTTTTACGGCTGTTGGCCTGACCTTGTTATTTTAAGCATGAGTGATGCTGTTAACACCACAGGCTCACTCCTCCTCCTCTTGGCGGTAGCTCTATGCACAAAAATAGTTTTACAATTTTCACCTCTAGGAAATATTTAGCTTTTAATTTGCAATGCGGCAAAATATTTTTGTTTCCCAGGTGTGCATTTTTGTTGCTGTGGTTTTAATGTGAAGTAAAGAAATCAAAATGTGTTTTTTTAAACCAAGAACACTGCTGCTGTACTGTTTAGGATCAATTTGATTGGACTAATGCTTGCGTTACGTCAAAAGTTACATTTCTGTGCCACTCAAAATGGCATTATTGTACTTAAGAATATTATTAAATGGTGAAAAGTTTTCCTGTGATTTATAATAAATCTTTGTTCCACGAATGAACAAGTACATTTCAAAAACAAAAATAAGTATTTGTCACGAATCATGAGAACTGATGTCAGTTTTTGTGTCTTCAGACCATCACATACTGCTCTATCAGTCTTGTATAAAAGACTACATCAGGCCAGGCTCAGTCTGACTTAAAGGACCCTCCCCCCCCCTGTCATTGACCAGGCTTGTCTATTGTCTAAATACCAAGCAATAACATCCTGCACGCAGAGGGAAAAATCAATAACAACTCCAGCTGATTTAAAAGTAAAGGCACCAGAGTCAATAAGTGGTATACAGTATAAATATATTTATTTTTGAAACTTTAAAAAAAGTTATGGAAAAACATTCAAGTCAAAACTAATACAATTCAAGCTTTACAAATCATATTACTGTACTATAGTTTAATGCTCTTGCTTGTTACAAATATAGAAAATGCTATGATCAGGCCACCGTAAAAGTCAGCGCAACAGATTACTCTATCATAAATATTGTTATAAAAAGTCAGGGAAGAAAAAAAGCACTTTGTTTATTAATTCTTAAATTAGTTTCATATGGATTACGTGTAACTATAGAATATGTGCATGATTGTAAATATAACCGTTCTCTAGCAAAGGGCTCGCCTGATTTGACTACGGGCAAAAACACAAGGCAAGCTGAAGTGAAAGGAACACTGCTACAGAGTCGTTACGTCATCCAAAACAAAACAAAAACCAACAGCACCTGTCCAAAAAGGTGGCCGCTCACTTTCAAACATCTGAAGCTGTCTTAATATTACAATATTGACGGCCGAGGCCAAATCTTTCAAGCTTCGTCCAGAGGTTCAAACG
>CM025641.2:2880460-2891824 GCA_014621495.2 Entosphenus tridentatus | reverse complement strand
ATAATAACAAAGAAAACGCTTCAAAGAGCTCCAGGGGTAAAGTAAAACAAATTAAAACTGTACAAGTAAATAAGCGTTTGCATTCACGATTCTTGACGACTGTTTTGCGCGTAACTGAAAATGCACGCGTCTATTCGAGGATCGGTCATGGAAACGCGCACACCGCAAACTGGGTGATCTGCAGGGCCGCTGTGCGTTCAAAAGGGGGCGCTAATATTAGCAGGACGCAATAGATGCTTTATCCGACCGACGCTTTCAACAAAGTTGGGGGGGGGGTCTTCTCTCGCTGTACAAATACCCTGTCCAGAACATAACAAACCTTTGGCTTAAGCACGAGTTATTAAGCCTCATAAGTTGCAACATGTTCTGCCACTAACACTGACACGAAGGAAGTTTTCTTTTTTTAGTAACAATACACCGTCTTCCATACGTTAGTAACAGAAGACAAAAAAAAGTATTATCTGTGCATGGCTGTCCTTTGGAAATGCCACAAAGCAGCTGTTTTCACAAGCAAGGAAAAAGGTAATGGTCTCTGACGAAGCGTTTATACGAAACCAGAACCATGAACGTCGACCGTAAACGACAATTAAACTTAAAAGTTAAATTCCTTAAAAATTACTTTTTTGCAACTGAACACTGTACAGTATAGTGGGAGTGTCACGCATTCCGTTTCTGTGGTCCGAGGACGGTACGCGATCGTTTGCTGCAATACAGGCGGCGTGTAGAATGCAGTTTAACTCCACTAACAGGTGCAAATTGGGCGGACGGGCAGCCCTAGGGATAGACCTGGGGGGGGGGGGGGGTGGGGAGCCCACTTGACCCACATCACAAAGTCCCGGTGGTGGTGTTTCACACAGTCGCGTTTCCCCAACACGGTCCCCCTTCCTTTACGGGCTCGGGGAGCGTGGGGAGCGACCTGGCTGGCCTGGTTCACCGTCGCCCCGCGTGGGTGCGGTTTGAGTGCGTACAGCGCAGGTACGGTGCGTTTGCGCGAGTTACGTGCGTGCGTGCGCAGTCAGCCGACGGACGTCCGTCACTCGACAGCGAATCCGCAAGTCTCCTCCACGGCCGTCAGGAGCTTCTCGTACAGCTTCTCGTACGTCTCGTACGGCGGGATGTCGATTCGGTTGAAGCTGCGCGTGCGGAGGAGGAAACGGGACACGTGCACAGTTAGAACAAATGACGAAGGCCTCCAGGGCGGGTGGGGAAAAAACCGTGGCGCTAAAAAAAACTGCGTGTGCATCTCGGTTTGCTAACAGCTGCTCCCCCTCACCAGGTGTGAGCTTTGGGAAGGTTGTCCGTCTTGGCGTCAATCAGGTGGATGGTGAACAGCCTGGGACCTGCTGCGCCTGCGGGCGGAACCGTGCAGCAACAATTAAACAACAGCAGCATTGGCAGGGGAGCAGTCAGGATAGAAAACACAAAGGGGGAAACTGTAAATGACACACTGAAGATGCAGGATGGAGATGAAGCACATATCGGAGGGATCGGAATTGTACCACAGCACAGATCTTTTGCCCTCCGGCCGAACCAAATCTTCAGTTCGCCAATATTCATTTGCTGCTGCCCAACAGGGAGGATCGAATCGCGGTGAAACGTCATTTTAAAACATTCCGCAAACTCGAATGTCACAACAGGAAATCGAAAGGGGGGAAGGAAAAATATATCAAAAGTGTCGGCTTCACACATTTGGGTGTATCGAGCACACGGGTGTGCACCGCTTCTGGCCTCTTGCTTGTACGTAGCTTGTAATTTGGGTCTTCCATTTTAGACTACAACACCGAATAACGCAGCATGTAAATGTTCATCTATGCGTTTCCTCTGGTCAAGCACCCCCCCCCCCCCCTCAAATTGCCCATTAAATAATTAACCGTTTGGTCCAGTATTAATTCGTGCCTTCGCAGATGAGACCACAGAGGGGGGGATCAAGTGTGAGAAACTCTAGACCACTGATCTGAGCCGGCCCCAAAACAAACAAAAAACCAAGCTGGCAAGCCGGTCTATTAAGGGCGCCCCGATTTTGTCGGGAGGTTCAACAGCGCGTAGAACCATGTCGCACAAAAACATTCAAAGCGCGCACAGGTGGCAAAACACGTCAGGTGCCCCCATTCGTGCAGACGTCACGGTCTCGCGCACAGCAGCGCCAATAGCGCTGGTGACACGGTAGGGGGCATGCATAACATTTGCCAACAAGGCATGGTTAAAAGCAACCAAGTAAAGAATGATGCACATGCATGAATCATACAATTATTTCGTGAGTTTCATTAGCAGGACAGGTCAGAGGCAAACTGGCAAGGCAAAATGTTCTCTGGCTTATGTCACCAGGGTTTGGGGGAACCTTTTGATAAACGTGTTCGGTTTTCAACAAAACGACTTGCCGATAGCAACATTTACTTCGCACAGTCAGTGATCCACACCAATATGGACGGACAGAACTGATGGAACAGAACTAATACGTAAAAACACTTTCACAACCTCATGAGGTCGGAAAGCGTTACAAGTCGAAAACACTTGGCATCGACACTGACCTTGCAGAGCCTTGAACCCCTGCAGGGGCACGCGCGACGAGCCGGTGACGAACTGCAGGAGGCGCGCCCTCCTCTCCTCGTCGAAGGACTCCACGGCGCGCCAGAACCACCGCACCACGCTGCTCTCGGGCGTGCAGTGCTTGAGCCGCGTGTTAGACTTCCAGTCGCTCACGTCGATCTTGCCAAGTCCGCCGATGATCAACTGCAGCACGAGGGTGACGCGGGGCGTTTAGGGAGCGAATTTTCACCAGCGTCTTTATTAACTAAAACTTTTTTGTATTTTAGCAAGGTAAGGCCCACTGAGCCATATAACCCTTGGGGGCTGCCTTTGGTTCACTGGTTTGTGATGCAGACTTACGAAAGCCCTCTGATGTGTATAAAATAATTTGTTTGGTAATCGTAAGCATCGTCAGCCATGATTAATCAACTGCTTGATGACGGCCTCCCCAAGCTGTGTAATCTAACCTGCGGTTTTTAAACAAAATATATATGGAATCGGTTTAATTAATCATAATGTTGACAAGCATATTGGCTTTACATAGATTTGGCCATAATAAAAAATCTCTTTCCAAAGCATGTTTTTAATATATATAAAAGCATGTATGGACAACTGTTATATTAGTTTTGGTACGAGCGCTAGGTACAAACTAAGATCTTACAGATTTCCATTCATTTGCCAATATCGATGTAACAGGTCAATTCAACGTTGTGAAGAATGAGAACGCACTTACCTCCAGCTCTTTCTCGTCGAAGGATTTGAGCAGCGGCTGAGGAATGAGCTCATTGAACCCCTTCTGCAGGGCCAGGAACTGGGCCTCAATCCCTCGCAGGAATCGCCAGCTCACGTACAGCCTGCGGGGTTGCAAGACGGATCATCGCGGGCACGCCTTTATTAACCGTTCGAAAACAAAACTGCACTCTGTAGATCAGAGGTGAGGGACCCTCTTCCTTACCGAGGGCTCAAGAGGACTTTCAATACCTTTGGCGGGACGAAACAAAAACAAAGATCCCCCGTGTCGCCTTGACAGCTGCTGTTAGCGAGTAGCACCTATAAAGGCCGGCACGGCACACCAAAGGGGGTGGGTGGCCAACACCACGCCTGTCCGCCTTAGTCTCCCCAGTGGTGATCCGTGCCAGGTACTCATTTGAGGCCGAGTCGACCTAGGTGAAGCCCAGGACCGGTTCAGACAATCGTCACCGGTGGTGGCCCCGACTCCACACACCGCCCCCCCCCTGCATCCCTCCTCCCTTGCTCTTACCCTATATAATCGCTTGTCACATACAGCTCTCTCTGCCCACTACAGCAGAAATTTTTTGCTGGTGTTGTTCCACCTGATGACGGAAGCTTGTGTTGCCTCCGAAACGTCGTGATTTAGTTATTTATATTTTATTATTTTCACCTACGTGATTTTACCGACAGACCAAAGAGTAGGGACAGAAGTGTTTGAGCGAGTTAAAATTAGAAACAAATTTTCGGCCAGGACAAAAATAATTCCATCCTCGAGAGCTCGATTAGTGCTGCTAAGATGCCTGTTACCCAGGTCTCCCATGACGAAACAAGGCCTTTGGTCTCAATGAGCTCCCAACCGGTTTAAACAAAGGAGACACACAGAGACGTTAGTCAGCACCCCACCCATCCCCTCAACCGCTATGTACGGTATGTTCATGAAGAATGTTAACATCACTGAACGACCCCTAAAGTATGAATGACACGTAACGACTCCTGTCCGTGCGTCGAATACGGGAGGCATCTATTTTCATCTTTCACTCGGGGGAACTTCTCTGCATTCGTGGAAGTTGCGACTCTTCATCCATAGGCCAGATTTCCTATCTCAACAAAACTGCCAAGGCATTTATGGCGATTTAAACCCAGTGCTGGTGGTGAAACACATTCGATACACAACAGTTGAGAACGGTCATTAACAAACACTCGTATGTATGTTGAACTTCTTTCGCACCGTACGTAGCCAACCATGCTAATCGGAGGTGGTGGAGGGGTGGGGGGGGTCGAAGGACAACAAACTAAACACAAAAAGCAATTCTGAAGAAATTACTTTTCAATTGAAAACATGAACCCTGGCCCAACATCTTTCCTCTCACCTTTCACAGGGCACTGGCACACTCCTCTAAATCCTAGCTCTTCTGAGCAAATGAAATGAGAGGATGGGGGATGCGGGGGGGGGAAGGTTGTACAATTTGGCAGACTAAATTAAACTACTAAACTATTATTATTTTACCAGCTAAAGTCCACTTGAGCTATTAACACTCTTTTTCAGAAGCGACCTGGCTATCAAAAATGATAGCTCAACGAAGTGGTTTATGTGGCAAATTATAACAGACAAACGTACGTTTCTAAATGTGGAGGGAAAAATCAGAGGATCCGGGAGAAAAATCCACACAACCCCAGGGGAGAGAGAGAGAGCATCGCAAATTCCAAATATACAGTTGTCAGGGTCGGAGTCGGGGTCGAACCCACGACCTGCTGTATGCCAGGTGAGGTAGTTAACGCATCTCACCACTGTGGCAGTCAAACACTGAACCAGTGGTTCTTAACCTGGGGGTGCACGCAAAATGCCCTTTCTGAGAACCAAAGGGCTGCAATAAAGGTTAAGAACCATTGTTCTGAATGCACGATTCTAAATGTGGAGGGGAAAATCGGAGGACCCGGAAGAAAAATCCACACAACCAAAGGAGAGAGAGAGAGAGAGACACGCAAACTCCAAATATACAGCAGGCGTCGGGGTCGGGATCGAAGTCCATGACCTCCTGTATACCAGGCGAGGGAGATAACATCTCCGGGCTACCTTGGCGCCCGGGAACGGGCGGTAAAAATCTGTCCCGGCGGCAAGACACCCACCTGACATACTCCCGCTTGTTGGCCTCGATCACGGGGAGGTTCTTGCCGTTGGGCTTGAGCTCGTGCTGCACCAGCTGGCCGAACGCCTCGTGTTCCACACAGAACGTGTTCTCCAGCACGCCCGTGATGTCGTTCTCCCTGTCGGCGCACGCAAGGGCAAAATAATTCCCCATATTACAACAGGTAGGAACAACAGTTCCACACTGCCCACCAGGGAGTATTTGTCTGTCTGTCTGTCTGTCGTGCATAGCCACGCCCTCGATTTGTATTTCATAGAGCGCTACGGGCGGGCTCAGCACGTGACGCGCCGCCCCACGTGACGCGCCGCCCCACGTGACACGGATCGCACGAATGCGCTGTCCAACCAAGTTCCTACCTGCCCACTCAGAAGGAACGTGTTATAGAGACTCGCAGACTCGCGCTGTTCGCAAGCGACTGTTAAGAGACGTGCAGGGCGGAGCGGGGAGGACGTGTGGCTAGAAACCACACCCCAGCCACCTTTGTCTCCCCAGTTCTGACGTGTACACAATGCACAATGTACTCGTGTAAGGCTCAGCGAACAATAGCCGAGGCCCAGGGACTGGTTCAGATAGTCGCCACCGAGTGTGGATAGGAGGTCGCCGTGGTTTGTGTGATATCCGCTTCCACGGGTCGCTGCCTAACACGATGGGGTTGTGCCGCCCTGCAAGTTACAAATTAATTATTCCACTCGTAACAAGATTGTAAATCGCACAATCGAAATAAAATTTGGATTTTGGGGATTATTTTTTTATCAATCATGCGCTGAAATCAATGTAGGATGGACAACAGGAAAATTAAAAGTGTGTTATTGTTGTTGTTCGGAAAAAAAACCCACTTTTTTTTTTAAACACGCTTTAATGAAATGTACTGTCCGAGCTGCCCCTCCCCCTGCCCCCTTCCCCCATCGCCCCTCCCCTCCTTCCACATCCCCCGCCCCTCGGCGTGGCTCCGAGGCTTGCTGTGACGTAAGGGACCCCGTGGTGATTTACAGCCAACGTCGACAATTAGAGCCGTAAAAAAGATTGTTTGAAAATATATATTTTCAATGATAGAATATAGTATTGTCATAAGTATGACATACCTATACCAAGTTTGCAGTCGATACGACATTGGGAATACGGTTGAAATTGAGTTACAAGATTTTAGGATACGACAACACACAGAGTAAGTTAAATAAAAGCGTGTAAAATATTTTAAAATCTATGTTTTGGATTTTTTTTTTACGATAGAATGTAGTCTTTGCATCAGTATGACATAAGCATTTCAAGTTTGCAGTCGATAGCCCATTGGGAAGTGGGTAAAAATGTAGTTACAATATTTTTTTTGGAGGATACAACAGACGGAGTTAAATAAAAGCGTGTAATGAAAATGGAAGGAACCGGAAAGCGAGGAAGACTTAACAGAGAATGCCTTGACGACACAAAAGCGATTGGTGCAAGAAAGGTGTGTGCCACTACTTGGCACAAGACAAAAGGAAAGTGAAAACAAATGGCACAATGTGCAGTGGACACCTACGGGCGATCTTCCAACAGACCGTGGCGATCACGATGATGACAAAGATGACAATGAAAAGGCGGCGATGCAAGAGAGAGACAGAGAGAGACAGAGAGGAGCGTTGTGCGCGCCGGGCACCACTCACAGGATCCAGACGAGTGACTTGTGGAGCTCAGGGTCCACCGTCTCCATGTCGGCCAGCGTGATTGGCTTGCCCAGCAGCTGCTTGTAGAAGGGCAGCGTGAATCCACCGTCGATGTAGTGGCCGTGGAACACCGCCATGCCCATGATCCGTCCCACAAAGTGGAAGTAGGAGAGGTGCTCCTAGTTCAAAAACGTGGGGGGGGGGGCAAAGAAAGCTCATATTTTAGGATGTATGGCTACATGTTGGAAAGGGTTTCCACCTGTAAGGCAAGGCAAGATGGATTTGGAGTGCCATAGTAATTAGCGGAAGGGCGTTCCGGCTGTAATTAAGCACTTGCTCACCTTCGACTACATCTAAAAGAGCACTACCATCGACGAGCTTGAACGTCAATAATTCCGCGAGCGAAAGCAGCGCTACGGCCAGCGCACCGACCCCACGCAAATGAGGCCGGCGGTGGACAGTGGGCAAAGTGACGGGTCGGTCGGAGCGCAACAACTCACGGGGTTGATGGCCGAGTCGGGGTTTATCTGCAGTGTGTAGATGTCGTCGCGCGAGTACTGGAAGAGCCCGTAGTACGGGTTGAGCATCTCGTGGGACAGCAGGTACAGCCACTCCCTGCAGGGATATGGGGGGGGGCAAGGGTGGAGGGGAGGGGGGCGAAGCATAATTATTGACAGTATATGGCTGATATAACTTTGCACGTGCTGAGTCACTTTGTTGAGCTATCATTTGTGGCCAGGTCGCTTCTGAAAGAGCTATAATGAACTCAGTGGGCCTTACCTGGTAAAATAAAACGTAATTTTTTTGTATTTATATTAGAAATGTACGGTTTTCTCATTCCAAGGCTGTATAAAGGCCTCGTCATGGGGAGGATGTTTGACCATAATTCACCACCAGCACATCTGCCGCCAAATCAATGGACCTCACATTGCTCCCTGGTCTTCGCGAGCGAAGAACCAGCCGACGACACTGGACAGAGCGCGGTCAAGGTGGGCCCAACAGCAGTTTTGAAATCGCTCTCCCACCGACGACGGCCGTGGTCGGGAATCGAACTCGGGTGGGCTGCGCGTTCATAGCGAAGCGCATTTGGCACCGCGCCTCCACTCAACCCAACACGGCGGAACGAAGGATGGAGGACGGCGCGTCATCCAACCAAGGGTTAAAACACCCGCATTGGTCGTTAATGACGAACAGGAGCGGGGGGGGGGGCGAATGACAACGCTCGTCAAGCGTGCGACGCGATTCCGGCGACGTGCGACCGAGCCAAAGCGAACACGACGTGCGGCTCACGTTACGCAAGGCTGTTGTCACGATGCGTTCTGATGCAACGACTGGTACGCACACCGGCAGAGAACAGGGAAGGGTTTGTTTCTGCGGGGCTCACGGTGTCAGAACACTGTGGCGCAGTTGACAGACCGCCTCATTATTGTCAGATTAACCACCATCGGTGCGGTTCACGGATTTTGGTTGTGACGAATGATAATTCTGCGTCCCTTCACGGTTATTATTTCACGGAAACGTCGGGGCTGTTTGTCGTTTAAATGCACACATCTACTTTTGAACCTGATGCGCGTTTACGTGCGATGATTAATTCTGCCATTTTAATCTGCTGCATAAGAACCCATTTACTGTCACCAGCGACGATCATTCAAGTCTTTAAAGCTGAATTTCAATCTGTTGCAGAACCCGTTTTCTCTCATGTTTGCTGTTCAGACTCTGACCTCTGCATTTTAATTTGCAGCACAATAATCTGTTTGCCCGTACAATACCTTGAACCTTGCTCCACCTTGAAAATGCACACAACTGATGCCAATGGGTTTTCCCCGAAGCGTACATTTAAGACGTACATTTTTTTCCCTCTTGTACAGTCTCAACTTGCCCCGATTCGTTTGTATCATCATGCCTTAAGGTAACTTTGGCGTGCAATTTACATAAATATTATGTCATAAGATTCCATTCACTAAGGATTCGATGTGTACATCGTAAGCTTAAGAATACATTTTCATTAATTGTTTTTTATTCCCCCGGGACTGCTGGTGCTGATACCTCGAAATTGGTGTGTGCGCACATCCGTGTGTATGCGCGTGCGTGTGTATGTGTACGTGTGGGGCGCGGTGGTGTAGCAGTTAGTGCGTGGCTCTACAAACCCCGCGATCAGAGTTCGATTCCCGCTCACGGCCAACACCAGTGACGATTATCTGGAATCGGTTCTGGGCCTCACCTAGGTCGACTCAGCCTCATATGAATACCTGGTGCGGTGTGTAAACACATCGCCACTGGGGAGACAAAGACGGCCGGACGTTGTGCTGGCCGCCCACCCACCCCCTCATGAGCTGTGCCGGCCTTCATAGGTGCTCACTAACAGCACTTGCCCTAACAGTCTGTTCAGGCTATACACGGGGGATCTGTCTTTTTTTGTGCTTGTGCGTGTGTGTACGTTTGCGCGTCGCTGTGTATGCCTGCGTTGGCAGCGTCCCTCTTCCAATATTCATCTTTTCACCTCTCTTTCTCCCCCCCCCTGTCTCTTCCCCTATTTCTACCCCGATGTGTTTTGCATTTCCAAGGCAATTTGAGATGCCGCAGCCTTTGAGCAATTGTACACAAAGACACACACACGTGTAGATCAGGCGTGGGAGGATTTTGACCACACTCACCACCCTAGTATTAATTGGTTAACAAGGTTCACACTGACGCGAGACTAGAGCAGTACAATACTGGAATTTTGCTGCAATGCCCTCCACTGCTCACCCGCAAGCCTGCAAAAGCCCTATGACAACCTGTTTGTGTTTGGTGGTCACCTTATCAAAGCACACTAAGTTGGGCTCAACCTAACTCAGTTTCTGGGATGTGACGAGACTGGGCACATCGCCGGCACTTTTGATCATTTACACGACTAACAAATGTAAATCCTCATCCTCGATTCGGACCGAAAGTTCGTGCCGGGTGGGAGAGGCGCTCCGTACCTGGCGACGCCGCCGTAGTCCAGCCCCTCCTCGCCACGGAACTTCACCATGAGCCGCTTCTTGAGGTCGCGGGGCCTCATCTTCATCACCTGTCGGTACGACTCCTGCCAGGGGGGTGGGGGGGGGCGACGGGCGAGCCGGACCGACGTATTCGCTCAAATTGTCCCGTGGCAAAAGTGGTTTGTTTATCCACATGGTGCGATGGTCAAGATTAAAAAATACGGGCCCGTAGTTGAAGAGTTTTTTTTCCTATTCACTTATGCAGGACAAGACGAATAGACCACTTACAGGCCAGACACAATGTGATGGCATCAGAGTCAATTAAGACACCTTTTGAGCCTGCACTGGAGCAAAGGAACGGGTCTTAGTAGCCGGAGAACAGTGCCGGCAGGCATTAGCGAGACATTTCCAGACATTGAGGACAGCAGGAGCAGCAGCAGAGAAAGCCACAGGAAGTGAATTGCCATCCACAGAGGCAGCGGCGGCAGCAGTAACAGCAGCAGGGCGAGCGTCCCCTCCCGTCTCACCTCAAAGATCTCCGTGCGGGAGACCTCGAGCCGACAGTGCCCGGCCTGCGACTGCTGCAGCGCCAGCTCTTGCCGTAGGCACTTGAGCTTCTGCACGAGGTCGCGTTTGTAGCGGGGCACGGGGCACTCCTCGTCCGCGGGGGGTGGCGGCGGGCCCGGAGGGAGACCCGGGGGGCACGGGCCCTGTTGCGTCTGTCGGTTTCTGTGACGTTGGCGTGAACGTGCATGGGGAGGGGGCAGCACACGTAGAAGAGACCGGTCAGTTTAAAATAACAAAACACGTCGCTATCTTTTATTTTACAAAGGATGGTGGGGGATGGGGGGGAGGGCTTGCCGTACTTGAGAAGGTGGTGCAGGTTGGCGGAGAGGCGCGGGTCGGTGAACTGTGTGGTGCGGTTGTTGTGGTCGACGAAATAGACGCGCCCCGTGGCGGTGCTGCGCGTCTCCCAGCCAGCGGGCAGAGGGCCCAGGTCCTCGCAGTTCACGTGCGACAGGTCCCTGTGTCAACAGGGGGGACGCGACGATGACGGCGGTGGTGGTGATCAGTACAAGTGGGTTCATTATAGTGGAGTAGCAACGACATTATCAGTGACGTAGTAACTACATTATCAGTGGCGTAGTAACTACACTATCAGTGAAGTAACTAGTAAACTACATTATCAGTGGCGTAGTAACTACATTATCAGTGGTGAAGTAACTACATTATCAGTGGAGTAGTAACTACATTATCAGTGGCGTAGTAACTACATTATCAGTGGTGTAGTAACTACATTACCAGTGGTGTAGTAACTACATTATCAGTAGAGTAGTAACTACATTATCAGTAGAG
>CM025641.2:2867323-2880450 GCA_014621495.2 Entosphenus tridentatus | reverse complement strand
TAGAGTAGTAACTACATTATCAGTAGAGTAGTAACTACATTATCAGTGGTTACCTGGGAACGCGAGGGTCGTGCCACGTGCTGACCCCGGTCTGTGTGTGGAGGAAGTAAATTTGTCCCTGCTGGGTCGTTCGTTGTTCTGCACGTGGAGGAGAGGCACAAGGCATGGGAAACGGTGATAAGAGGGGACAAAAGGGTCAATACCCTCCCAGAAACGGCCAAGAGAAAACCGTCGAGGCATATCACTTTAGTGTATCTTACAATTAAAAAAGTGAATAAAATGAAACAAACCTATATGACTCGACCACTCACGTGAAACGAGATTTTTTTCAAAGTCTGTTTTTTAACTTCCGTTTACTTTTTCCCCCAATAATATTACAAATGTGCTATCGGCGTTCTCATGACACAGACATTATCATTCGGAAGTCAAGCAGTTAGCGGCAGTGCATCAAACATGTGTCAGATAATGTCCCTGGAAGATGATATCACAGAACTACTTGTGAAATCACTTGATTAGGTCTCTTAATACAAACTCGGTGTCCACACACATGTGCATACCCTGCAAAAAGTGTTGGGACACAGAAAATGTTTTTTTTATTCTCAGAGCAAATAATGATCCAAATCAAGTAAAAAAAAAATTAAGTGACGGGTGTTTTTTTGTGTGCGAACATTGAGACCATCATACACGTGAGATGAAAGAAGTTCCGTTTTAATCGCGGGTGGCTGGAACCTGGATTGAACCCATCGCCGACCAAAGCCACCCGGCCACTTCCAAAACAACATCTCGGAACGCCGCAAACTTTCTGCCCGAGTTGAAGGGGACTGCCCGAAACCGGTCGATTCTCATGCATGCAGCAAGGGGTCACGTGCTGCACGGGTTACATTTTAACTTGGTTAAACGAGGCTCCTTGTTCAGCGCTTACAATTGGGAAAGTAACAACGCACCCCTGTAAAGTAAGAGAGCTAGACACTCAACGCTAATCAGAAATGACCCAATTCTTACACGCACAAACGGATTAATTCAACGTGAGCAGAACTTAACCAATTAATCGTCACATCGCTTCCAGGAATCCATATCTACATATAAAATTGACAAGTGTCCATCTGTCCATTTTTCATGCTCCACATCTCCAAAACGGGATGTTAAGAAAATCAACAAATGTTTGTCTTCCTGAGGATATTCCCGCAAAATTGTCGCCCTTCTAAAATTTCATAATTTTGACCCTGAAAATTTGACAAATACCTTTGGGAACAACCAATAGCCCCTCCATCTGTAACAATTTCATCAGAACGAGAGTCGCACCTCACTGCTCAAACCAGCGATTAATGGGTGCTTAAAAGCAGGCCGGTGAGTGGCAATGGTAAACGAGTAGCAACATTCCATTTTTCCATTTCTTATAGACATTGCAGGGGGTTTCTCATACGAAATCCATTTTACTTGCATTTCACTGATGCTATATCCCATGCAAATGCTCATGCAGTTGGTATATTCCGATACAAATCGGTGCCAGTTGGCACTCGCTTTAGTGTACGTGCCACACCCCTACACGCGACCGTGGAACTGCCCTTAAATAGTGCCGAGTGATTTAGAGATCCGATTTGTGATAGCAAATGCAAGAGGAAACGGCAGAGGAGGAAGTGACCTCCGCGCCAACCGGGCCACTTTTCGACGCGAGATTTTTCCCGTCGGACCGAGTCGTCGAGTCGTTTCTCACCGTAGCCCTCGGGCAGATCTGGTGGCTGGTGGAGGTGCGTGCGGCTCAGGAAGTTGCGGTGCCTCTGCGAGCGCGCGCCCAGCTCCGGCGAGCCGGGCGCCGCCGGCGCCGCCGCCGGCTCCCCGGCGGTGGTGGTGGCGCGACCGTCGGCGCCCTGCCCAGCGCGCAGCGGCGTCCCCTCCTGGCCCGGAGCAACGCAGCCTGGTCCGCCGCACTCGGCCGCCGGCCTGAGACACGCGCACGCACACACGACGCGTTTAGCACAGGGGCGTTGGCACACTCACTGCCTTATGCGGTTGTGCTGTGTTAACAACTCTCGGATGCGTTTTCGGGGGTTGTATCGCTTGCGGTGTTTGCGCGATGTCTAAGTCGGACGTCGTGCCCAACAACACGCAGCAACAACCGGAAAACAAAATGGGCAGGTGTGGAATGTACGGCGTGGGACTGGCACGGCACCGCGGCTTCATTCATACGGCTCGTGAACACACGAGGCCTACCACCCTTTATATTTATCCATCACTGCATCTTTAGCCACACTCATTGGGTACTAGAGGGGAACATTTTCGACCTGGCAAATGTACTTTTAAGTCCGCGCTTCTTGCTTACATTGCTTTTGTAAAGATGTAATATGTGCACTACAGAAACTATATAAACGATTTACAAGAGGATTAAAACTGCGACTTAGAACGCGTGGCAATCAGACAGCCCAGACAAGACACACAGCTTAGTATCTAATAGATAGGAGTTTTTTTTTTCTAGATTCTTGCTATTTTCCTTTAATATATCAATACGAGGGTGTGCTCTAGCCAGGTCACAGCACACCAAATGCCTCTCTCTCTTCAATCCCTCGGTCTTTGTGACCGTCACTGCACATCTGCTGCTCCTCCTCTACTCTTGCTGCCCTCAATGCATCACTGCTGCTGCCTCCCCAACTTCTGCTCCGGTCCGAGACCCTTCGCCGATCCGTTTCCACTCCCTCCTCGGTCCATTTTTTGTTTTGACGTTTCCTAACCCTGGCTAACGCGCACGTTCTGCCAGGTCCTCTCGACCCTGCTCCCAATCGTTCCAAAGCCACGCGTGGAAAGCGGCCGCCCGTCGCCACGCACGCTCTTTCCACGTCACAACAGGTGCCGCTTTGTTCCGTTGCGTTTTACCTGGTTGGTCTCTCCCACTGTGCGGTCCGCGTGACGTGGTTAACGTACTGTGTGCGTCCCATGGTCGACCTCCGCTCCTCCCACCTGCCCGACCGAAACGAAGGTCACGTAACGGCGCACGGCACACGTCACCTGCCCAAAACGGCTCGCCGCGTACGTCCCCGTCGATTTTAGACTAGCTCGGTCAAGGTGTCCGTCACTACTTTGGCGTCAAGTTCTCCGCGCAACGCCTCAAAAGGCATCGTTCTCTGTCCGTCTGCCTATAATTACGATGAGGGAAGCAGGAACGCTCTTGTGAAGATGATCGGACATTAATTAAGCTTTAGGATACGATTGCCTTGCTATTAGGGACTTATCCCCCGAGAGAAAGCCAGCCCAATTGATCAAAAGGCTCAAACCAGGAAAGGGTAACATAATCCATTCGTTTATATACCATTGTTTATGCATCCTGTTAATTAACTGGAGGGAGACAATGGGACACACTTTGCTTTTCCCCAAGTAGTATGGGTTCATCCTTTCGAGTAAACATCTCATTTCCTGAAATCTATTAAATAAAAAACCCGAATCCATTTGCCACAAAACTTGTGTAACACTGCCAACCAATAACGGTGCCCATTAACAATTTCCAAAGCTTTTGAAAATCGTTGGAAAAATTGTTTTTTTTACTTAAAACATCAATATTAATCTGCATATCAGCAATCAGCTCATGTGCGCGACAACAGAGGAGCGCGGGTGCATGCCGGCATGGCCAAGGGTGTGTTCGTCTGTATGTGTCCATCTGTATATGCATGCGCAACTTTCATTGTACAACCAAAAAGTCCAACAACAAAAAGAGGCTCCCTGAATGCCCTGGCTTGCCCACTTTGTCAAAAGTGCAGATGCAAAGCACAGACCCGCAGGTCATGCAAGCCAGTCCATTTTACCAGCCAAGTGTCCCAACGAGACTTCTCAATTATTCAAGGGAAGTATTGGAAGTTGATTAAAATAAAAAAAAAGTTAAAATATATCCCTGCCCAAATGAGCATGAAGTGTGTGCTCGTCACCAACTGTGGGCCCTGAGCCGGTGATGACAATTCCACATTGCTTAGACGGGGGCCAGTAGATATGAAAAAAACACGACTTCTGACCTTCTATAAAGCGATACTCGTTTATAATCGTATTTGGCGAGACAATAACAGGCTGACGCATCCAAAAAGTGGAACGCGAACTCGCAACCGTATGACGGTGAGCGGATCGCTTTAACCACTAGCGCCACCCGACTGCCCTGGCAAAGCTTCGCGTGGAATAGAGTTTCTTTTCTCTTCGTTGAAATCAACGCACCGTTTTCAGTTTCATCAACGCAAACCAAAATCGCGATTAAATATTAACCAGGGCATGGCCTTCTTTCCGAGGTTAAATTACCGCCGACACACGCGACTCCGCAAGCCCCATGGCCGAACTGGAAACTAAAACATGGAACGTGGGCGGTAATCCCAAAGACACCGGGGCGCACACAGACTAAAAACTATGAAAACGTATTTTTATTTTACCAGGTAAGGCCCACCGAGTTATATAGCTCTTTGTTCAGACGCGACCAGGCTATCACAAATGATAGCTCAACAAAGTGGTTTATCGCATGGAAATTTATAGGAGTAGCAAAACTCTCAATGCATTTTGTTGAGTCTAAATGTGGAGGGATAAACCAGAGGGGGCCCAGCGAAAATCCACGCCCAAAATACACAGGCGTCAAGGTCGGGATCGAACCCACGACCTCCTGTATACCAAGAGGGAGTTAACATCCCGCCACAATGGCGCCCGATGACATGGCCAAGCAGTTGCAAGGTTTTTCGTTTGGTGCAAAGGTTTGCGGTTCAAACCACGTGGCCGCCCTGGTTAATATTAGGGTGTTCACCATAATATTCCGCGACGTTATTTGAAAAGGAGCATGACCAGAAGCATAGACACCGCAGTCCAAATTTGCCAAAATCTAAACAATTACCCTCAAATGACCGAGTTGGGTAAAACCACACGGCAAACTTTGCCTCCTACTTACGAGCGCCCTCGTAATAGACTCGTGCTATAAGGACGGCGTGAATAGCATAGGTACTCAATCATTGTTTGTATTATTATAGACGCGAACGGTGGTTACAGCTGCTACTGCTGCTGCTGCACATGGAGATGAACCCTAGTGGCCCCAACACTCACCCCTCAGGCAGGTCGTTGGGGAACAGGCCCCGGCAGTCGACCACTGCTCCACCAGTGCCGATGCGATCGCGCGACTGCAAGCTCACTGCGGAAAAAGGAACTCAAGGTTGGCGACGGCTGGCGGTATCAACTTGGCAGCATTAAAAAAAAACTACAGTACAACAATGGATTTTGCTGCACTGCTCTCGGTTTGTCCAGTGCGCAGCCATAAATATACGTGGGTGAAAAAGGGCACGGTTAGGGCTGAAGGCAGGAATACGGCCTGGACTATCTGATTGGCTAAAGCAGAGAACTATTTTTCAGGGCGGCAGTAACAAAAAAAAATATTTCGGCTCAAACACTGCGAGCCAAAGCGTTGGACAGGAAACACTTACAGACGATCTGTCCCCTGACGGTGTCGTTGCTGCTTTGGCCGAGTCTGCAGAGGTCCAGGCGCTGATCTGTGTACGTAGTTGTTCAGGGGGGAGGGGGAAGGGAGGAAATTCACCGCGCACGCGTGGAAACAACGCGTCACTTATCAAACCTGCAAGACCACACGAGACCGTATCAAGAACGTGAACTTTAAACGAGGCAGTGCAGCTGGTGACATTTGAAGCCGTGTCTCTGCTCCAGTTAAAGCTTCCGCGAGGTGCTATGAGTCAGCTTTTTTTGTCAGCAAAGTGAAATTATACATTGCCATGACAGGGGCCAGTCACTCCAAATGTGTTACAACCACTGCCGAGTTTCCAAAGAGCGGTATCATTTTATCAACCTCGCGTGGGGATAAAGGGATCAAGTTGACCCACAGGGGCCCTGGGTTGGTTTGCGAGTCACGCACTCTCACCACAGAGCCGCCTGTTTGGATTTCGAAAAGGCCTGGCTTTAATGAGACGCACTAACCGCGTAGCGGGAGAGTGATGCGAATTCCTGCAAGTGTTGCTCTCGATGCAACTGCTCAATTATACAGGGTCATCCGTTTACAGATACCACACCGATTTATAATGACACATACTTTCTTCGCAACAGGGGTGATTGAATAGCGTGAATGTTGTAAGCAAATTAGAATGGCTATGTTGGTGGACAAAGTGTATTGAGATTGATGAGAAATGTGCAGAGGCTTTTAAGTTGTCGATAATTTCTGCCGAATATTTGAGTTCGGTATCTAGAAACGGATCGCCCTGTATTTTACAATGCGACTTGTATTTTACACGGTGCCGAGGGTACAACGTTTCCCCCCCAAGATGCCGTATGAGAGGAGAGACAGCACAAGTGCGGGGGGAGCAAGGGAAAACTAAAATAAAGAAAAAAACGCAGCGAAGATGACTATGAAATAACAAGGCAGACAGAAAAGCGAGCGGCTGGCGGAGGAGAAGAGGAAGATCTGAAACTTAGACTTGAACAGGGAGAGGAGGACAGCAGTGCAGACAGCCTGGAGGAGGAAGTTCCAGACAGCGTGGTCTGCAGAAGGGAAGGAGCGACCTCCTACTGAGCAGAGGCAGACAGTTATAGTCACACCTCAGCATAAGAAAAATATTTCCCTTCCCCACCCCCGCCGCTTGGGGTATGGCAATATTTCCGCCGAGCGTGTAAAAAAAACTCAAAGCCAGCAAATTCCTTTTTTGGGGCACAAAATCATCTTCCCCCCTTTTTGCGGCAAGTCCATCAGTTTCCACATTGTTTACATTTCACGTAGGGCTATCAACGTGCACGTCATGTTGCAGCCAGAGGCACGAAAAAACCGAGATTGAGGTACGATTATCCACATCGTAACTGGAGTAGCAGTAGCACCCGCAAGCTGAACACAGCACACAATGATTTTTGGATGCAATGATTCATCGACTCAAATCGATTTTTACACGTGCAGCACATGCATTGCGAATGTGCGTTTAAAGAATGATTTTCAACATTTTTAAGTTTAGATTTTATATCGCTATATTTCTTTACAGAGTAACGGTGGCGCAGCGGTTAACCCACTGTGCCATGGACACGATGATCCGAGTTCGATTTCCAACTGTGGCTGAAATCAGTGGCTGAAGTCAAGTCAAACAACCCCCCACGACGACATAGGCAGGGGCCTTCATCCAGCAGCGGATTAACAAAGGGCTGCGTAGAATTCAAATAGATCATACAGATTCACATTACTTTAAGATTATCAACAAAAAAATACTTAAGTTTGAACTGTGGCGATGGAATCGGGAATAAATCTTTCACATACATAATAATTAAAGTTAACAACCAATAATAATGTGCATTTCCACAGAACATTCCACAGGCGTCTGGGACACGCAAAACTTTAAGGAACTTAGTGTTTGCAGCTGAACTAAATCATCTGTTCAACAGACATTCCTCGCTCCCATGAAGACGGGTGGAAACTAAAATTTAAAAAACTCCCAACCTCAACAATAGGAATTTTCCCCACGAGGCCACAACGCAATGTGGTCAAAAGGTTAAGCGGCAGCGGCGGTGCAGGCGCGCGTGTGCGCAAGATCAGCGTGAATCCAATGGGGGGGGGGGAGGGGCCCGCCGAGGGCCGACTCACATCCCGTGTCCTTGATGCGAGAGATGAGGTTGGAGAGCAGGCGCACGCAGCCCAGGAAGCCGGCGCCCTGCTTCTTGTGGATCTTCTTGCGGTTCCACACGCTGATGGTGATGGAGTCGGACTTGCTGATGTACCTGCACGCCACAAAACAGAACGAGGGGTGAGGGGCAGGGTGGGGGTAATTTTGAGAGCGTAAGCGCCGCTTTATCTCTTTCTCCCTGCGTTTGATAGGCTGCTCAAATAACGCGACGCCCGACGGTGCTTTCTTTGGACGGGCGCCGGTTTCAGAACAGCGCGGGGCGGGGCGAGAGGGCGAGAGGGCGATACGCTAACGGCCGCTTGTGCGGTAAGGATGCCGTTTGTATTCCACGCGTGCAGCGGCGGCGACACCGGCTCTGTGCTCCACTTAGCAAAGTCAACGAGTTTAAACGGCCGAGTACACAATACCTGCCGACAAGAGACGCCGTGTGAAAAGAAGGAAAGTGTACGACCACTTAAGGCAAAGACGAGAATTGTATCGCGCAAAGCGGGAAAACGTGCGAATGGGTCAATGGACTGTCGGCCCCGAAAGCATCTACATAACAGATTTGTGGGTTAGATTCGCATAAATATAAACGTGTCGTTAACACCACCACCACCCAACACAGCCAATTACTAAGGTTTGTCACGTAAACAAAACATGGCAATTCGTTAACAATTCGAGTACGACGTTTCGCCGGTAATGACAACAACCAGCATCATCGTTGTAGAGAACCCTCCTGTTTCAGTCTTAAATAGATGAGGGATATATGTGCAGAGGACTATTGTGGGTATCCCACGAGGGGGGCGAACGGGTTGAGAGTCATGTGTGGCCAAGGATGACGTCACGTTATGGGTTATGTAAGGGGCTTTCGGATGGCACTTGCGAGAAGGTGGTCGGTGCCGAGCTGGGGGGAGGGCCGCCCAAAGGGGGTTCTTAAGGGGGACCCCGTGACAGGGGCGAGGTCGTCGTTGGAGGCCAGGGTAAGGAGCGGCTGGAAGAGGGTCTCTCTCCTCGTCGCGGAGCGGTGTTGGCTGATCCCCCGCTCCGGGCAGACGAGTGAGTGGGCCGAGGGGATAACCGGGGTCGGCTCTTGATAGTTACTAAGTGTCCGGGTGAAGGACCGAGACAGAGTGCACCTACACTGGTGTGAGTGGAGGATGCCGAGTGAGAAAGTGTTTCATAAACGGCAATATCGCTTATAATATTCCTCGTCTCCGCGTGGTTCTACTGCACAACATGTGATGTCGTCACTTGTGAGCCAATTAGGTGTAAAGGCCGGTGAGGGGGGGTTAACGTATGTATATCCTAACCCAACCTCTATTATGAATATTGGTCGCAAAAGCCTACGTGTTCAACCGAAAGCATCTCCGTCGGCCAGAACCAACATTGGGTGGGTGGGCGGCGGTGATTCTCTCCTGCAACTTCCACATGCCTATTGCAGGGGCTGTTCTTCATAGGTTTTAGCTTGTAAGGCATCATTTACCCAATTAAATTGCAGTGAAACCAAATTGCGGGGAGGGGGGGGAGGGATGGGGAAATTCTAAAAAGTAAAAACAAATTGTACACACGAGCAGTAACGATTCTTTCCCCCTGGCGAATCAACTGTCGTGATGCAGGGTTGTAATTCATTTAGAGAATCTATTAGATCGTACCATTGTGGAGAATGCACTGGCCTCTTAGCGCACAGGGGGGTTCAAGCGAACCCGCTGCACATACAACATACACGAATAACATAAAATAAATGCATCAATTCAAACGCGCGTCATCACTGAACGCGCCTATCAACGTAATAATAATCCGCGTGAATCATTGCACCCACGAGTAAAGGCTGCAGTCTAGCGATTAACTCGCACGCCGTACGCCACCTAGTTAAACATTTGCCGCGCACCCTTCGCCACGGCGGGCCCGAAAGAACGAGTGTACAGCGATACACAGTGAAGCAGAGCGTTGTCACAGTGGCAGCCGGAGGTTGCGAGGCGCTTACAGGTCATAGTGCTGGTTCCACTTGGGGTCCAGAGTGTTCCTCACGGTGTCGGTGGAGTGGCACTCGCCCGAGCCCTCCACCATGATCTTGGCAAACGGATCCGGCAGCCCTGCACGCGGTCGGTCAAGCACGACGGCGTCTTTTATTTATTACCGAGTCCGCAAGCGCCGGCGAAACTCTAAGCGAGCCGGACACGCCGAGACGCCAGCCCCCAGCCACTCACCCACTCGCGCACTTCACCTCCTCAACCACCCACCCTGTTACCCACCTCACACACTTCGCTCACCCAACCACCCATCCACTGATCCAATTAAATCACTAAACCACCCACTCACCCACCAACTCACCTTCAAACCACTCACCTATGCACCCAATAACCCACTCATTCACCCACCCATCGACTCATCAACCTTCTAATCCACCTACCCACACACCTACTAAATCACCCATCTACTCATTCACCCTCCCACTCACAAACCCACCTACCCACGCATAAACTGGCAATGCAATGAGCATCAACATGAATAATAATGTAATTTATTGATTTAGAAAGGCCTCTGAGCTGTATTCAGGAGGGCCCTGCATAAGAATGTTTGTTAAATTCCTTCATTCTCTTTTAATGAGTACATTGCGTGTGACTATAAACCAGAATACACGGGTACAATCCACACGTTTGGTCAAAACACTCGAATATCTGCAAAACAACTTTTTGTACGGTCATCTCCCGGGCCATGCTGCAAATCTGTGATCCACTAACGCTTGGCTCCAAAGTGCTGGATTACAGGCGTGTACACGCCACCACTCCCGGTCACAGAATTCTCTTTACATTTAAAATACAGTTTAAGAAACTTAACTACATTTTCAGGTCAACATTTATATTTTCACATGCTAAACAGAACCCACTCTTTGCACGAATTGCAAATGCATGAAGAATTAAGCGGCACAATAACGCACTTGAATTGCCATTTCCAAGCGGGCTTTGCTTCTGATAAATGTACGGAAACAGTTTTTGACAAATGAATGCCTGGAAAAGCCCAGGCATTATTTACTTTCCTCAGGAGCCTGGAGATGACGAGTTGGCAAGGGCACTGCATTTTCCGCGCGTCCGCAGTTGCCGGTTTCAATTAAAGCCGGTGCAGGGAACAGACGGGGAACCACAGCCTAGCACGTGACCCCACCATCGCGGCTCCGGTTTTGGCGATCACTCAATTAATCTGTGGCCACATTGCAAATGCGCACGTATTGCACACAATGCCGAAACAATGACATCCCAATGCTTCTTCCCCGTAGGCTTTTCGCGGTTGCGCCGTACGGCTGTCTGATGTGTTTGCGTTGTTCAACGTTTCGAGTTCCTAAAGGATCTCCCAGCACGTGGGAGTGAAACGTCGGACATCGTGACGGAGATGAACTCTAAACACAATTTAGTGACCGGCAGGATTCTCATTTGAGTCTTAAAGCTGAAACCCGTGAGAAGTTCACAGATGTGTCGCTAGATAAATTTGGCAAAACAAGCGAGCAAAGTAGACTTAAGTGCCGAAAGAGATTATAAGGACGGTCTGCAATAGGGGCAGCTGAGAAAAGGAATTGAGAAACTGCCAGCCCCGTCTCCGATGATTTTCACTACACATGGACCGCACATTAGCAGCAGCGCAAAAACACTTTAACAAGAGCCATTTTCGGATATTTGTCATTTCTTCCTGTGGCCGTCACGGTTTAAGGCTGGCTTCTACCGAAGGTGATGGTGGGGGTGTAAAAAAAATATAACTCTGGCTGAACTTGCTCGAGAGGAAAAAGAGTGAGGCACTGCCAGTCGCCTCGCGTTTGCTTCCCGATGAAAAATTCAGGCTCTCCTGGTAAAAACTCCATGCCTCGCCGAGTAAGAATCTAGCACGTGACCGGGTACAGATGGTATCATGTGACGTTCTGGGGTCACGATGGACGCCCCCCCCCCCCAATGCCGCCCCCCTCACCCCTGCGACGCCCACCGCCACCACCGACGACTGACGCCTTGGGGCCGTCGTGCTGTTGACCTTCACGGTCTCCGTGGCAGTCACAAGGTCACGAGGAAAGTTTTTTTTTTAAAGGACCGGATCCCAAGTCCAAAAATACAACCAGAAACCACAGAGTTGATGGACAGCACGTACAGCTGGGCACAGGGCACCCACTGGCGATTGGACGCGGCGGCGGCGCCGCTAAGCAGCGCAGAGCAAAGTCGTCGCGTAATTTACTATTGTTAATTGTTTATCGTGCGTAGGTTTGTTGATAAGTGAGCTCATGTATATGAAGGTGCGGGGAGCAAAGTGTGCCCTTGCTGTTCGCAGCAGAAGACGGAGGGAGGGAAGGGATGTGGGTGAAGTGGTACTCACTGAAGAAATCTTTCTTGGCCAAGTTCTTGGCACAGAGCACTGCAAAACAAGAAGCCCGTTCATGCACTCGGTTAGAAAGCTGAAAACCAGAGACGTAACTCCAGCCACGTGCGTAACAGTTTCACTCGGAACTGCCAGGAATTCGAGCACTATTGCCATTCACTCTTTTTTGAAAACTACAATTATTGTACTCAACCACTTTACAGTTAACGGAACCGTTGCAAACCAGCAAAAGCTAGTAATACGTACACATTACAACCTTTGACTTTTTCTGATGTCGCTAAATTGTTTGCTGGACTTTTCTTTTTTTTCCACCCACCGCAAAATCCCCCTAACGCCGGAGCCAAACCTAACAAAAATCCAGCGGCGACCTAACGTTACATGGGCGTATTTATGTAAACACCGTAATGTGCTGCCTCTCACCGAGTGCGATAGAGGGCTGGGCATTTAAATGGAGGCCATGTGGAGGGAGCTGCGTTAGCAAACGACGCCAAACGACTTTCCCACCAACATCTCCCAGCAAAACGGCGCCAACGACATTCCCACCAACATCTCCCAGCAAATGCCGTCAATGACTTTCCCACCAACATCTTCCAGAAAAACTACGCCAAACACTTTCACACCAACATCTCCCAGAAAAACCACGCCCATGACTTTCCCACCAACATCTCACAGCCAATGGCGCCAACGACTTTCCCACCAACATCTCCCAGAAAAACTACGCCAAACACTTTCCCACCAACATCTCCCAGCAAATCCACGCCCATGACTTTCCCACCAATATCTCCCAGAAACACTGCGCCAATGACTTTCCCACCAACATCCTCCAGCAAACCACGCCAAATACTTTAGCACCGACATCTCCCAGCAAAATCACGCCAACGACTTTCCCACCAACATCTCCCAGCAAAACGGCGTCAACGACTTTCCCACCAACATCTCCCAGCAAACCATGCCAAATACTTTCCCACCAACTTCTCCCAGATAAACTACGCGAACAACTTTCCCATCAACATCTCCCAAAAAAACTAAGCCAACTACTTTCCCATTAAAAATCTCCCAGAAAAACTACGCCCATGACTCTCCCACCAACATCTCCCAGAAAAACGATGCCAAACACTTTCCCCCCAACATCTCCCATAAAAACTAAGCCAACGACTTTCCCACCAACATCTCCCAGAAAAA
>CM025641.2:2842404-2867313 GCA_014621495.2 Entosphenus tridentatus | reverse complement strand
CATAAAAACTAAGCCAACGACTTTCCCACCAACATCTCCCAGAAAAAGACACGCCAATGACTTTCCCACCAACATCTCCGAGCAAAACTGCGCCAACGACTTTCCCACCAAGTTCAACTCCCATGCGCTCCCCTCACTTGTCCACCCCCTAAAAGCACTGGCTTTAATGTTCACTTGCACAACTCGGAAAGAATTTACTTGCAGCAATTTTCACTCGCTCAGGTTTTTATATGTTTTGTTGGCGTTTTCATTTTATGTCATCGTAACATATCGCCGGAACAAATTCCCGCGGGGGGGGGGGGGGAATATCACGGTCAATAGAAAGTGAAAACAAAGGACCCGTTCGCGTAAAGCAGTCCAAATCCAGCGCACGGCAAAGAATCCGGAGCTATGGCCATTTACGTCGAGCTGGTGGCACGGCTCCATTCCACTAGTGAAGGAATTCATGAAACGCGCGCACACTATACACGGTGGTGAGAGAGAAAAACGAGTGCCGTTTTCCGTTTTATTTTTCAAGGAGGGCCCTCGCAAATGCCAGACCCTTTGACATTCACCAAGGCCGCACCTCGAAGGCAAGCCGGTTTGCCTCCGTATTAATGAGTCACTTGTTGCGAGAGAGCGTCTCGTGACGCACCGTTAAGCATTGTGCAGTTTACATCCTGATTCCTATCGATGCGTTCTCTGTTCTCCGGTATGCGATGGATGAGAGAGAACATAATGAGCAGCCAGAAACACTCAGCACTTTTGGCGCAGTCACCACTTCAAAAAAGGCGCCTTACTGTTTGCACCCATAACTACACCGCCGCACAGAAGATGCAGACGAAATTAGCAGCGATGTTAAGGAAACGTGAAAACAAAGGGCACTGTTGTCGCAGTGATTGCGACACAGTATACCCAGTGTCTACAATTCATGTTAAACTTGTATGTTCTGTTGGGCGGAGTGGTGGAGCAGCAGTTAGCAAAATGCGCTAGGAACCCACTGACAAGAGTTGTATGCCCGACCAGGGATAACATGAGTGGCAAGTGATATATAAACCGGTCCAAGGCCAAATGCCCTCTCACCAATCAGCAGTTATAATCGGTGTGGTGAAGCATGGTCAAACAACGCCCCCCCCCCATTACCAACATTGCCCGGGGAGGCTTTAATTCAGCAGTGGATTAATCAATGGCAGAATTTTTTTAATATATTACTATATTCGTTTATATTCACACATCAGAGCCTTTAAAAAGTGGTATACAGTATAGGGTAACCAGTCGTGGCAAATGTACGTTAAATTGACTATGTTACGTGCGAGAGACGGTGCTGACTGCTGCACACACATCACAACATTCCTCTCTTCCGTTTCCATTCCACAAAATAATGCTTCAACCCTTCCCCCCCTTCCAAGTTTGACCATTTTTACTTTGACCCTAAGCAGCGCTCTGCTGACGCAGCAGCTCCTACCGCCGCTGCACATACCATTACCACTCTCCTTTTGTATTCCCCGCGGCTCAAACCCCCTCGGCGGCGTGAACACGAAAACCCACACGAACGATACTGTACAGCAGGGGCAAGCGTGAACCCTACCCTAACCACCGACCCCCCTCCACCCCACCTCGCAACCCATCCAAAACTGGCCCCCCACAATCCTCGGTCATACAATGCCGCCACTGGCGCGTCGCTGCACCGAGGCCTTAATGCCTGCCTTTGTCTGGACAAGTGCAACCCCAAAGGCTTTTCTATAATAAACCTTAATTACACGCGCAAGAGTCGGCGGCCAGTGGCGTGACGCGCAGTGTTTCCAAAGCCAGCGCTGCCAAAAGCCGTCTTCTCAATTCCAATTGTTGTCCCGCTGTATTTACTTGCGCGCGCGCGCGAATATTCGCGTCTACGGCGCGCGCGAGCGTGTTACAGTCGGCGGCGCAAAATGGGATGCAAGCTTTAGTTGGAATTGGGGGACCCCCCCCATCTCCCCCTGACTCACCCCGCACCTCCCCCCCCCCCAACATAATTTATTCACGCTTGTACAGATGGACGCGCGGTAACGTCCATCTGCGATGTGTATACAACGCGAATGGTTTCCCAGCTCAAACGATCGTTGGGCAGTGTGGTTTTCATGTCGATCAGCGGCCCTCAGCCAGTGATGGATATTCCACATTGCGGGTGCATGGGGGCAGTGTCTTCATAAGACAACCACTGCTGGGGTGTACATGCACAGCCGCTTTGTTAATCCACTGCTAGATGAGGATTCTCCCTACACGGAGCGGGTGATGGGGGGGGGGGTTATTTGACCAGAACTTCACCGCGCTGGTGACAGGTTGGAGAAGACAGGGAGCAAAGGACATCAGAATCTTTATTTATCCTGGAGAAAAACGATGGGCTCGGAAGCTCTTTTTCACAGATGTCCCGTAGACATGGGAGCATAGGAATACAGTGCAATAATTAATTTGTTGCGCTGACTTCTAGTTTCTACCACATGGACCTGCAGCCTGAAAACAACGTGGTGGTCACACATCAAAGCACTATCCAGGCCCATATATGCTGAGCTTATGAGATCGAACGAAATCTGGCACATTGTTTGCGATTTAGTCCGTCTTACTGAAATGAATGTATGTTCAGGCAGTAATGGTTTCACGAGATATAAACTGTCTTTTTACCAACTCTTTTCTCGCCTCTTTCTCTCAGTAATCGCATCGTAAAATGTCCCCTTTAACTAAAAGCCACTCTCTATACATCCCTCTGCTCCGACAAGGAGCACAGTAATTGAAACCGTGAGCTTATTATTCACCACCAGTCATGATCAATCCACTGCTGGATGCAGGCCTCCCCCATCTGTCACCAGCTCTCATTGTCCTGTAAAAAAGCTTGAGCGTCTACACACGACCTGATTTTTATTGCTCCGTCTCCACTGCAGACATCCTCTCAGGCACTTTGCAGCGCATGTTATGTTTACAGTTTTAAAATGGTGGTCAAGTATTTTTGGTATTTTCAGCCTGTCCTGTAACCATGACTAATGTTCCCATGAACTTCACTCATTCAAACATCTACCCAGTCCAGGACTCGGTTTACCAGACTGACTTTAATCTCATCCAGAGCATGTTCAACCACCATACTTACAGGCCGAAACACTCCTTTCTGCTTCTTTCATTTCTGCTTTTTTTCCAAAAACACTCCTCAGTTTCAGCATTCCCTGCCACCATCTTTTCCCACTATTTTTACAACATTGCTCAATTCATGAGTTGTATTAAGGACCGTCTATTTATTACACCTTCAGCAGTTCAGTGTGTTGCTGACCAATTGGTATGAGTCTTGGGCCTGTACTCTGCAACCTCGATCTTAAAATATGTAACGGATAAACCAAGAATCCCACATCACCCCACTCTTGTTCTGCACATGTAAAACATTAGTAGCCAATGCAGAGGGGAGGTGGCGTGACCCAAAACTGAGCTCCACAGCCCCTTCACTGGATCACCACCCAGACCATCAAATGCGCTAACACGGCTCACTGTGAATCATTACGCCCAGTCTGGACCCTGGAATGGCAAGGGCTCGAGACCTTTGTGGTGTAAGAAATCTCACCAAACCTCATTGTTGTTGCCGTCTGGTCTGGTCGTGCCCTTGGCTCAATGGCTACACTGGCGATTCGTGCACAAATCTTTAAAAGACCAAGCATTTTAAAAAGCCACTCAGCTGATGTCAATGCTTGAGACCGTTCACAAAGCCTGTGCGAGACCTCACTAACATTCATTGTTGTTTATGTATGGTGGTGCCCTTGACTTTATGACTTTTGAAAAAGCCTTCTGATGTACGAATAATCACAGTGCACTAATAATCATCATCATCAGCCATGATCAATCCACATCTGGATTAAGGCTTCCCCTAGCCGTTGCAAGCTCACTGTTCTGCGACCTCACAATCCACAGCCGCGAAACACGAGCTCATTCCATTGCTCCAATAATTTACTCGACAATAAATGATGCACTGCTGGATGTGGGGTTGTTTGAACTATACTTCACCACACTAGTCGGTACGCATTGGCGATGGGGGGGGGAGTTAGTGGTGCCCATGACCGGTTTCACATATTACTAACAGATGTGCGCGTATGTAACAATGTAATAATGTACAGCTCCCTTTGTCAATGCATTGCGGATAAGGCCACGTCGGTAGTGGGTTGCTTTGACCATACTTCACCATACCGGTGCTCCGTAAATATACACACGGCACACAAAAGACACAGCACCAGTACGGTACATTGGCCAACGTTGCGGTGGTGGTGGTGGGGGGAAACCCACTCTTCTTTCATAGCTAGCACCGTGCAAAACCCGGCCACCTCGCCAAACTACCACCAACAAAGAGGGGGGGAGACGAACGAATAAAAACACAAGGACAGAAAGCCGGGCAGAGGCGGCCAAGATCTGAACCAGGCAGGCATATCTGGGAATCTAACAAGAGAGTGAGAGATGATGATGGTGGTGGTGGGGGGACCTTTGTCTTAAATTTAAAACCCACGGCAAATTCCTCGTTCAACAGAAATCCCTACACCTCGCCCCAGCGCACGGGCTATTTAATTAAGTCTCCTGAGCGAAGGCTTCACACGCGTGCAATCCCCCCCCACCCCCCATGTCGTCGTTGTTGTTGCTTCTCTTTGTGTTTCGTCGTTTTTATAAATGTCGAGGCAGTCATTAGCTTTAAAGGCGCGTCGTGTGTGTATATATACTGTATTATGGCGACCGTAGAGGGAGCTTTTGTGTATTGTGGCAATACGGTCTATTTATACAGCCATAGTGGTCATGCAGCATCAACGTGCATTGTTTCTAGACAATCTAACGCATCAATACACGCCGAATACAAATTAGTCGGAACTAAAGGTCGAATTTGCGGTTAAACCGAGACTTCTTTAAGCGCGCTAAGTCTAACACGCCTCTCCACCGAGGCCTAGCCACGCCCGCCGAAGCCTTACGATTATCCTAGTTTTCCCTGCGGGGCAGCGAGCGCCCGAGCCCGGCCAAGGCCGCGTCAACAAAAGGCGGCGGTTGGTGGCGCCTTTCGTCGGAACACACGCGAAGAAGAAGAAACACGAACGAGCACGCAAAAAAACGCGGCTCTTACCCGTCAGTCGAAGCTTGGTGGCACCGTTCCGTCGCGTGACCGCGTTGGACATGTTTGTGGCGTGAGGGGAAAAAGCCTCAAAGCCGCCCGCTCGCTCGCTCGCTCGCCTGTGAGCTCCGTCGCCTCCCGTGTAATGGCTTCCGTCACCTCGCCTCCTTCGCGCAGGACCCGGATGTTCGGGGCGTCCCGCGGTGACGTCACCGCTCGCCTGCACCGCCTCCCGTGACCGGGTTCGATTCCAGCTCTCGGCGAGGAATTGAATATTAAGGTCAGGTTTAACGCGTGGACTTTTCGCGATCAATTTCATCCGTAATAGCCATAGTCATTTATATGCATTCATTGATTCGCCCCCCCCCAAGTGATGTCATCAAACCCTCTACTTAAGGAACGAAACAGGGTTTCTCCACAAATCTGTCTGTTGCCCTGATTAAGCTGGTTGTAGTTATTGACGAAACGTCGTACTCAGATTGTAAATGTTGTAGATTTGCTCTCCAACACACCGGTTAGTGCTGTACTAGTGACGAATTGGCCACGTTCTGTTTACGTGACAAACCTTACTAGTTGGCTGTGTCGGGTGGTGGCCGGTTTAACGACCCAACATTTATATATTTACGCGATCTAACCCAAAAAACCTGTATTGTAGAGAATATTACGTTTTTATTTATTTCCCAAAGCATTTATTGTTACGTATTTTAGTGCCTTGTTTTTAAATACGCATACTATTGTCCGTATTGTTAAAAGTAATGCGCACTTATTAAAATTCATGAATCGGTGTGTATTATTTTTCATATTCTTTGGGTCTTTCGCTAAAGTCACGTAGATAGCATGATGTGATTTTGAGACCCCCCCACCACCTACACATTCCACAAGTAGTGACTAATCCCATATCTGCATTTGTCATCAATATACTAAATTCCTCTGTTGATATGTAAACTCCTTTGTCAAGGCTCTCTGCTCCTCTAACCCAACTTAAATATACGCTGCCAAGCTTGGTGGTGTTCATTCAGACGCTGTCTTTCCGACAGCCCTGTTCTTCACCTGAGGACGGCTGCTTGAGTTGTGGCCGAAACGTCGTGAGAATTTTAGCTTATTATGTTTTATTTTTATTATTTTAATATTTCCCTTCTACGTGACTTTACCGAAAGAACCAAGAATATGAATCCCTGCAGTCACGAAAGCTTTAAATCGAAATTTCACGTAGATAGGTTCAAAGAAAATAACCTATCTACGCGACTTTACCGAAAGACCCCAAAAATATGAATTCCTACAGTTACGAAAGCTTTCAGTCGGTGTATATTACCTGATTTGACATTTTGATTAGAAATATTGACAAAAACTTATGAAACCAAAGCTAAAAAAAGTGCACTGTGTGTGTGTGTGGAGAGACACGTGCTTTTGAAATTCCACTGCGCGACAGACAGGGAGAGGAACACAACCCAGCAAGCAGGCCAACTTTGGCGCAACGGTTCCAACCACGTGCGTTCAAAATTCACTGGGCACGCATGAAACACATTACGCAAGTTAGTGGCATCACGTTCTACTTCAGAGGAGCAAGGGGACGGTTTGGGGCTGAAAACGCCGCGGCGAGGCGGCGTAATAGCCGATGGTCGAGACTCGGGACGGAATAGCAGCCCAAAAGTCGAGAGTACGACCGCTGCAGAGACGGAGTGATGACATCAGCTTCCTGTGGCAAGATCTACGCTGATTGTGGCATCGCGATACCCCAAAGGAATGGCGATGGCTTGTGGAGGCCTTCATCTAGCGGTGGATAGATGATGGCTGATGATGATCAGCTCAGCAGTGTTTATGAAACTAAAATGTTAAACTAATCCATTTTTCTTTTTTTTACCAGGTAAGGCCCACTGAGCTTATATAGCTCTTTTCAAAAGCGACCTGGCCACAAATTATAGCTCAAAGATGCAAGCCTACTCGAAAAGCATGTTTTAAAATGTGGAGGACCCGGAGAAAAATCCACCCGATCAAGGAGAGAGAGACGTGGAAACTCCAAATATACCAGTGTCAGGGTCGGGATCGAACTCACGACCATCCTGTGTTCCAGGCGAGGTAGTTAACATCTCGTTACCGCGATCGATTACAAGAGACCGGCCCAACGTACCATTCATACACCGCAAGCAATTGCTGTACACGTAATTATAGTACTCTGTCCCACGTTGTGCTATCTTTACACCCACTTATAACCCACACACCACACACAGCGCTTACTCACCGAAGTCCCCAGCTTATTCACCCGTGCACTTGTAAGCTCCTGAATGCTCACGTTTTTATAGACGACATCCAGCCCACACCGTGACAACCACATCAAGTATTTTATTTACCCAGGGCTTCACGTACTTCGAATAAGACATAGGTAATAAAGTGAACACACCCACATGTTGTGTAAAGTGGAAATACCGGTACGGGTGAAATTAATGAAAACATTTTAACTCTCCCGTTCGGTACTAGTTGTGAATATAATAATTTAAATTGTGGCCAAGTTATCGGAAATTGTGGCCAAGTTATCGAAAACTCCAGCACCATACACAGGTTGTACAACAATGCGACGTTTTATGAACTTTTTATTATTGATATTATGATTGTCTTGGACTTTGAAATAGAACGTTGCATTTTTTCCATTTCATAAAAGTAAAAAAATAATGTAATTAACATTCACATTTTTCGGCTGAGTGATATATTTTCGAAGCTGTTCAGATACCAGGATCAATGTCAGGGAATTCCTATAAGCGGTGCAATAAACATAAAACACTGCTGTACACGATACACATATTGTACTTAGATATTCGAGTCCTGCGTTAGCTGGGCACCACCGTGATGAGATGTTAACTACCTCGCTTGGTATACAGGAGGTCGCGAGTTCAAAGTCGACGCTGACGCGTGCTCTATGTTTGGAGTTCGCATTTCTTTATCGCGTGGATTTTACTCCGAGTCCTCCGGTTTTTCCCTTCACATATCGTGCGTTTAGAGTATTTGGCTGCTGTACATTTACACATAAGCCACTTCGTCGAGCTATCAGTTGCAACCATGTAGTCCAGTGGGCTTTACCTAGTAAAATAAAAAAGTTTGGTTTAGTACTTTAGAGCCCCTTGATAATACTTCCCCATCCCTCGAGGGAGCTCTACAGAAGCCTCGAGGCAGGGGGTATTTTGGCCAACCCAGTAAACATGCAACGTTGGGCCAACGTCGGCATCAAATTGTAAATCGTTGGACCAATGTTGGCCCAACGATTCCCACGTTTAATGGGGACCTGCCGATTGACTATGTGTTGAACTTTTTTCGCGCCGTACGTAGACAATCGTGCTAATCTGAGGTGGGGGGGGGAACAAACTAAACACACAAAAACGATGTATTACTGGGAAGCTGCTGATTCACTAAGTTCATGAATCGACTTGTTTATTAACTCGGATTTCAATTAAAAATAAGCTAATTTCACAGTTTACGTGCAAGCACCACTTTGCAAAAATGTAAAAACTAAATACGTGTGCAGTGTAGCACAAGTTGGAGACGAGGTCGTTGCAGGAGGCACCTTCTTTATTGACTCTTAGGTTCATAGGTTCTTTCCGATGTCGTATAGCCTAGTCTAGACGCAACCCTAACCGTGTTCCACTGACGACGTCGAACGAGACAGCCTACAACTATCCAGCCGCGCAATGATCTCGTGAAGACGACAGCAACGACGAGACGAGTCCATTCCCAGAACCGGCAGCCCGGAGTTCTTGCTTGGCTCTGCCCTGGCCACGCCTCCCTTCTCGAACCCACGAGCGGGTTCCAGATTCTTCCAGACGAGGTCTTTCGTGACCCTTGACCCAGTTCCTCCGCCCTGCCGGCACACCCAGTATATGCTCGACGGCGTGTGCACCAACTGTCCACCGCAGTTGCCGCTGCTGGGCAGCAGTCGACACTATGTCACTACACGTGTAACGGTGGTGGATTTAATACATTTATATGAATAGAAATCCAGCCCTTTTGCCAATTCACTGCTGGCTGAAGGGCCTCCCCCACGCCAATGCCAAAGCTAGTGACGCTGTGGTGCTACAATCCACGATCCTTTGGCACATAACCTCACTGCTTCTTCTCCTCTGCAGTCACCATCCCACGTGGATGCCCTCATTTAGCCGTCATTTCATCACCGGCTCTCATCCACCAATAATTATCATACCTCACTGGGATGGCCCATGCATACATAGACAATGTCTCTGATTTGTATGTGTTCTCCGATGCATGTGTTACTCTTTGTCTTTCAGTGTAATTCCAAGTGTGTATCTTTCCACGTTTCTTTGCACACTCTTCAGCTTATTCCATTTCCATATTCCTGCAATCCAGCAGTGGAGGTCAGTACAGCAAGTATGGAATAATCTCCCATCTGTTCCATCTGTATGGGATGGAGTGTTGCCCCCTCGCATGCATTTGATTCTTTGGGTGCCGGTTTCCTTCCATATGTAGGCATCTATTCATCGGCTGATAATGCCTTAATAAATAGAGGACTGCAGAACTTTGGGGGGGGGGAAATCTGGCACCAACTCACCACATGAATGTTGCTGCACTTCCCACTCATCTGTGGTTCCACCCCGTGCCTCTGCAAAAAAATATCAGAGCGGGAAAAAACGCACCGATTGAAAACGTTCTTCAGTCATGTTGGTGGAAAAAGAATGTGATCATTACATTCGGCTTGGGGGGGAAATTATTATTGAGGACACAGGTGGAAGAGGAACGCTGTTTAAGTCCTTCAGCCAAGGCATGCATGTCCGTGTGTAGCAGAACATTTGGTCCCGAAAGAAAATCACGTTGAGTTCGCCTTTTGTGCAAGTTGCCTTTGGCCAAAACTACGCAGCATACTCTCTCGCCCGTATCTTGTCAATCTCTCCCATCTCGCTGATCTATAAATCTCATTCGCATCTATGTCGACATCTCCCGGCGAGCCAGAGCTGGAGTGGGTCGCTTCCAGAACCTTCTTGGGCCGGATCTGGCCCGCGGGCTCCACAACCTGAACAGCTCTGTGTAGTCGGAACGCGGGCAAGTTTCATTGTGTTGTCAGCGAGACCGCCGACTCGCACCAACTATGGTTCGCGAGGCTCTTTGTTGTTTGCCACGACATTTAATGCGCACTGCGTACAAAAAAAGCATTCATTTTGACGAAATGTCTCCGCTCTACGACCGACACAATCAACACCGACTGATTTCACCCATCTCATTCAGGGGTTTCGCAGATTCAGCACGAATGTAAATCGCACTCCGGTCGCGTTAACAAATGCTGGGGTCCCATTAAAAGTGATCATCCGATATGCGGGTGGTAATATCACGTCTGCCGTTCGTTATCGGTTGTGACTCATGCGCGCAGCTGCCACCCATTGCATGCGGTTATGACACAGCAGAGACAGTGGATACAGAACTAACCAAAACACAAAAAGCAGTTCTAAGAGAAACGAGTCTGCCAATCTAGATTTTTTTTAAAAACTGGAATACTAACATCGGAAGGAAGAGCGTTCCAGACGGCCGCAGAAGCGCATCTGAAAACGCGCGATGCGGTGACCGTCTTCGTTCGATGGGCAGCCAAAAATCGCCGCTTTGAATGTTTACCGGAGTTTGCGGCATGATATATGCGCCTTGACGACAGACCTGGTTTCACCTGAGGACGGCTGCTTGCGTTGTGGCCGAAACGTCGTGATAATTATTTTATTATGTTTTATTTTTATTATTTTATTACTTCCCTTCTACGTGACTTTACCGAAAGAACCAAGAAGATGAATCCCTGCAGTCACGAAAGCTTTAAATCGAAATTTGATGTGATTAGCAAAGGTCCTCATTTGCGGCAAGCCCTTTGTGTGTGTAGAGGGCGACATTGTGTTCTCGTTGGGCAACCATCGCTACGGCGAATGGACTCGTGACGGACTCGCTCTCTTAGGGGCCGTCCATAAATGACGTCACGCACCTGGGGGTGGGAGGGTCAGACATTTGTGACATGTGTGACGAGGGGGGGGTGAGAAATGTGACGTCACATCAAAATGCGCAACTTAAAATAAATATAGACAACACGTTCTACTTAGACTTTTTAATAAAAGTTCTCCTACAACAGAGTTCAGCGCCATATTAAATCCGCACTAGAATGACAATAGTTAAAGCGATTTCAAGCATGTTTTATTTTTTTTGGGGGGGGGCAGAGCTTTGTGACGTCATTTGAGGGGGGCTGACTTTGTGACGCCGTGTGACGAAGAGGGGGGGGGTCAAAAATCGTCCAAAATCGCGTGACGTCATTTATGGATGGCCCCTTGGCGGGTCGACCACTTTACAAAACACGCGAGTTATTACAACTATCGCCATCCGTGCCATCGACCACACCTACTGAGGCACATTGCAGAAACAATGCAAACAATGCGTTGTAAAACAGGTTATGGCGTAAATTGCAAAGCACATGGGTCACGAATCGTTGCTACTGCGGCAGTTTTTTGGAAACCGATATCTTTGACCCTCACAAATCCTTGCAATTGTACTGCATAACGAGGTCATTAGCACATGCAAAGCCTTTTTTCTTAAGTCCAGCCGACGGAACAGACGTTTTTCACTGGTGCTATTTATTTTCGTTAACCCGATGTTTTATTAGTACTCGGGAGATCTTCCAAATGTTTGTAATAATCTTGAACAGAAAATCGGGGCCTGCATAATAAATTTCGGAATCCGAAATTAGTTACTGATCGATAACGCGTGACGTCAGTCAATTACATCACTTCCGGGCTTATCACGCCATATGGGCGTCACGTGGCATCGGGCAACGTCATCTTTGCTTGCACGAGACGCATATTTGATAACACCGCGAAATAACCGAACATTCGAGAAATATAAGAATCGTTCCTAAAAAATCTAAAATCCAAATTAGGATGTTTCAATTGGAAAATTATCCCCAATAAAATGGGCGATTGAAATTAATTACTTGATAAAGTTATTAGAAATGTGCATGTTTAAAAAAATTAAACACGAGCACCAGATTTAGCATGGAGGTTCTGGCTGAATTCAACCTTTGAAAACAAAAATATGATTTAAAATATTTTTGTAAAAACACGCTTTAATGAAATGTACCGTACTCGTAATGGCAGAACTCCACGACTCCAGGAAGTGGCCCCGCAGCTTGCCACAGCGTTAGCGAGCGTGCTGATTTACAGGCAACGCGAGTTGAGCGTGGACAATTAGACCCGTAAAAAGATTGTTTAAAAATATTTATTTTTAATTTCAATGATAGAATATAGTCTTGTCATCAGTATGACATACCTATACCAAGTCTGCAGTCGATACGAGATTGGTAAGACGTTTGAAATTGAGTTACAAGATTTGAGGATACGACAAGACGGAGCGAGTTAAATAAAAACGTATTAAATGTTTAAATATATCTTTTTATTATTAAATAGAATATAGTCGTCATCAGTAGGACTTAAGTATACCAAGTTTGCAGTCGATAGCACATTGGGAAGTTGGTTAAAATTGAGTTACAATATTTTGTAAGGATACAAGACGGCGTGAATTAAATAAAAGCGTGTTATATAATAAAAAAAGGACACCACGGGATTTATTTTCACCCACCGCACGAGTTTGTTTGTTCGTGCGCCACCGTGCGGATCAATGCAGGGTTGGTAAAAAGTGGCAGCACCTCATTGACCAGGTTCAATCGTCAAAGACAACGATCCGGGCAGGTGCCATTAGCGAGCACCTATGAAGGCCGACACGGCACACGAGGGGGGTGGGTGGCCAGCACCACCATGCCCGGCCGCCTTTGTCTCCCCAAGCAGCGACGTTCACACACCACACCAGGTTCTCATGGTGGCAGAATCGACCCCTCAAAAACCCAGGACCAGCTCCCAATAAATCTGTCACTCGTGTTGGCCGTGAGCGGGAATCCAACTCGGGTGGCCGGGTTCGACTTTTGGGGAAAGTGCAGTTTAGCGTCACCACCCGCATGCCAGACAAGCAACATTTCAATACATCTGTGAAGTGTATCCTCTTGACTATCTTAAGAGTTCATCTTCTTGGTTCTTTCGGTAAAGTCACGTAGATGGGAAACAAAATAAATAAAACATAAAAGTTTTATAATAAAAATAAAAATTTGTATAATGTTTAATTTTTATTATTTTCCTTCTACGTGACTTTACCGAAATAACCAAGAATATGAATCCCTGCAGTCACGAAAGCTTTAAATCGAAATCTAATAGTTGCTCATCATTGGCCGTATGAAAATCATAAGCAGCGTTGCCAACTCCTTAAAAGCAGAAAGTCGCCAAACGAACCTCAACAAGTCACTAGTCAATGTATCTAGTGCCGGAATTTATCTTAAGGGTGACCCTTAAAATCTTCCAACACTGCCTTAAGATCATTAGATTCGACACAGGTCACTCCAGACTCACGTGCCATCATATAATTGCCACATCTAAATTTCGATTTAAAGCTTTCGTGACTGCAGGGATTCATATTCTTGGTTCTTTCGGTCAAGTCACGTAGAAGGGAAATATTAAATAATATTCTTTCGGTCAAGTCACGTAGAAGGGAAATATTAAGTAATATTTTTCCCTTCTACGTGACTTCACCGAAAGAACAAAGAATACCATACATTTCTTACGGTACCGTTTATTTCAATAGGAGATTTTTTTGAAACCCCATAAAGTGAAGTCTGTGTCCGTTTTGTCTCCCAAATTTAGTTCTACCTGATGACGGTTGCTTGTGTTGCAATCGAAACGTCGTACTCTATTATTTATTTTATTTTTACGTAACTTTACCGAAAGAACCAAAGAATGAAGCCGCCACGTAAACATTCGAATTTAGAAATGTACTTTCCTACATTCGTCATCACGGAATTGGCCGAAGACACCCCAACGCGGGGTTCTTTCCGATAAGAATTCTGAAAACCCAGGGGAGGGGGGGCATGGTTGTGTGGGTGAATATTGACACCCGCCTCACTTTAGAAAATACCACAAATTCTCCGAAACGGCAGTGTAGAGCAATGCTCTAAAAATGGCACACGCCCTCCATAAAATGTAATATAAAAATAAATCGAATACGAGGGTTGCCACGTGCCCCGTTTTCCCAGGATAGTCATCGTTTGAGGGGAGGAGCCATCCTGGGAAAAAAATCTGTACCAGAATTTCCCACAATATTAAATATCAAAGTTGTGGTTGTCTATCGTGTTTTAATGTATAACTCAAGGGTATGCGTTTATCTGTAGTTCCCCCCCCCCCTTTTATCGCGATAAGTCCCGTTTTGTTTTCCTACCTCAGAAGTGGCAGCTCTTTACAAGTCATTCACATCTCAGAGTACGTAAAGTGATTTTAAAAAGTTGAAGAAATTACCCACAAAGCAATAAAACAGGAGGGGGGGATTGGAACATGGTCAAAAATATTAACGGAGTACTGTGGGGCCATTCATAAATGACGTCACCCGATTTGGGACGATTTTACACCCCCCTTCGTCACAAAAAGCCAGACCCCCCCCAATATGACGTCAAAGCTCTGCCCCCCCAAATTAAACAGGCTTCAAATCGCTTTAAATTATTGCCATTGTAGTGCGTATTTAATGTGGCGCTGCACTCCGATGGAGAAATATTTATTAAAACGTCTATTTAAACAGAACGTGTTGTCTATATTTAAAGTTGCGCATTTTGATGTGACGTCACATTTCTCAACCCCCCTCGTCACACATCTTACCCCCCCCCCCGGTGCGTGACGTCATTTATGGACGGCCCCTGTACAGGGTTCCCTCACTTGACGCGCAGTAGATGCATTCCAAAATAGGGCACAAATGGGGAAACCGCACGAGACGGCCGACTTGCACAGCTTTTTGACCATACTTCACCACACTGGTCACTGCAGGTTGGGGAGTGGGACACCAAGGCAGAGTTGATTGGCGAAAGACATTCACATTATAGGTCGAAATCTGACCACCACTTAAATAAATAAAAACAATTGTAGATGTCACCTTCATGTAGCAATCTTTATTTGTCATTAACAGTAAAACTTCAGGATACATAAAACAGTCAATAAAGCTTTGTTATAATTTAAACTTAAATAAGTGCTCGGATTTCAAAGCTGTCGTTTAACACCGCTGCATTAGCGCAGACAGCTTTGTGTTTAATGTGCATTGAGCGTTTATAACCACCACAAGCTCCAAAACGTACCAGTTTCGATGAAACACTTAGATGCGGCGAGACTCGCACAGAAAAGGACAGTGTGAAAAAGCACCTCGTCAACCATTAGAGTTGAGACTTGTCAGGCTGGAAACATTACCCAGAATACATGGAACGTGCAACTGAAACGCCGATTTAAAGACATCCGATGATCACCAAGACTCCATGCAGAGCTCTTGCGAGCATGGTAGCACCACGGGCCCAGATGAACTAGTTTCCCCCCGTTGGTACCACCAGGGAGACGGCAAGACCGGAGTTATACTAACGTCTTTAAAAAGCCAATAAAAAGTCAATATGTAAACGACCTTATTTATGAAGACATCACAACCCACGTATTAGCCATAAACAGAAACGTGTAGCCCCAAAATGCTGCTGTGTTCCATGGACTAGGGAGGAACAGAATTTGATAGAGTGCCATATTTTCCAGCGGAGGTGATGTTCAACCTCACTCCGTTGCACAAACAGAAAGACACCCCCCACCCCTATATTCCCACCACCCCACCTTCATTTGCACCGAACACGCAAGCGTAGACCGAGAGAGATGACTTGCCGGCAGCATTCGCACTTTCAAGTCACAAACCGCTACCTCCGCCGTCCCTCCTCCCTGTCGGCAGCTCAGAAGCCAAAGCCACGGCTGTGTTCGTCACTGGGCTGAGTGAGCATGTACAGGCTCCCAGTCACCGTCGGCCCCGCCAGCTCTTTCCCATCCTCCTCCTCCACGGGGTGCAGGGAAGAAAGCACAACGGTAGCAAGATGTTAACGACCTCTCCTGGCATACAGGAGGCCATGGGTTCCAATAGCAACCTTTATGCCTGCTGTATATTTGGAGTCGAGTGGTTTCACTCCATGGTCAAGTGGATTTGTGAATCCTCCTGGGTTTGTACAGAGTATTTTGCTACTGCTATACATTTACACAGAAGCCACTGTCGTTGAGCTATCATTTGTGGCTGGGTCGCTTCTGAAAACGCGATTAGCTCAGGAGGGTTTTACTTGGTAAAATAGCTAGAAGTGGACTTAATTCGTTTGCGCGGGCCATATAAAGCAATCTGTGCTACTGCGGATTTGAGTCCCGAAGGTAGAGATGATTTATGCTCCAGCCCACCCCGACTTGCAGCTGCTAGAGTGCTAAAAAGTACAGTCCCCCCTCCACCTCGGCACAACCGCTCCTATCGATTGCTCGGAGCAGGGCGACACTGGAGGGTAGGAGAGTACTCACGGTGCTAAAGTATTTGTCGAGGAGCGCGAGCGCCGTCTTGTAAATGGTCTCGTTCTCGTGCATCTGGAGCATCTCCAGGTTCTCCAGCCCCTCGCTCTCCTCCACCATGAGCGTCATGTTCTCCACCTCGCCAATCTTCTCCGCGGCCTTCGCACCACAGCGAACGAGGGTCCCGGTTTGTAAAACGGCTCTGCGGTCAACCCCAGTGTCGTCGTCAAATTGTACCACTGGGTGGTCGCATTGAGAAGAATCCACCTCGCAACTCGAAAGTTTAGTTAAACAGCTTTGCGGGCAAACAGGTTTTTAAAGTTTGTACCAAGTTGTTGTTTCACGAACCTGAAGCTCGGCAACACGTCAGACGGCATGCCAAAATAAAATGCGCAATAACAGATCGGAGTATGCAGCTGGATGCAATGGAGGGAGAATAGGAGAATATGTATGTTGAACGTCTTGCTTCGTACGTAGCCAACTGTGCGAATAATAAGAGGTGCAGGGGTGGGGGAAGGACAAACCCGCACATAGTTCCGAAAGGAGTTCAATCCAGATTTAAAAGTGCATAGCTCCCAGTGGCTTCCCAAAATTGGAAGAGCGTTCCAGACGGCCACGACAGTGCATCTGAAAGCATCGGGCGATGCGCTGACCCCATCTGTAAGAGGACACAGCCGAAAGCCACCGCGACCAAAGTTTGCACAGTGGTTCTAATGAGAATGAAGAGAGCATGCGTGGCGGTGGGAGCGGGCGAGTGGACCGAACCGACAAACGGGGCCACCCCGGTGGGGAGGGGCAGCCATGGCGGCGGCGACACACGGGCAAAACTCACCAGGAAGAGGTTGCCCAGCGCGTTGAGCGCCACCTGCACGTTCCTGCTGTCCTTGGAGCAGAAGAGGTTCAGGATGGGCTTGAGCACGCCCTCCTGCACGAGGTACACGATCTGCTCCACGGAGCCGCCGTTCGTGAAGTTCGTCACAGCCCAGATGGCCTCGCGCTGACACTTGAAGTCGCCCTGCGGAGGCAATGGATGGACACGGCCACCCCCCCCCCCCCCCAAAAGGAAGGGGAAGGGCAAAGATCCCCCCCCAATCCATACAGCCTGCCACAAGTCCTGTTATAGGTGCACCTATGACGGCTGGCACGGCACACGAGGGGATTGGGGGGCAGCACCACGCCTAGCCGCCTTTGTTTCCCCAATAGCGATGTTTTTACATACCGCACCGGGTACTCATTTGAGGCCGAGTCGACTTAAGGGAGGCGACCCAGGGCCAGTTCAGATAATCGTCATCTGGTGTTGGCCGTGGAGCAGTAATCTTAACTAGGGGCACCGGGTTCAGTGCAGCGTGCTAACCACTATAATACCCAGCGGTTCCCCACTACACGACAGCCAATGATATCCACCATTCACCACTACGCGATGGCGACGTCACCACGGTGCCTGTGCCAGGTGTACCGAGGCCACCACATGAAGGGTCGAAGGGCTCGCCGACAGGTCATGGGACAGACCCGGGTAGGTGCCATGTATTGGACCGACCAAGTTGACCGTCCCAAGCCCTACACGCGCAAACCTTGTCCAGGACGTGAATGAGGTGGGGCACGAGGCCAGCGGCGATGATCTGCTCGATCTGCTCTATGGGGCCAGCCGCCACGTTGGACACGGCCCACGTGGCCTCCTTCTGGATGTTGCTCTTGGGGTGGCGCAGCAGCATGGGGAACATGTCGAGCGCGCCGGCGTTCAGCACCACCTGCGTCTGCTCATCGGTGCCCGTCACCATGTTTCCGATCGCACGCAGGCATGGGGTCTAGGGGTGGTCGGGGGAGGGCGGCAGCAGACAGGAAACTCGCGGTCATGTCCTTCCCCTTGTACTTGAACCGATAGATGAGAGAGTGTTGTTGGAGACCATACCCCGTGGTGGTGGACTGGATCGTTTGGGCAGCTGAAAAGTCTCTCCAAACCTACGAGTGTAACAGCAGCAGGTCTGGTCGTCTGCTCGGGTCTTAAAAATGCAATAAGGTAACTCCTCCTGCGGTGTGACCATGGCAATCATTAAGCAGCATGACCAAATGGAAAGGTTTGGGGGGGGAGGGGAGGTGCATCTCAGACGTAGCTCTGCAATACCCACTTACACACGGCCTGTTCCGAAAAAACACGTTAGGGTGCCTACAACATAGATACAAATAAAAATTAGATTTCACATTTAAAAAAAAAAACGTTGCATCGTTCGCGCATAATGTAACGTCATTCATGGTCACGAAATGCAAGCGTCATTCCTGCAGGGCGGAGGTGATGTAGGTGACAAGGGGAAGAGACCCCTGCAGATGCGTTACCCTCACACCTGCTGGAAGAAGGGCACTCAAGCTTGCATCGTCTCAGGAAAAAAAAATCGACAGCGAAAGAGAACAAAACCCTGAAAACACGACGGTGGAGTTTAACAGCCACCCCCCCTGCCAGGTTCATGGAGGGGGCAGCTTAGGGAGCACAGTCCAGGGCCTAGGAATTGAGAACCCACACTTGCACATAGTTTGTACTTTTAGACTCGATTTACTTGCATTTAATTAGTGACTGGCTTATCTTTCCTATACGTTGCACTCCTATCATGTTTTAAAATCGTTTGTCGTTGTAACTTGCCGACGCTACCCCTACCGGACAGGTGAAAAACATTTTATAGCACATCGGATTCCTCCTCAAGTATAAATGATTCCGATTCTGAAGGGCATCACACGCAGCTTCACAAAACAGTTGCGCCGCAGCGCTGATCAATCTCATTGTAAAAATGTGGTCATTAAAAAGGCAGCGCAAATTGCTGTCCACCACCACATCAGCCATCGGTCCGTTCACACCATCCACTAGCCAGTTCCCCCACCACCAAACCGGCCATCTGCACCACCACCGCTCAACTGCCATTCGCCTCCAAGTGGCGGTGACATCACCACAGCGCCTGTGCTAAAAGCCAGATGCACTGGAGGCCACGTTAAGTGTTGAAGGTTCGTTACTGACAGGAGGGTCACGGGACAGACCCAGGTGCCATGGGTTGACCAACCGAGACGACTCGCAGATGCACCAGCCGTGCTCCCCTACTGTGGCAACTCGCCGAGTTTTATCCGCCCAGCGCCTCGTCGCGAGTGTCGCTCCGCCGCCCCCCGTTGCGAGGGTGACTGCCTCCCAACCGAGACCAACAGCGTCACCACCACCACTCACCACGACGGTCGGCATGTCGCAGCCCAGCAGTTGGACGAGGCGCGGCGTGACTCCTTGCGTTTGCACCAAGTGGATGCGCTCGTTGGTGCCGTCGGTGAGGTAGGAGAGGGCCCAGGCAGCGTCCGCCTGGACCTCGTGGTCGGCGTGGTGCAGCAGCCGCACCATTGCGGGCAGCAGCATCAGCACCGTCGCTACGCTCGGCGCCGGGTTCTTGTTCCGGCACAGGTTCGACAGAGTCCACGTCAGGTTTCGGAGCAGTCCCACCTGGGGTGGGAAGACATAGAATGGCCCAAAGATGACGTGGGTTGCTTGGGAAACATTTACAATAAATCCGTTATCTCAGTTCTATTACGCAGATTTTGTTCGTTCGATGGACAGAAGGCGATAGGGCCGAGCAGGGAGGGGCCACGCACGTGAAATTCGTTGATGTCGCGGTTCTCCAGCAGGGCGACCAACGGACCCACGGCGCCGCTGTTGACCACGAGGTCGCGGTGCTCCGCCCCATCACCTGCAGCAGCAGCACCCAGGAGAGAGCGCGACAGAGCGAGAGAGAGAGAGAGAACGCTCCTTCAGCCCTAGCAGTGGGGACAACTCTGCCACCACACCTGCACCACCCCTCCACCACCCCATCCCGGCACCAACCACGCACCGGCGATGTTGCCCAGCGCCCAGACGGCCTGCTCGCTGATGTGCGCGTGCGGCGAGGTGACGAGGCGCACGAGCGCCGGGACGGCCCCGGCCGCCACCACGATGGCCGTCTGCTCGCCGGTGCCAGAGGCGATGTTGGTGAGGGCCCACGCCGACTCGAACTGCAGCGGCGGGCAGTCCTCGCGGTCCAAGCACGCCACGAAATCCGGCACCAGCCCCGCCGCGATTATGTCGTTCAAGGGTGGGTGCTTGTCACGGGATAGCATCTTCCTGCGGGGGGGGGGGGGGGCCGGGGGGGGAGTGCGCATTAACCAACACAAGCTCAAAACAAACTAAATGAAGTGTGACGTGAAATGTCAAAGCGTCCTCAATTTTTTTGCAGCTCTACACACACACACGAGGGACCTCGAGCACATATTTACCACTGAACTCGCCACCACATTGGGAAATTAAAAAGTCACGAGATGAGACACCATCTATAGTTGTTCATCTCAAGCCTAACACAAGACCGCGCAAAAGCAGTGGGGCACAGCAGCAGGTCGAGCCTGGACTTGAGACGAGGTCAAGAGGTCAAGAGGTCCCCACGATCCTTGCAGACTTCACCAGGGAGATAGCACAATCCACTTATGGATGATTTTACACAATTGCTGGCCGACGAATGATGTAGAGTCGAACGCCTACGTTGCACGGTGTGTATCAAAGACGCTTGGATTATATTATCGTAATATTAAAAAAGGGACCGCAGGCCCACGAGACAGCCGGCACTTAGCCGGGCCTCCAACTAGGACAGGGGTCGGCAAGCTGCGGCTCTGGAGCCACGAGTGGCTCTTTAAAGGACTGCTCCGTGATGGTATTTTATGAAAGACCACCGTCACGTGCTCACCACGGTGCATTGCGGCTCTTGAAAATAGAGTTTGTCACCGAATTCGAACAAAAAAAATTGGACGCTTTGTTAGTTTTGTTGTTGCAGACCCACGAACTAAAAAGGTGTTCTTCATCGATGGGCCTGCGAGCTACTGGCAGTCCCTGCCGTGAGCACCCCCACTCTGCCCCCCCCACCCCCCCCCCTCGACAAGACACAATGTGAAGCAGACCCTCATCGTGCTGTCAATCCCCCTCCAATGGTTTCAAATGCCTGTCTGCACCTCACACGGACGAGGTCTTATCAGCGAAAGGATGTCCCCCCCTCCCTACCGCTAAAAATTCGTGAACACTGCACTAGGACTATGCTTCCACACTGGGTAGACCACCTCAAAATGGGGGGGTGGGGGGGGGTTACAGACCCCCCCCCCCCCCCCATTATAGCCTTAACATTCTTGGGGCAAGTCCTGGTAAGACAGCATCCAAGCGAGCTACGAGTTGACACTCTGGAGAGGCACTCAACTGGCACCTGTCCCCCACCACACGCGGACCTGCAGACCCACCCACAGTAGCATAAACACAGCACTACACGGAGAGCAGAGCCACAAGTAACAGGCAACCAGCACCCAGATTCGAACCCGGCTCCTCCGCTACGCCGACCGAAAGCCTCCCCCCCTCGCCGCTGCGATCCCGGCACCCCCGGCAGAGTCGTCTCCCGCGCGTCCACCGACTCCCCCCCCGCTCCCTTACTCACCGTGCCGCCTGCGTCGCATACAAGAGTTGCTCAGAGTTACCGCTCTTCACTCCGCATATGATGTCGGCGACGGTCATGACGTTGGGGAGCTTTTCTTGCGATCCACGCAACAAACAAAAAAAAGTTGACGTTTCACGGTTAGAATTGTTAGAGCTTCGTTGTTTTGCAAGTTGACCAGGGTACACCACCATAAGTGGGCTTCGCTTTTTTTTGCAAACGCACGCACCTGTACGTACCGCCAATTAGCACGGGTTGGCCAGGTACCATACGAAAAAAAAGTTCAACACGCACATGTATGCGATTTTAACCTTCCACCCCCCTACCCCACCAGATGATTAACCACAACAATAAGCCCCAACCAGATCACAGGCAGATCCCCCCCTCGCTTAGCGTTCACACGCGCGCACGGACACACACACACGCCAAAGCCCCCCGTACACATCTGGTGCCCAAGACGGGCGAGTTGCGGTCGTCCAGGTCGCCAGGCCCCTCCATGAGCGAGGAGCCCAGGTTGCGACGCTTCATGTGGCCCTCCTCCTTCTTGTTCTTGCGAAGCTCCACAGTCACCTCCATCCGCTGCCGCCTCAGCTCCTGACCGGGGAGAGGTAACGTGCATAGAGACAAAACCCGGCCAAGGAAGGAAAAACCATTGCACGAGAAAGCACGGCTCGAGACGCGATGATCGTATTTACACGGCGTGGTTTTTTTGGGTCCGTCTCCAGGGAAGTACCGGGGGTCTCTCCATGCGGTGGTTAAATGCGCCACATGCCCCCCCCCCATCCCCAATGCTCATGCAGAGTTTGAGTACTCAAAAGTTGAGGATCAAAACTCTGGTAAGTGTTAAAAACAACAAGTGGCCAAGTCTCGCTCATCACCTCCCCATCCAGCAGCGCACACCGCATCAAGAAGACTTTCCCCAGAACAAGTTACATCGTGTGCAGCGACGGATTAAGCTAGTGCAGGGCCTGTGGCATGTTAGAAAGGGGCCCTAAATAAAATATATATATATATAAATACATGTTTAACGTGCATAATAAAGTAATTGTACGTTCTCATTCGTTATACAGCCAGATAAGATAAATCGCTAACCTTAAACAGTCCTTCATAAAAACTGAAGGCGGTATAGTACTATAGTAAGAGAGCGAGTGCAGAATCACCGAACCGGAATTGATAGCATGAAAGCATTTAGCGCGGGGCCCTTGAAAGTGCGCGGCTCGTAGCTACTACATATGTAGCTACTTGCGCTACCAAGATATTCCGTGACCGATCGTGTGGGGTTTGTTTGTCCATTCTTTTGGTCAGCCGCTCGGCTATCGTAGCGGCAACGCCAACAACAATTGGGGTGCGCGAACGGCGACAAACGTGACGGGGAAGGGGGGGGGAGTTTTGCGCGTATCCAGTTAACGAGCGCAAGAATCTAAATCATGCGTTTAGATTATTTGGCAGTGCCTATACACATTGCCACGTGTGAGGATGATAAAGCAACTTCGATGGAGCCACCATGGGTTGTTGCTAGGTCGCCTGTGGAAAGGAAAACAACAATACAGCTCGGTGGGCTTCACCTGGCAAAATTCACCACGCCAAATTAGTTTAAGCAACGCCATCATCCACAGCCAGGGCCGTATTTCCAAACAGAGGGCACTGCCAACGGCCGATGAAAGAAAAAAAATTACCATGTTTGTGTTTGTATGAAAAATATATTTTCTTGAATGTATAGACTTGTATAACAAGGATATGCAGCGTGTAAGCAAACGCGGCAGTGTCACAAACCTTTGGGGCCCCCCCCCCCCCCCGCCCCATGAAGGTGAGAAATTAACACCGGGATATAAACCGAGATGTTTTAATTGCAAAAATAAGCAACACCTTCAATACGGTGTTTTTCGCACAAATCTCATTCTCAAATGGGACAGTCGTCCAGGGTAATAAGAAGAGGCGTTGTTGCAGTCCCCACGGTTGATCGGAGAGAGTTTCTTTTTTGGTATCAGCTTTAGCGAGCGACTGCGGCTGTAGTGACATGGGGCAGTAGCAGCTGTCGAGAGAGTTAATCACAGAAGGCCGAACAAAGCAGAAATGCTTGGGCCTTCAATAACCTTCAATCAGGTCCTGCCTACAGCTACACCCCCCACCCCCACCGAGGAAGACTTCCACCACCTCCTCCTAACTTGAGCCACGAAGGCGAGCGGAGACCAGGACAGTAAACTCACGTTCATGTCCTTCCCCTTGTACTTGAACCGATGGATGCGCGTGTCGGCGACCTTTTCCCGGGGCATGGTGGTGGCGGTGGCGAGCGGGTGGGTTTGTTTTTGAGCAGCCACAAGTCGCTTCAACCTGCTAGAGTAGCAGCAAGCAGTCGGGTCCGTCTGCAATTGGGGGGGGGGGGGGGGAGGAAGAAGCTCAAAAAACGCAAACTCCTCTCCTCTCGCCCGCAGTGTGACCACGCCAATAATTGAAACAGCGCCACCCAAGGGAAGGGGGGGCGCGTCTCAGACGTAGCTCTACGATACCCACTTCCACGCGGCCCGTTTCGCCAAACGCTAACAAAGTGCCCACAATGGGGATACGAATACAAAATTGGATTTTACACTTTTTTGTATACACAAAGTTAACCTCATGTTCGACAGGTGTAACAGTAATTCCACGACCGCCACGCGATGCAATTGTTACGATTCGACCCGCGCCGTCTTCTCTTGCAACATTCCGAATTTAGCGTTCACTAGCGGTTGTAGGAGTCTCCACCGCGCACTACACAACGTTCAGGAACTTGCAACAAAAACCCCCACGCAACGCTTCACATTACGCGAGCTTAAACATCGACAATTCAACGATTACTTGGCGCGAAACAACGCACAACCAGAGTTACCCTGGCCGCGTTTCGCCTCGAACGGAATTGCTCGGAATGAACGGACCCGATCGATTCTCGGATGCCAAAATCAGGTGTTGTACATGGACGGTGCATTGCAGACGCGTGACCGCCATG
>CM025641.2:2808618-2819222 GCA_014621495.2 Entosphenus tridentatus | reverse complement strand
ATTTTATTATTATTATTTTTATTATTTTATCACTTCCCTTCTACGTGACTTTACCGAAAGAACCAAGAAGATGAATCCCTGCAGTCACGAAAGCTTTAAATCGAAAAATAATGATAGCGTTGAATGGCTGTATCACACAGCTTATTTTGTCTTCTTCTGAACGTGCAGGAATTCTACAAAGTACATTTAGTGTCCCAGACTGAACGTAGCTGCACTATAATCTACACTTGCTTTTTTATCTGCTGACATTACTACCTAATAATGTTATTCCAACAAATACGCCATGTTGCATTCCCATGCCACACTGGACGCACGTTAACTCTTAAATATTTTACGCATTGTTGCACAACTCGCAGTCGGGAAAAGCTTGCTCCTGGCAGCGAGTGCCATGCGGGCAAAAACAAACGCCATGGAATAACGAATGTTGCATTCCTCTAGAACGCCACCTCACTCCTGAGCACGAGATGCACTCGTTAAATTGACGTCACGTCTAACCTGATCAAACGAGCGGACCCAACTCTGATGCTGCCAGAATGGCAATTTCATGCACTTACATTCAGGCACATTAACAGCAGGCAACCCCCCCCCCTGCATGAGTTTGGTATTTTTCTTGTAAAACTGTTATGGGGTAAGTAATATTTATATTCGTTGGCTTAACTCCATGAGAAATGTTTTTTTCTTTTCAAATGTACGAGACTTGTGCTTTTTTAACACGCACGCAGTTAGTCACCAAGGCCTTTAAAGTGCATTAGGCATTATGAAGCTTTGCATTTCTGTGAAAAAGCAATAAATGCGGGGAGGGGGGCAAGCGGCATAAGCTACATCCTGTATGTTTTTAATGAATGAATGGTCCCGGAACTTTTCCAATAAAAAATAAACTAGAACGCACTTCGCCAGAAACACAACCGTAACACATCGGGACTCGGTGGGAACGACTAACGGTGACACAATGTCGAATTTGTCAATCTTTTAAAAAAACAAACCTTAAATGAAAGACCGAGCTGACAAAGCACACCGTGCATCATTCACACACAACAGCATGTGGGAAGCACTCCTGTCAATTTCAACCCTCGTCTGTTTATCAATCAATTACACGCCAACTTCTGAACTCAATAACAAAAAAAATCAGGTTACTTATTTATTGACTTGTGACAACTCCGATACAAATCAGTGAGAAAAAGAATAACCTCCTAAAGGGTTTACCGCTGCCCAATTATCTGCATTTTACATAAATAATAAACACTTAAGCTCCATGCCACCCACTGTGTACTCCCTGCGCCCCAGCTAATGACCTACCTTGCCAATGCTAACGAGTCATCTGCAGTGCTCGCGTTTCCTGGCAACTGGACGCCCGCTGCGTCCCAAAAGGTTTCTTGTTATTTTTGTTTTATTCTGAAACCGGGAGGCGGTCAGGAAGCTCCGGAGGTCAGAGCGCGAAACTGACACCGCCGAGATCCTGGGACAACATCCAGGTTTCAGCCGCCCCGTGATCAACTCGTGTTCGCAAGTGTAGGGAGTTGATGGTCCCAGTCCGGTCATCCATCACCGTGTATAAAAAAAAAATCAGCACGTAAAGTTTTGGCTCTGCACTGGATTTGGCTCAACTTCCAACTTAAAAATACAAATTTGGTTTGACTCATGTCACAATACTCTGTGGGAAAGTTCCACACCTTAGCGTCACCTGAAGGAATCTCAGGTGTAGTCCTGTGATATCCGCTTCTGTGGGCAGCTACCTAACACGTACGGGATTGTACTGCTCAATAGAATCATCATCACATGACGTGGACAACAATAGCATGATTTGAGTGAAATTGAGAAAAAAATAATTATTACGTCAGAGAATGATTTCAAGTCACTTCAAATCGGCCTCCTTTAACCCAACGCAGAACATTAAAGTTACGTGAAGTGTACGATAATCAAACTGAAACGTTTATTCCTCAAAGTTGGAAATAAAAAAAAAAATAACTTAGAAAAACTAAAAAGACAAAACAGTCATTGGTGACAAGACTGAATCCATCAACTCACTACAACGCACCTCCGATTAGCACGCTTGGCTACGTAAAGTGCAAAGGATGTTTAAAATGTACAGAAATGCAACACACGCACCCAGGCCACCTTGGCTGTATTGCATCTCGACTGTCCCTTGAGCCCATACCTGACATTCACCGCTAAGTGACGGTGACCACGGCACCTTGTGCCAGGCAAGGTGCACTTTGAGGCCACGTGAAGTTTCGAAGGCTTGCCGACAGGGGGTAACGGGACAGACCCAGCAGGTGCCATGAGTTGGCTGACTAAGATGGCCGGCAGATGAACCAGCTGTGCTCCCCCTACTGTGCCAACTTGAACCAACCTCGGCCGAACATGCGCGGCACCCATCAACGTGTAAAATTGCTAACACTCGCCAGAGGCTGCCGGTAACCCGCACGCCCGACACGCACGCGACGCTACGACTTAACGAGCCCCGACCGCAGAAACATCGCGAGCGCTCGGCGCCCACCTGCCATGCCGCGGTGTCCTCGCGACGACGAGCGGATGCTGTCGAATTCCGAGAGGTCGTCCCCGGCCGAGCCGTTCACCCCTGTGAAAGGGTCAAAGGCACCTGCGTGACACAAAGACAGAGATACCCCACCCACCTATAGCCGTGTAAAGAGTAATGGGGACGGGGGGGCAGGTGTGGTCAGCGAGCATCTATCAACGCCGGCGGTGGCATCCAGAAGGCGGTGTCGTCGTCAGCACCACACGCCCCGGCCAGCTTTATGCTAAGACAATTCAAAAGGATGAGTTGACCAAGGAGAGCCCCAGGATCGGTTCAGATGATCGCCACCGATGTAAGCCGTAGCCGGGAATGGAATTCGGGTCGCCGGTTTTTTGGCAGCGCAGTGCAACTAAACCAGGCTCGCCATGCATAGTGTTTGTGTCACGATGCTCGTTAAAGACAAGTCGACCGTGTAAAAAGAGAACACCTAAAATTCAGGTGATGGTGGCGATGATGGCAAAATTGTGAATGGTCCTTCAAAGGTTGAGTGTCAACTCAATGCGATGCCGTAAGAGGGGTCCTTGACAAATTAGTTGACAACTTAACGAGGGGAAGATTTACTGGTGGTGATGAGACAGTTTGGAATAGCAGTCTGTATGTGGAACCTCCTTCGCACCGTACGTAGCCAACCGTGCTAATCGGAGGCATGGGCTAAATCGGAGGTGCGGAGGGGCCTAACATTTGACTTATTCCACATGAAAGCTATGTTTTCTAAAACTATAACCAAGTGGTCGCCCGACTTGTGGAACTGCCCATGCTGCGACCACCGGCACCTTCACGAACTCTCCGCCAACACTCGAGCGCCACTCGCCTGATTGTGACGACGCGGGGGAGGGCATCGACCCCCACGGGTCGGCCGGCTTCGCCTGCGACGGAGTGCCCCCGCCGCCCCCCCCCCCACGGGTCCGCAGCAGCCAAGGGCTTGGAGGGCGGGGGCCCCCAGGGGTCGGAGTGCGCCGAGCGCGTGGGCGAGGGCCCTCCGATGCCGATGCCGGCGCCGGCGACGCCGCCTGTCCCGCTCCACGGGTCGGCGGCCTTGGGCTGGGACGTGAGCCAAGGGTCCGGCGCCGACACGGCCTGGACGCCGCCTCTGCCTGCGCTCGCCCCGAGACAGCGACGGGGTTAGCGGGTTTACACGCGCACGTACGTCACCGTCGTCGTCGCCGCCGACAGCCAGGAGCAATGCACTGCTGGTGCGCGCCGCTTCCGAACATCGATGGGGCGTCCTACCGCGCGACAGCCCGCCGTGTGAACGTGGGGACCAGGAGACCGTGGTGCACATCGTCTCCGTGTGCGAAGTGCGTCAGGTCAGGGCGTGCTGGGCAGGCTGGTTGCCCTGTGCGTGCTGGAGGAGGAGGCAGTCTTGTGGCTGTGCGGCTACGTGGGCTTACGTCCACTCGCATAACATCGGCATAGAGGTGTAATTATTTAATTACATATATTTTCTTACGTGTCTGGTGCTCTGTGTGAAAGTAACGCGTAAAAGCGTTCGCGAAATAGGTAACACACTGCTGGATGAAAGCCCCCCGCGCGCCCCCCCCCAAAGCTATCAATCCACTGCCGGTGAAGGCCACTATGGCCGCAGTGAACTCTCTGGTTCGATTAATTGCAATGCCATCCTTACTTGGACACCAGACAAAACACCTCGACAAAGTACAGCGGCTTCAAAGCAACCTGTCGCAAGATGTCTGGGCCATTAGGCACGGTCATATGGCTTCCATTCCTTCGCCGAAAACTATGCACCGTTCAGACACCTCGCTTCCGAGCTCCGTCGCCATCTAACGCGCGCAATTTACGCGAAGCACGCACGGCGCTATAAATTGCGCTTACTATTTTCATTCGAATTTCACAGCCAGGATGAAAGCGAATAAAACGTTCAAATTACAATAAATCCCACACAAAGGTGCAAAGTGTTTCCTGGGAGCCATCCCAAAGCTACGTCCTTCGTGGCAGCAGACGAGAATCGTGGTCACGTGGGGTACGCTCGCAACTTTTTTTCTGTTCACAGGTGGCGCCCGATATGTGTGAAAAAGAGCTTTATAGCTCATCGGATTCGTCCAGTATAAAAAAAAAAAGACCCAAAGCAGATGATACCTGGGTTTGATCTTCCCCGCCCTACACCGCATCGCACAACCATGTTAGATGGGGATACCTGATGCACAAATGGAAAATGTTAAACTCTCCAGGAGTAGTGTGCGACTGCGGTCAATCAGAACAGACCTACAATGTATAACGATGCCAATACCTTGATCCACAAATACGTAAGTAACGCTGCTGATGGTCACAACGCGTGGAGTTATTCACCAAACTCCTTTGCAAGTCAATAAACTGTCTGGACTCGGGGTATAATTTTTATCGCACTGTTGTGGTACCATCTGTCGGTACTACCTGTGTCTCTTCGTCTAGTCTGTAGGGTTTCATACAGTCTCGTCGACACTCTCGTGTAGATTGTACGTCTCATCCGTACTGTTTATCTTGTACCGACTCATGACTAGTTTCATCCGTACTGTCTGTACTGTGTGCATCTCTGTACTGTGCATCTCAAACACATTCGAGTGTGTTGTCAGTAGTCTCGTTTGTCACGTCTTGTTTGTACTCCGATGTAACCAGCGTCTCCTTTGTTTTCTCTAGTCCGTGTGCTCTCATTTGTAGTTAATCACGTTTGTACCGTCTCGTTTGTTCCATTTCATCTCGAAGGGCTGACTTTGTATTTGAACTGTTTTCTCGATTGTGCCATCCCATTTGTACCACCTCACGTGTACACTCATCGCACCCGTGAGCCTAACTAAAGTTAAGTTGCTGAAAAAAACTACGAAACATGATTAATCTATACACACATGCACAATCCTAGTAGGTACGAATGCATTTTGGTCGATTAATCAGGAATCGTTCACAGAGCCCAACACCAACATTTGAACTTCCACCACCGCAACATGGGCAAGCGACGCGTTAAGTTCGCATGGAAACAATCGACCGATTCCTGTTAACACGGCCCGGTGTTTTTCACGGGGAATTACCGTGATTACCAAAGGTGCCACAATGATCGTGAGCAAGTGATATCATCGTCATCATTATCATCATTCGCTGTGTGCTGGTATTGATGACTATTACTGAATCATAATTTTTTTCATTAAATACAAATTTGCCATTTCAGATATTTATGATCTCTCCGGGTTTTTTTTTTCAACTACCAAGATACAGGACCTCTGTATATAAGTTGCCGTCTAATTTGTGTAGTTTTTCCAACAATAACACCAAAGTTTTTGGCATTTTCTTGGCAATAGACATAAGCGAAAAAGTGTGCCTGCCCAAACCAACAATGGGCCACGTGAAGTGAGCAAGGCTCGCTGGCAGGAGGTCAAGGGGCAGACCTCGGTCGTACAGCTTAACCGAGAAGACTGGCAGATGCAAAACTTGTACTCCCCACTGTGCCAATTTGCTGCGTTTTAGCCACATGGCGCTCTGCTCATTGTTGAGCGTCGCTCACCTGCCCCCTCCCCAACTGCCCAGTAGCGTCCTTCACTAGCCTCCTCCACAGAGGCCGAGTTTGACACCGGCTGATAACAGTCATCGGGAAAGTCCAATCCATACACAAATGTCCTACGTACAGACTTAACAGACTGTAGGAGCAAGTGCTGTTGACTAGCATCTATGAAGGCCGGCATGGTATACCCCACCAGGTACTCATTTGAGACTGAGTCGACCTCGGGGTGGCCTAGGACCGGTTCAGATAACCATCACCGGTGTTGGCCAATGGAAATCGAACTCAGGGTTTGAAGTGTGGCACGCGAACCGCTATACCACTGCTCCACCCAATTAATACACACTCACCCTCTCACACACAAACACATACGCACCCGCGATGGTTGGCCAGGGGTCAGCCTGGGCACCGCCGGCGCCCCCGGCAGCAGCCGCCCCCCCCCCACGGATCGGCCTGGGCCGGTGGAGGAGTAACGCCCCACGGATCAGCGCTGGGCTGAGGGACGGTCGGCCTAAACGCGTCCACCAGGTCCAGCAGGGAGCTCTGCCGGCAGAGGAGGTGACGGGAAAACAATAAAACGTCTTTTTCCCAAATCTCGTTACACGTGGGCTGTCCCTCTTCTTGCGGTCGGTTAAAATTCGTTTTGCCAATGCAGCACAGCGGACACTACGCGACGGTCGGGGTTCACGCAGATTTGTAAAAACCCTGAGGGCGCTTCGCGCTATCATGTACCGCCGGAGGACCTTGGACTTAGGAGTGATCGGGCAGCCAACAGGGCACATCAACGACGCCTCCGTCACTGTGCATGAACTAGAGATGGGATATCCAATTAAGTCATATATTACTCTATCGATTATCAATTCTATTATTCAACTTAATCAACTAACAAACACAGATGTAGAATAAACCCCGTTCATGTCTTGCAGATTCCAAGTGAAGTTGCAGTGTTGTCAGCATTATTGTCATAATCATCATAGATGTCTGCAAGCTAAGTGTGCAGATCGTGGCGAGTCTAATGACCCAAACATTGTGTACGTACGCATGTTAAACTTCTTTCCCACCGTACGTAGCCAACTGTGCTCATCGGGGGTACGGGGAAGGACAACAAACTAAACACAAAAAGCAGTTCTAAAGAAATGAGTTTTAAATCTAGATGCAAACGTGCATAGCTCCAGTGGCTTCCTAATATCAAAAGGATGAGCGTTCCAGACGGCCACAGAAGCGCATCTAAATGCGTGCAATGTGGTGACAAGTGTTTTCTCGACGGTTAGCCAAAAGCCGCTGCTGCGAAGATGACCGGAGTTCGTGTCATGGTTTATGTTCTTTGGCAAGAACGGCAAGATATTGTTTCATTTGTGGCGCGCACATTGCGTGCAATGAGCACGACCTGACAATGCATTCGTTCGGCAACCGGAAGCCAACGAGGACCATTGGCTTGCGTCACACACGATGCCAATGCATTGTGCACAACGATAGCCAGCACACCGCGATTACACGGTGTCACCGCGATCGTCCACACGCCTCTCTGGACCCGTTAATCGCGTGCGACAATGGCAGGCACAGTTCTGCCTCCGCAGCGGATGGGATGGGGTGAAAAAAAACCTGCGGCCTGCAGAGTTTCGCCGGGCGGCTTGAGGTTGCACAGGGAAAACGAGGCACGAGAGGCCGACGAAGAAAAATGCATGTTACGGGCACGTCGTTTTTTTGTTTTAGATCCCTCGCTCGTGATCCTTGCAGTTCGGTTCGCGACGGCGCGACGCTGTCGTGCCGTTAACGTAGTCGCGCGGTAACCCCTCACCCTTCGCACGCCTGGAGCTCGGTTTATACTGCTCGCTGTCAACTTTGCCCCCGAGCCCCTTGCGAAAGACTCGCTGCTGAATCTCAACAGATTCCCCCGCCTGCTTCGACGAGACAACCAACTTAAAGATGCAACCTAAAAAGCAACCCGGCTTCCATTTTGCAGATCTTTACCCAGGCTGTGTGTTGCAGGGTGGTCAACCTGGGATTGAAGGTTTGATAACTAGAACATAAAAAGATTGAAGTGTGATTTAAGAAGCATTCTCCAGTGACATCACCCTAATGGCATAGTAAGGATCACACTCAATTATTTAAAAAGTTGTTTCTGGCTGGCTGACAGTCTGAAGCGTGGGCGGCCAAGTGCGCGGTGGTGACGTCACCGGCCGTCACGCAGGGTTGGGCCGGGTCCGTGCGTCGCGCTGACGGTGGGAATTTATTTTATGAAGAGCAAGAGGCAGTCGGTCATAAGCGCAGGAAAAAAGGGAGTCTTAAGATTTTACTTGAACAGGGGCAGAGTCAAAGGCCCGGAAGGCTGAGGGAAGGGAGTCCCCAGTTTATGGAGGCAAAAGAGGAAAATTAGCGAGAATAGCACATGGGGTAATTTGCCTGCATGCATTTCAGCTTTTCTCACGGACAGTGGCGCTGTGTAAATTTCGATTTAAAGCTTTCGTGACTGCAGGGATTCATCTTCTTCATTCTTTCGGTAAAGTCACGTAGAAGGGAAATAATAAAATAATAATAATAAATAATAAAATCCACCTGGGGACGGCTGCTAGCGTTGTGGCCGAAACGTCGCGAGAATTGGATTTTATTGTGTTTTATTTTTATTATTTGATTATTTCCCTTCTACGCCACTTTACCGAAAGAACCAAGAAAGTGGCGCTGGGTGTGAACGCGGCGCGTGCAGCGAGAGTGGCGACAAGCGCAGACCTCCTCCTTCTTGGCGGCAAGCTTGGCCCTCTTGCTCTCCTCGAGCGCCATCTGCAAGCGCAGGTCGTCCCCACGTCGCATCCGCTCCTCCTGGTGCCAAAAGCGTGGATATACGTGTGGACACGGACACGCAGATACACACACAAGTACATTATACATACACGCACATCAACACACGCGCGCAGATACACGCACAAGCGCACACCCAGACGTGTATATGAATGCATACAAACGGCACGCTCGCACAAGTCACACGCGCGCACAAGGCACACACAATTAAGGCATACACACGCATACGAGACACACGGACAGACACACACACGCGCACACCCGCGGACAGCGCACACGTACCAACAACGCACGCACAGACCGCGCGCACACGTATGCACAACGTGAACAAACACACGCACAACGGCACTTCGGACACGTAAAGAGCTGGCACAGAGAGGCCGCATAACCGCACGATTTGACAAATCTGTCGCCAAGCCGTACCGGGAAATACTATGAAACGACACTGACATATTATGGACCGAGTTAACCATAGGCTGTACAGAGCAGAATCACGAGCAAGTCATTTCGACGGTCGCTGCAGCTGCACATTCGTTTCATTGCAGAGAACCCGCAGGAGAAAGAGGATGACGTCCCGAGGATGGAAGTGTTAATCTCAATTGGCGTTCATTAGTGGTGGGTTTTATTATAATTTTTTTGCGCAGGGGAAGGGCGGGGATTGTTTTCGTTATTCTGCTTCCCGACAACGATCACAAGTGAGAAACGGGTGTCGGTGAGAAACGGCACGTGTGGCAGATCCCAAAGTCGACCGAGTTGTTGAACAGCTGCGAGGGCGTTTGGAAGTGTGCTTCCGTTGTCATCGTTCATTCCTTCCTTTTAACCCGCTTAACAAAAAGGCAGAACACGACACAGAACATCGACGTGACCCCGAGGGGAGGAAGAAAAGGTTGCAATTTTTGTTTTGCTATGCTCGTTCGTTCATTGAGGTTGACCCGTGAGATCGCTTGTCCTTCACACTTTAGATCCCCGATTTGAGAATTAATGGTGCAAAACGTTGAAGCAGGTAATAATCAATTGATTATCAGTCAATCGAGTGAAGTTAGAAGAGTCATGAGGCAATCAATCAGCAGCCTTGCAACCAGCCTTTACAACAGCTCCAGAACTTGCCAGGAAACCAGGGTCCATTTCATCACCACCACCACCGCTGCCACCGCTTTCACATTGGACAGTCTACGCGGAAACAAACCTCCGCATGCTAGTATGGCTGCATCCTGGCAGAGAACCAAGCTATTCTCTGTTTGGCCAAATCATAAAATAAGGTCTACTCGGCTTCAGTTACTTTAACGGTATATTTATGGGGTCAAAAATAAAACCACGGCTGTGCCATTGGCGTTCTGACCACACCTCACATGGTCAAATATATTAGCAGGAGATTTTTGTTGATGCGCAAAACTGGTGGTCACATTTCAGTGGACTTTCATCATTCAAAATTTAATTTACATGTTTGTTTTTAAAAGACCAGTGAACGAGGTGATATGTTACTGCGAGCCATAAATTCACAGTGCGGACAACTGCTTTGATTTGCCTGTCGACGGGACGGCCAACAACAAATCCACCGCGGCAAAATAAACAAAGAACAACGAATCAGCGGTATGGTTTATTTTCTGTCCCTGGTTTCCCAGCGTTCAAGGCTGCACAAAGCGCCGCCAACCAAATTTATTAAATCAAAATTGCCAAGAGTGAGGTCAGTATTAGTTCGTGGCGGAGGGTCAAAAGGATCAGTCAGCAGGTTAAGCCCCCGCGTTCTACCTTGTCATGCTCTTCTTTGCTCATACTCAGCGCAAGCTGCAG
>CM025641.2:2779652-2808608 GCA_014621495.2 Entosphenus tridentatus | reverse complement strand
CCCCCCCCCCCCATCTCCCTTTTCCCATACATCTTATGTAGCACCAATTTCCACCGCACCCAGTGGGCCTTAAACTAACTCTGATTGGCAGCAGCGGCAGTATTTTTCAGAGCAGCGGCATTTTGCACGACGGCGCCAGCATGCGTCCGTGTTAGGGGGCCGTAACGACTCACTGGTTAAAAAACATTTACATTTTTTACGCTCATAATGCAAGAATCAAATAGTGTACGGCCAGAATTATTATTGTTGATCGATACAAGTTAAAAGTCTTCTTTTGTCTTACCCACTACACATTATAAATGCAACACACAGCACTGTTGACAATTGAATTGCGGCTCCAAACCTTTGCCAATCGAACCACGAAGGGGGTGAATCGTTACTTCCCGACCAAGTTTAGCCAGGCGAGCGAAGGAGGGGGGGGGAAAAACGAGGTAAATGAGGCAAGAGTACGACGGACAAACAACGTGACGTTTGCTTTCATAAATCGGCGCCAAAATACGATGAGTAATTACAAACAAAGCCGTCAGTAAACATTCTAGAGGTGGCAGTTGTTACATCACCAAAAGGGCGTGCCTGTGAAAATGCACATCACCAAAAAAAAAACAACAACCGCTTGCACACTGCATATATACGTGGTCAACTACAGTCACAGAATTAAGGCCACGGGATATAGATTCCCCTTGTGTTGTAATTGGATGATCGATGTGGAATGGTGTTTAACAGTGTCGCACCGTGCTTTGATAGAAAAGTTGAAAATCCTCTTTCCGTGACATCGCAGAAGTGGCAATTCCATAAAACACAGAATTGCTGATATAAAACACACGAACCGAAGACAAGGAGCGCCACCGGGCCTTGTAAACTGTCAGGCAAGTACTATTAGTGAGCACCTATTAAGGCCAGCGCACAGCAGGGGATGTTAGGGCCACAGCACCATGCATATGCCTGACTGCAATTGATTTTTAGGCCACGTCAACTCTGGGGGAGTCCCAAGCCTGGTTCAGATATCAGCTTCCACTAGAGTTGCACAATTTGGGAAATTAAACCTCAGCCCACTGGGATAGCAGAGCATTGTGCGAACCATTATGCCACCATTCAGTAGCCTATATACACAAAGATCCCCCCGTATAGCCTTACCAGACTGATGGGGCAAATTTTGTTAGCGAGCGCCTATGAAGGCCAGCAGAGCACATGAGGGGGATGGGTGGCCGGCCAGAACCATGCCCGGCTGCCTTTGTCTCCCTAGTGGTGACGTTTACACATCACACGAGGTACTCATTTGCGGCCAGGACAACCTAGGGCAGGCGCATAACTGGTACACAGATAATTGTCACCGGTGTTGACCGTGAGTGGAAATCGAACTCGGGTCGCTGGGTTCACAAGGCAGTGCGCACACTAACTGCTGCACTAGGACGCTGGGTTCGTAACCACTGCACCACCGCGTCCCGTCGAAGACACACACAGACAGGCAAATAATAATCAACTCCCACAGGGACGATTATATTTACATGTTTGCATGTATAATAATAGATTTCATAAATCAATTTACAAATTATGTACATGCCTACATATTATGTAGTTGTTTCATCGTTTGCAACTCGTGCTTGTAAACAATATATATATATTTTTTTAACACGATTATATACATGTACAGTGTAGATGTAAGAACATAGTAACGTAGGATGGGAACAAAGCAAAAACATCACCCACCCCACCACCCCCACCCCCCTGGGGTGATCCCATCCTGCCAGCTTGGCTCGCACATTCACATGGGATCAGTTTACGAGCGCAACACCAGAAGTCTTTAGAGCGCTGGGTGGCAGTAAGGGGGGCGGGTGGGGGTTTCCTGTTAAAAAAAAAACCCAAAAGGCACGAGGGGGGTGGGCAGGGTGGGTCAGGGAGCAGGAGGGGGGGCACAGCTGCCAGACCAGACGTTCTCGCCGAGACGACATCCGACGCCGAATTATGCCTTCTTCTCGCGGACGCTCAAATCGGCGGCACGTGGAGCCAGGTACACTCTCGCGTCTCGGGAAATCAATCGGCCGCTCGAATCTTCGAGTATTCGACGCGCCTCTCCCTCTCCCCCTCTCGTTGTGTCTCGGAAGCCATTAAGGCCCCCACCCCCCACCCCGCGTGGGTGTTTTGTTTCGGCTGTGTGTAATAAACCTAAAAGGGCATTTCGAGACGGGACGGGCCAGGCAAAGCCCACCTACCAAGATGCCGGCGGGCATTCTTGGTCAAAACGGGTTTTCTAACGCCGATAAAAAAGACACACGTCTTTCGGTAAAGATAACAATGCGAGGCCCTCGCAGGTATGTCACGCATTTGAATGTTACCCTCGGCGGAGCAATGACTGAACATCTCTACGCGAATTGTACCCAGTACACCGCGCAGTTCGAGCCCACTTCACACTCAGTGCCTTGGCGAGCTTGGCGACTTCCTGACCAGTAGTGTCCCCTGGAGTCTGGTTCAAACATTGGTGCAATCTCCGAGTTATGGCAGTGAGCAATAAAATTAGCGTTTTTTTTAAAACACGTGAGTTGCTTAACCACTGTCAAACTCGCAGCAATCGTACGTTTCACGAACATCATTGCACATACAATGTCTGAGATAACAGACCCGTGCTTTGCGCTTGTTTCAGAAGGGATGTGGCCAGCCGTAATGCGTCAATGGTAGACCAAAGTGACGTGTTTTTCATTGACTTAGTCACAACCACCCAAGGGTGAACTGTGTGGCGACGGGACGGGGCACGTACAAAACGACGAGCGGCTCATTTGCTGCCAGCGCGACACCAGCGCGGGTCACCCAGCGTGTGACTCACGAGCCAGATTATGCAAGCCAGTGTAAGGCGTACTCACCACCCCACACGTCACGCCGCAAATAAGACCTCCTCACTCAATGTATCTCTCCGATCCCTCCGTTCAGGACATTGTTACGAGACGGCCAGAGTACATGATCTGGGATTCTAGGTTTTTTTCGCACAACCCAGTGGCCAAATACCTCAGAGAGCATTGCCCTCTAGGGGGTCACGATGCATCGATTAATACTGACTGGTGAAGCTCACCATTCACACATCGAATTTCTCGTTTAAGAATAAATGTTGTTCAACTTGCGTCACATGGCCCTTGCAGCTGTTGAGATAGTTATATTCACAAAAACATTTTATATCGGTTATTCACTTCATTAAATCGTCGGGAAGCCAATCCTTACACCCTTAATGCCAAACCTTGAATAGACTAATCTCTTGCCCAATCTCCTCCTCGCGCCAGAAAGCACAGACGTAAACGCTACGCCAAATGCTCTTTGCACATCTGCACCGTTATTGCATCACCTAGTAATTACGAAAAGCACCACGTGCAACAGCTAACACTTGAAAGCAGTGACAATTCATTAGGAGGGGGCCCCGTTACTCTCCAAATGAACACCAATGTCCCCCCCCCCTCTCCGTGTGCCTATCCATTCATCAAGGGCACCTCTTGGTGGTGGCTTGGGACACACCAAGAGTCAACGAGGGCAATTCCCATTGATGTCACCACACCACCACTTCCTTCTGCCAGATCCCGCAGTGGTTGAAGTCAATGTCTAACCTCCAAGGTCTGCTCTTACAGTTCCCCCCCATCACACTCAGGATGTTTTACATTGAGAGTGAGATTACAGGTTTCATTTGAGCAAGGCAGCCCCGGGCTTGCTGACCCATACGCTCTTCACCAATTCCTGGAATCACTGCTATTAAAGGGACACCGCTGTGCCATTTCACACGAGGGTCATTGTTTTGTGGAGAATTTCCAAGGCCTTCGGTGCACACACTCTGGAATTAAGCTCAATTTCACGTCTCCCCACCCCCCCTGGGTAAGCAAACCGAGCCGGGCCAGGTTTTTTCTGAGAGCGTATATGTCAGCACGGCCATGACACGCTTGCCAATGTTATACATGCAGCTTTCTGTGCATGCACCGCAAGTGAGCGGCGAAGATCATAGGCTGCACATTATTCAACAAGTTGCTGTACTCCCGACGAAAGTGTCAGACTATCGAGCAGAACAGCTCAAAATGTGAATTACTTTTGTAAAATGTGCACTCATGTTATTACGAAGGAGGTGAATGAGGTTTTGCAGAGCAACGGCTGAAAGTGAAAGCACGTCAATGTATGTATGTATGCGTAAAGGCTTACGCACACGTGTGCACATCTATGCCTATGCAGCTACCTTGACCGAGTACTATGGGTGCACTGATGCATTTATCCATCAATATTGATTCTTCAGTACATGCATCCATGGAATTGTTTTGAGCGTTCAAGCAAACAATGGAAGGTTGCGAATTTGTGTGGGTCAACTCTGGACCATCACTCTACAGTGGTTAGTCGACAGTGATGAGTCATTCCTTTAAATAGGAACATGGAATTTCCACCACTGGCCACAAAAGAGATAAGTGGTGACCAATGCTTGTTTGAGCATGGACTTTGGCTCGGTGAGTAAACTGACCCAGGAGCCTCATGTAGTAGCAGTGATGATCATTTACACTGCTCAACCTTGTGCATGTTAGCATTAAAGGTGCGCCCATTCGCAACCCTGACAACTTGCCGAACATTTAAAACATAAACACTGTCCTTTGCAAGATAAGAAAAGGTTTACTGTCGAATGCGTTTTCGTCTTGTACCACGGTGTTGTCTGGAAGCTTAGTCAGGAGCGCAATTCAATTCAGTGAATTGAATTCAGTGAAGGCTCGACGCTCCACTCTCGCAATTCAACTCGCCGAATTTCACTTCCTAAAGAAGTTCTCCGCACGCGGAGCGACACAACAGACATCGCGCCGAATGACACGCGGCGCCCGCCAAAAACACACACCGCAGAATTGTACAACACAACCGTGAAAATGTAGCGCAATATTACGCGTAAAGATGACTCTACTGTTCGCATAACCGCGTGTGCAATGAGTGCCCGACTCTCAGCGGTTGGCAGAACTGCCCGTCCACCCACCTACTAACTGGTGCATGCCAACGTGGCCCCAAGGCAATAAATGCCAACATTCAGGGTGAACCAGCAAGCGCGTCAAAGGTAACCCCATCTGACCAGACTACCCCAGAAAAACCTTGCCTCCCACTACTTTGAAATCACGAGTGTCAAATCAGTGCGCCTCACACTTGATGGGTGTGAGAGGATTAACTGTCAAGTCACGGTTGCATCAACGGGTGCATCAATGTCCTTTGCTGTTGATGTTTTTTTCACTGGGCAAATCAATGATTGTTGGGTGAAAACAGGTGATATTTAAATGTAATTGTAGAGCAAATAAGAAATAAACGTATCTTGTAACTGAATTCATCCATGAATATTTGCACAGGCAATGATTCCCCCTTAATATTTCATAAACTACTCACAATTTGATTCAATAATACACACTTTTTTCACTGTGAACACAGCATAAAAAATACCAATTAAAATAATTGGTATTCAATATAATGTACTACGAGCACAAGAAATTGATTTTAGTGGATGAAATTTAAGCATTCTAGCATGTCTAAAGTGGCTCCAAAATTCACACATCTGGCACCCGACTGATGATTAGAATGTTTAGCGTTCAAATTTGTGGTCAAATCCGCCTATTATCTTTCCAGGATTGATAAAACTAGTACAAATTTGTGGGAGGTGGTTATATCCTACGAAACAATTTGGTATCCTCCATAATAACATGGAATTTCCACAACTGGTTCAGAGCCATTGACGCCCACCCCCATAACCTCCGTTTGCGCAGGGGAGACAATCTTTGACTTTTGACTTTGAATAAACAATTAACAGATAAGTATCAGAAACGAATGCGTGCAAAAAGTGCTGCCCTCACCCTTCCCAGAAAACCGATCAAGCTTTGCCCAATGGGCACAAGGTGAACCTGCTCCAGAGAGATTGCGTGTCCGGGCCCTCGGGTGTACACACAGCATCAACACCCCGCCGCCTCCCACAAGGTTAGGCCCATTGCCAAACAGTCCCAAGAGCAAGGATGGACTTTGTTTTTGGTCTGCCTCGAAAAACCGTCGCCATCACGATCACTTAAAAAAATACAATGAAATTGAATTGCTCAACTTTTTTGGTTTTCATGAATGAGGGCCTGGCATTAAGTTTCTTGTTAATTATCAGTTGCAAAGCAGAGGCCTATTTTCCTACAAATGCTGCTCGGGCAATGACAAAGAGCTAGCGGCCATGAACAAAGTGTACGGCTAAATGTCTCCCAACGGTGAACAAACTCATGTTACACAAGGGGTCGCAGATAAGTACAACTAGAGCACCGACCGACTGATTCGACCAGACATCCAAACAGGGCAAATGTGCTTTAAGAGGTCTACAGCACGATGTGTATTCGAGGCCAAACATAATCACAAACCTCCAAATGAGTTTCATCCCGTGGGTGTGTCAATGCTACTTCAGCAGGACTATTAAGTAGGGTTGCCACAACATCATTTTTCAAAGAACAATGTTAATATTAACTATTTGATATGATTATCACAATTCAGTTTCCTGTAGATTTGTAAGTGAATTTCACAATTTTATCGTATTCGATTTGTGCTTTTTTGGACTCCAGCACAAAATACGGATTTGTACTTCAACTACAGTTGACTTGGTATATGCCTGCCATAAGTAATTTAATATCTGCAACATCACAACCTATAATGCTTATCACTCATGTTCTGTTAGTTATGCAAGGCCTAATTAAATAACTAAATGAACTAGGGAAGCAATGAGGTAACAGCCATCACGCATCAGTTACTCTGGAAAACATTTTGCGAAGCACTCGTTTACAACAGACAATAACAATGTATTTAGAAGATTAATTATTGTGATTTTGTCATTTGTGAAATATTGTCTCAGGTTATAAAAAATGAATTAAAATATGAGCAAAGATAATAAGACATTTCTCCCTAAACTCCGTTTTTTTTTCCTAAACACATTTTTTTAAAAGGAATTGCTCAATACATTTACAGTAAAAACCTGAAGAAAATATCGGCCCTCTGTCTTACTTTCCCAAAGCAAAGAACAAATCGTACACACATCTAAATCACCATCTTTCAGCAAAGTATTAACTTGCAACACAAGAATTATAACGGATTGGGAAATAAAGTGGAAATGTATTATTTTTGTTTTGTTGTTCGGCTGGATTTAATGCGCATGTAACTATTTATCGTTGAACATATGTACTGCTGAACATTCCGTACTACTGAAATGGAAGTATTAATTGTTGAGTGATGCTACGATAATGCTACAATGGGTGCGAAGTTCCACAGATACATTGTACTCACCGGAGCATTATGGGAGGACAAGGCACTGTTGTGTGCATTGGTGTGTGAGCGTGACCTCAGAGTTATACCTAGCCTGGTACAGGAGGCTAAGACATCAACAGAAAATGGGTAAATAAATGTTTAGTATGTATGTTTGTGTGCATTGCATTGCGCAGGTCTGTGAGTGCGGGCCTACGTGTCTGCATGTGTACGTGTCACGCATGTCTGTGTGTGTGGATGCATGTGGTGCTGTGTGTGTGTGGATAGCTCTAAATGCAAATGCTTGTTAACGTGTACACGTGTGTGTACATGTGAGGACGCGTCTGCCTGTGTAGGTGGCAGCACATGTGTCCTATGCGCGTAGATGTCTAAAATGATTTGTTGTTCGTGTGCTATAGAGCTGGGACGATTAATAGACTAAGTCGATTAATCAACAACAACAAAAACATAATCAACTCTGTTCACAGTTTACTCGGGACTCTTTAAAATGGAACGCTACACCCCCTCCCCACATTCTGCCACCTGAAGGCAGGAAACCCCGCCAAGACGCATGCATCATGAGCTTAAGAATCGATACGAAGCAATGAATCGGTGAACAGTTCTACTCGATGTCTGCGCGCACACCTGTGTACGTAAACAAATCTGTGGCTATGTATTTGTGTTTCCATGTGTACACACGGCCGCCTGCGTCTGCACGCGCGACTCCACGTGACCGCAAGTTTGTCAGAGCTGCGACTGCTACCGGACGATTGAAGCAATAGATCGAACTATCGATTATTCCATTGAATCATCGACCAGATAGGTTCGGAAAAAGCACCTACTCATTTTGAAACACGCACAGGGATCAAAACGTGGCATTGGGCGGGGGTTGATGATGTCATCATGCTCAGTGTGCTCATCGGCCGTTGTCACCGCGTCACGCTGGGCGCACACTGTGGTTTTGGGAGGCCGGATGCCCATAGCTGCCCATTTGTCATTTAAAAACGGGTGGTGCGTAAATTTATTCTAAAAGAAAATTATAATAAGCTATTGTTAAAACCAACTAATCGACCCAATCTATTCATCGTCTCAGCACTACACGCTTGTGCCCTCCCAGGCGCTGGCACTAACCTGTTCGGCCTCCTCTCGGCTCATGGCGAGCGCCAGCTGCAACTGGAGCTCCTCTTCGCCGCTCGTCTGAGGTCGGGCCTGCTCCAGGTCTGAAGGTATGCGCGATGTGGCTGCACACGCACGCACACACACACACGCACACACACCGACACACGACGCACGACACGCACAGACACGCACAGACACATTCTCGCAGATACGCGCATACACACACCCACACAGGCAGACACACAGACACGCACAGAGACAGACGAGCGCACACAGATGATCAATTTAGCCTAACAGACCTTTTGGGAAAAGCTCTGTTAACGCAGTGGTGTGGCCAAAACCTCACCTCGCAGCCTGTTTCCCCAGTGCTGTTATTTATACACCACTCTGGGTACTCATCTAAAGGCAGAGTTCACCATACCGCACGCCACTGTTGTGCATGGCTGGAAATTGACCCGAGGACGCTGGAGCTACCGTGCAGTGTGTGAACCAGCCACAGCACTCCCCGCACGCATCATCCATGTTTGCCTTGTACACGAGGATTAAGTGTCCGCAGTGAGCAACTATCAACGTTTACACACAAGAACGTATGGCGAAACCAGCTTACCAGGCCACCTTTTTTCTACCCAGATTAAGTAATGGAGACCACAGTCCATCAGACCGGATGCTCATTTTGGGCTAAGCCAACCCAGAGTAGACATAACCAGGTGTGGATAATACATTTCACAAACGGTGACGTGGACATGTGAGCAATGATTTAACCCATGACTGAGCTCATAGGACACCATTGCACGCACACAAGAGAAGGGCAAATGTAGATGCAATGGCACTGGAAGACAGAGGGCATAGTGGAATAGTTATTGCATGGCGATCGCCCATCCAAACACAATTCAGGTTTGAAACCTGCTTAGCTTCCAGGATTGGGCACATTCTGGTTGAACTGGCCAAGGGAAATAATTGCAGAAATATAAATGAGAAAATTAGCAAATATATTTATTACAAAGCTTTACCTGGATAATCCCTCAGGTGCAATATCACTCCTACGAGTAACCGTAGAATCAAGTGACATATGCAGAGGTTGAATTTAAAAGAGTAACCAGGTTTGTTTAACGATCACTGAAAGAGGCCAGTTGGCAGACATTGGATGGAATACATTCTGTTGACAACATCAACTTCTTCTTTTCCTCTCAGTGACAGCAAAACAAATATATTTGCTACTATTTTTAACATTCCCAACTGTTTCGGGTTCACTGACGCAGCTCAACTGTGTAGATTACAAATATGTTATTTTGAAAAACAATAAAATGAGAAAATGTAATTAAGCCAAAATGCCTGACGGCCATTATTTCCGACAAACGATTGCTGTTGAAATGTTGTCACATAAAGTGTGCCGTTAATACTCCATCTGAAGCCACATGAACAGTCCAATGTACTTTGTGGCATCTTATCCATTACTATAAATTGCAACTGAAAGCTATACAGTACGACCTGATGTATATCACCTCTGTAAAAAAACACCATACGTTATAGCAATGCATTGCAACCGTGGGTGTAAGTTTCATTTCGCAGGTTTCAAATAAACGACAAAAATAACAAAGGTGAAAAAAGAATCGATTCATGTCGGGTAATGTAAAATCAAAAAATGTTGTCTATTCGGTTTGCCAGTGAGAGAAACTGCACAAAACCGGATTGAAACTGAGGACTTCTCTGTCGAATTTCTCTGTTTTCCTCACGAATTCATTGCTCATGTATTTGCCCACTCAATATATGAAAACACCCGGTGGCTTCAAATACAAATGGCCCCTGAGTAAAGAAAATAAAACAACACACTTTGGCAGCACTCATAGGACAAATACCGCTATCGCTACGTAAACATGTTAATGTTTTTTTACGGCAGCTTATTGCCATCAAGAGGTTGAGTAGATTTTTCCCAGTGCTAGGGACGAGTTTGTCCAGATTCTCGCACTGGTATTCATAATGCTGTGTGGCACTAGCAGGGCCGCACAAAGATTGCCAGAGGCCCGAGGCAAAATGTCACGTGGGCCCCCCTTATTCGTCAGTGAAAAAACAACACGTCCCATTGAGGGCCCTTCTTTGTGCAAGGCCTGGAGCTAATTTTCCCTGTTGTTCCCCCACCGCTGCTCTGGGTGGCCCAGAGGACTAGTCTCACCATTGAGAGGTTAAGAGTTAAAATCAAAGTCTGAGATTCATTCGGCCAAATACTAACCAGTTCGTTAGTATTTGGTACTACTTTGGGCAATTCAACCGTGGTTGTCCCTCAAGGAATGTGAAATTGCACCACGGGCTCAAGGTCACCAATGGAGAGAAGTTCCACCACACTGCTCTTTGAACAGGAAGGCACTTCAACTCTTACGTCGAGCAAATAAACACAGGCCAAGATCTCAGATTATTCCACACTAAGCACACGTACAGTGGGTAACTGCCTTATCTGACAAAACATCTTTGCAATTGACTTTGCCGCCTTTTAAATTGCCTTGGACTGGTACCAGCAAACTTAAAACAGCGTGCCACTGTGCCACTCGCGCCCAACACAACGACAAGGTTGCACCTCGTGATGCGCATTCCACAACAGAGATGAGAACAAAACAAAGTCCTTTCACAAACACATGCGCCATCACGTAAAAGCAGAACAGTGCGTGGAAAGTACCCTTCACGGCTTCAGTTATTTGGGGGCCGAGCAGCATTCTTTGACCCGCGTGGAGGGAACATTTGGAACAGGCTCTGCTGCACTCCGATACGCGTGGTGGAGCCGATCATCAGATGGCAACGTCAGGCTTGGGTGCGTGGTACAGTCCCCGTGTCGTAGAATTATCTCAAGCACTCATTCCTCCCCCCCCCCAAAACAGGGGGGCAGACCGGACCACGCAGTTTGTGCACTGCTTGCACACAAACAGTTCGCAAACAAATCGCAGTACGGTTTGTTGTTTTGAGGGTTACACACCTGGGGAATTTAGATAATTAAGTATTTATTTTGACGGCCAAAAATAGCCTGCCTGTGTGGTTCTATTCTGTTGAATGATGCCTGTTCAAAAGTCGTATATCTTACAAAACATGCATGTGGAAACTATGCTGAATGTAATCAAGTGCATTCCCAGCCATTTAAACATTCAGTTATTTATTTTAAATGCCTCCCTTTTTTTATCCGCCTGTTCAAAAAGCTCAGGTTCTCTGCAGAGCGGCAGGCAACCAGTGCCGGGAGAAGAAGCTATAATCTTGGATGACGTCGGCACCTAAGCAGTACGAAGGAAAACATTGAGTTGATCCTGTTAAATTCCTATGTTTCATTCAACAGCACTACCGCGGTAAAGAAAGTCATGACATTACAAAAATTATATTCGGATCAAAGGGACTACAAATGTCTATCGAAAGAAAAAATAAAACGGTTGAGAAAAAATATATAAACTTCACATGTCGGGCCATTTCCACGGCCGCCTTCCCCCATAAAGCTGCACTCTGACTCAACCCAGCCTGGTAAATGGTTGTAAAGCTTAACCGGCGGCGCTGCTTGCGCATTGAGGCGGCGATGGCGTGAGGGGGGCTTCTGCCCACCCAAATGTTGGCCAACTCCCCGCCGATAAAATGCATCGGCGGCGAGCTGCTGAGTGCCCCCGGTCAAGCGACGGGAGCAGAGCCTCAACCACTTCAGCTGTGCAAGGTCACGGGCGCTCGGGCTGTGGGAACAAGTTGAAGCGTCACGCTGCTACGCCTCGACCACGACAAACACGGAACGGTTCGGACTCCACGATGCTGCGATTCCATGAATTGTCGCAAGTCGGGGGATGTAATGATACATTTTTAATAGAATCTCTTGTTCTCGGATTTTTACCATCCCTTTTGTACGGAAGTTTCTCACCTTTTTTCATCTCATTTGTATCATTTGGTTTGCTCCATTCGCCCCAATGTAGCATTAGCAAACAATTGCATATGGTATACATATCGCAAGTACAATATTCAATATATGCATTGTAAATATAACAATTGATTAAATAAAATCGATGGAATCATTAAATGCCGTGCACAGGTCAAAATCCAAGAGGCTCTCCACTGCAATGAGCAATGGGATGAGGCACATTACTATCTGTGACTCATCATCGGAATTTGGAATACGTTTTTGTGCACAGAATAAAGTCAAAGCATCCCCCTGCTCAAATAAGCATGGGACGGAACTCATTTCCACTGGGGCCCAGAGCCAGTGGTGGAAATTCCACATTGCCATTCGTGGAACCAGTCTCTCTCCTCTGGACGGTCACTGTTGACATCTCGCAAAATGCTTTTCATCGACTTTGAAGCAATGATGGGCAGAGCTGTCCCTTGGCCAAAACTTGAACTCTGCCTTTCGGGCAAACCGGAACACAGCGCCCACTGTTTCAGGATCCGAGATTTTGTGGGCGATTCCAAAAGAGACCACAACTAGAGTTTTCGTGCCACTTCCGTGCATCACACAGAGTTGGATTTTTGTTCGGTCATGTTACCAGACTTGTTTGGTTCATTAAGCAACATCTGTCCATGGATTTAATCACATGGCTGTGTTTACTAAAAGGAGTGTCTCCGAGCACAACTTTGCAATCTTGGTAGGGCTGGATTTTACACATCGTTGAGGTGAAAAAACAAAGGAGGCTACATGCCAAAGAGGACACCCGCCCGGAGATGCGGCAATGAGATCGGCTCACGCAGAAGAGTGAGACGGACTGCGGCATCGTAAGACCGAGAGGGTGGCGTCAGCATGGAGAAGACTACATCCAACAGTGGAGAGAATGGCTGACTTGAGATGCCAATGACGAAGGTGGTTTTTAAAAAGGAGAAATAAATAAGTAGGCTTACATAGGAAGTTTTGACTGTTATCACTTCATATGCATAAGTGGATTTTCACTGCATAAGACTGGTTAATTTCACAAAAAAATTACCAGGATTTATCCAAACATCAAAGTCGGTGCGATGACTCAGTGAAGCCTGCTCTTATTTGGGTAGACAAAAAAAAACCCTAGAAAATTATCTCACTTCACTGGTAGACAAAAAAGTGTCTTCAAACACAACTCCATTAATCCGAACACATAGCTTAAGGGCATTTAAAAATGCATGAACCGCAACAGCACTTCGTTTACAGCTGACGGCATCTGCTGAACAGCCTCATTTCGGAATGGCAGGAATGGCGCGACCATAACGTGTCGCCATCCACCGCCCCAACCCCCCATGACGCACAGACATTGGCGTTCCTTTAACCCCAACAGTTAGGCTCCCCCCTACGCAGTCACAGTGCCGTGACGGCTGAGAACAGCCCAGTGCTGACACGCGACGAGCCGTCTGCGTGCCACGTAGGTGCACGCGAGGGGAGGGGGTGCAGGTTGGGGTGAACCACCCTATCTTCTTCTCATTCTCCTCCTCCTCTTCAGCAGTGGGGAGAGAGCAATCATCGCTTGTGTCCGAGGAGTTTCTATGTTTGTAAGGCGCGTGTTTAAAAACAGGTCCGACCACACCTGCCTGCTTGCAAGGGGTGGCTCAGCAGACAGCAGTGCGCTCACCAGCACCGTATGCCATGGTGGGCATAGCAACAGAGCTCGCGATCCCTCTGGGGGATGAGCAGCCTCCTCCTCCTCCCCGGCACAGTGGGCTTTCACAAAATGAGTCAGCGCTGCCCTCCACCGCACACTCCGCCCTGAGATTAGGTCACGGTGTGGGACGCGTGTCGTTTTGCCGATGGACTAGCCACTTGGTGCGCGGTGAAAAACGCTAATGTTTAGACCGAGAGAAGAGGTCCCTCGTGACCAACGGCCGTCTCGCTTAACCGACAGGGCCTGTTCAGGGAAAGAGGTGAGGTTGAGCGAGATTACTCTTCGACGAATGGAAATAAGAAAGGAATACACTCAAAGCGATGGTGAAATCACCACAACGTTTGGACCAGGCTAGGTGGACTTTGAAGCCACGTTGAAGGCTCGCTAGCGGTAAGGTCACAGGACAAAAGTAGGTTTATTGTGTTATCCGACTGAAGATGGCAACACACGCACAAACAAACCACCAGACTCACGACACATAACACAGGGCTTCCCCTTGAATAATACCGGCCAGCCTAAAAAGAGCTACGCCCGATAATCAGAGAATGTGTCGCCATGCAGTCAGCAAGAACAGCAGCGGGGAATGGACTACGTGGAAACTACTGCGTTCCATCCTCTTGTGCACGAGGCACGAGCTTAAACGGTCATCGTCACATGCTGTCCCGTATACAGTGGGTCACATCGAACTTCCCCTGCAGCTTCTACCACCGTAACATTTCCCCCTCCCCCCGGGCGGCCAACCCCCCCCCCCCACCACCAGCAGCACCAAACCGAGAGTTGATCAACACTCCACTACGTCTGCATGGCACCTGCCCTCCACTCGAGACTCAAGCAAAACTCAAATTTCCAGAACACGCCAGGCTGAGAAGCTGCACGGAAATCATTATCACCATAATTTGTCATCATCATCATGTTGTGGTCTATCTACCGCCAAATGAAGTCCTTCCAAGTTGCTTTCATCTCTCACGCGATTGCTTATTCTTGCGAGTAAAATAATCTCATCGCCGCACCTCCACAGTGGTCATCCTCGCATGAAAATTCTCTACCTGTGGCTGTCGCACTGTCAACATTGATCAATGGCTATCATCCCTTTTAGTCATGTGCCTTGCACAAGCATAGTGATTCTGCTTGGCAGTCAATACGATGGCTCGTTTCCAAGTGTTACCTGATCAATGTGCTTATTATGTCATCGCCGAGTTCCAAACGTGCACCATCCCCAATGCTTCTTTGTGCACTCCGAAGCTTTCGTTATATCTTGCTTGTCAGAGTGCGTATTTCCGATTCACACTTCACCGCTGCCTATGCACATTAATCCTACCAGGCGTGCAGTGGTTTAAGCGAGCCTGTCTTACAAATCCAAGGTTACAAGTTCAAACCCTGTTCTGGGGCTGACTTAGTCAATCATCCCTTTGTGGTCCATAAAATAGGTACTACTGTTGCAACTTAAAAGAGCGATTTTTTCTATTAATAGACTGCTCCCGTCCATAGTAATATGGAATTTACACCAATGGCTCGGTGCCATCCAAGCCGATGAGGGATATCCCATTACTTGTTTGAACAAGGGGGTGACGCCTTGACGTTTTTACCTTATCTTTATTAGACTCATCCATACCATAGGAATGTGGAATTTCCAACAGTGCCTCAGACATGCCGCTTCCAACTTGCCTTTTTTGCTCAAATGGCGCATCATAAACCTTGGAGTGGTTGAGCGACGCAAACAGGCGCTGCGCATCGCCACTTATGAAGTGTCCGCTACGAGAAAGCTTTTACAGGTAGAAACAACAGTTCCACACTGCCCACCAGGGATTATTTGTCTGTCTGTTGTGCATAGCCACGCCCTCGATTTGTATTTCATAGAGCGCTTCGGGCGGGCTCAGCACCACGTGACGCGCTGCCTCTTGCAGCTTGCGCCGCGTGACACGGATCGCACGAATGCACTGTCCAACCAAGTTCCTACCTGCCTACTCCGAAGGAACGTGTTATCTACAGGCACAGTGACATCTGAGCTGCTTTTCGAGACCGAATTCGGATTTTTAAACCACTGGACAGAGGCACGCCTCAAGCCACAGCTCATGGAAAGCACCAACGCTAAGGCCCTGCAGTCTCCTGTCACAGGCTGGTGTAACCAAAAGCCACAATTCGGGAAAGTGATATGGGTTTGCAGTAAAGTGAAAAACATTGAAGGTTAAATGCCAAATTACCAGACATCGGTCTTGTGTGCATATTGCCTGACTCATACTCTCTGGAAAGTACGATTAAAAATTAAAAGCCACACAAACACAAAGCCAACCAACGTGTCCATGTCAACATAAAAATCCCAGCTCACTAGAAATGCTCCACACAAAGCCTCAAACTACTGCTGCGAATGTAATAATAATGACCAACTGCACCGTCATAGAACTACTGGTGGCTAGGATTTTCCTGCTTGAATTTTACCGCAGGTCTGCTGAATCGAGGCTCTCAACTGGCTGCAACATGCCATATGTTGCGAAGTATCTACCAGCAGTGCTCAGACCCCCAGCTGTATCAACCTGGTGCCACCCATGTAAACAAGGCCCATGTCAAGGTAACCCTTCATCGTTTCAGCAGCCCGTGGGCCTCACTGCTCACAGAGAGTTAATTATCCCAACTATTGCCACCGATCAGCGCAAGACACATTTCCAAACGGCTCCTAACTTACTCTACGATGGCAGGAAAGCCTGGGACTCGGATCAAACTGCCTTACATCTCCACTACAAAAAAAACTAAACTAGTAATTTTATTTTATCAGGTATGGCCCACTGAGCTATCTAGCTCTTTTCAGAAGCGACCTGGCCACAAATGATGGATCAAAGAAGTGGCTTATCACGTGGAAATTTACAACCAAACACTAAAAAACGCATGTTTATAAATTAAGAAAAAAACCAGAGCCCCCAGAGAAAAATCAACACGATCACGGGGAGAGAGACATGAAAACTAAAAATATACAGGGTCGGAATCAAACCCATGACCTCCTGTATACCAGGCGAGGCAGTTAACATCTCACCACCGTGGCGCCCCTATATACACTTGTACATCAGCCCCGGCTAGCTACACTGGCTTGGATCAAGTTTAAAAAACAGACTGGTGTGTCAATTTGGCACGATGCACTATTTGATGTGTGTGTGTCTGCCACCTCAACAACATGTGATGGAGGAGCTGCCACAAGTCGCCCACGTGGTTGAGGAGCCACCCTGACGGTGGCAGCTCGGAGGTTAGGGTGACAAGGTCGATTGAACTCGACAATGTGGAAATCAAGTGGTTGAGTGATTTGTATATCGACCCGTGATGGCCTGGTTGTAATTGCAACTGAAGAAGCCGATCGACTCGATAATAACGGAGATTAAACAGTAACCCAACTACAATCCACGAAATCGACGGTGCTGCTAAACCGCGACGCTTTGGACAACGCCCCGGTGGGTTTCCACAGAGTCTTGCCGTGTAAATGTTACGTGGGTATGGAATTACACAGTGGTCGGCACGTGCCGGCATGTCCCGGTGGCAAGACCGACGCTCACCGGGGCAGTGTTTACAGACTAATAACGCGGCCCGATGGCAAGCTTGCCTCGTACACTGTGCGGAACCACTGGGTCACCTGAGCATTGCTCGTTATCAGGAGACTTTCAATCACTGGGTCTTCAAGACACTTGCTTATTTTTTGGTTTGTTTGAGGAGCGTTCTGCTTCAAATATTAGCTTGTCAAGTGCAGCGACTCCAAAACCAGTAGAACTGCGAGATGGGCAGGGTATGAAACTATAGCAAAGTGCACCATTGGAACCTCATTTGCCAGAAGAAAAAATATTATAATTGTTTTTTTACCCTTTTATCTGGCAACAAAACTGACACCTTTTTTTGTAAACCAATTATCATATAGCAAAGTGGGCTCTCTAGTTGACATATCCATGCAGAATTGTGAGTGTTATTCCCTTGTACGCGTGGGGTCGCTCCAGATACTCTCATTTCTCTCCACAAAGAAAACATTTGTTGAAAATAAAATGGTCAAACATTTGGCATGCAAGAATTTCGGAGACGAGGAAATTGAGACTTGGCGAGGCTTTTACCTCAGTATAGATTTCACATGTGCCAACACCAGGATGTAGTCACAAGAAGTTGATGTAAACACACCTCACCATTGCGGTCTTCTTTTATAGTCAACACCTGACCTCAAGTTGTGCCTTTTAAGTCGTCAAGAAGGCTAGCTGGTGGAAAACATCAATATCTGATTTCTTTTCAGTGATAGTTAAAGATTGCATTGGTTATTTTTCACCTACTTGCAATTCACTACAAAGTTTCAAAAAAGCAGAAAACTTTCTACCAGGTCTCACGATATCCTACCATCTAGTTTTAGGGCCTACCCCTCAGGTCGCTGACCTCTGGACATCGTTCCGACGCCTGCATCATAGCCAACCCTCCACCATCCTGCGCACCTGCATCCTACCACTACAGTCGGTTCCACCGGGTTGGTATTCAGGGCGGCTGAGTCCTCTCTCCCCACTGCAGATTAATTGAGGACCCCCCGTCCCGCTGTGCAAAGCCTTGTCGCCACACACCCAGTCGCTCCATGCTTTCCTTTAATTTAGCAAACTCCTCCACTGCTGAGCAAAGTCGTCCTTGAAAAAAAAAGAGGGAGACTGTTTTGTCTCTCGGCAGACCAGGAAGACATTGTGTGACACGCACATAGCGGTTAAATCTCCAGAGGTGCAGTGTGGGAACGTGCCCCCACTGATGGTACACTATGATCAGAAATCATTTCGCGCCCCCTCCAAGCTTTACCGTTTTGCTTTCACCGAAATTAGAAATGTATTTGTGGCTGCATTCACAACAAAGGAAATTGTCTTCAAAACCTGGCATTTGCAAGTGGCGCTGGCTTTTCTGAGTGTAGTCGACAAAGTCACAGGTAAAGGCTTGTAAGTTTTGATGGCACACACACAAATTATTAATGCCGCCTACACGACCCACTGTGGCTTGGAAATGTAAACCAAATTGCAAACATTACTAGAGGACATGCGGACTAGGCAAGCATGTGAACTCTGAGCATCAAAAAGTGAAAATACAGGACCAGCAGCTTTCCACACAAGCAGAAAAGATCAACGTTTCAAAATAAACGTTTAGGAAAATCTTGATTAAAAAATCAACCATTTTCTTTCATAAAATACAGAAATAAAGAAGAGGCAGGTTTTTAAATATATATCAGATTCGCAATGAGATGTTTTTAAAGCATGAGCAAGGCTGGCCATTGTCATATTGACATCTGTTTGAAACTCAATTAAGGGAAACAAATATTTTAAATATTAAACGGAAATTGAGCTGTGGCCATGATCACGACAAGCTGAACCTCTGCGGAGAACACTGGGGAAGCTGCTTTAATACTGGACATTTTGCTCTTCATTAACATAAAAAAATGACTACTGCCAACCATAATCAGAATTCAGAATGTGTTTGCTAACATAATAAAACCCAATACGCCACCCCTCCCCCCCCCCCCCCCCCTCAAATGATTCCAAAAGGTGAGTGCCAGTCTCTCCACATAGCAAGCACCGTTGACCTCCCAAAGTATGGTACAACAGAGGCTGGTTATACGCACACACGCTGGGCGCAAGGTCAACCGTGCTTACATCGAAAAGTGTGATCGTACGAAAGTTTCCCTCTGCCTTCTGTGTATTGAAATTCATAATAAAGGTTTTTTTTTTGGGTCAAAGCACGTAAATATAAATGTGTCGTTAACACGCCACAAATTGTACAAATTGTAAATGTTGTGGGTGTACTCTCCAACACACCGGTGTGCTGAAGTAGTACACTCATTGGCACGTTTTGTTTTCGTGACAAACCTTACTAATTGGCTGTGTCGGGTGGTGGTGGTGGGTTAACGACACATTTATATTTATGCAATCTAACACATAAAAACCTTTATTTATAATACTCTTTGGTTCTTTCGGTAAAGTCACGTAGGTAGAAAAAATAATATATCACGACGTTTCGATCGCCACACAAGCAATCGTCTTCTGCCCGTGGCGTCTTCAGGTGAAGACAATTGCTTGTGTGGCGATCGAAACGTCGTGATCTATCATTTTTTCTACCTACGTGACTTTACCGAAATAACCAAAGAGTATGGATTCCTGCAGTCACGAAAGCTTCAAATCAAGATTTATTCATGTTTGTCGCGAAAGCCTACGTGTTAATAAAACGTATCGCAAGCATGTGTTGCTTATATCGAGAACCATGCTTGTATACAGCGTGCTCGTTATATATTCAGAGGCGTTTTCACTCACAGCCGTGGTACGACGCCGGAGATCCTCCCGCCTTGCCGTACTCGTCCGAGTAGCTCGTGGACAGGTTGGGCTGGCTCGATCCTCGGCCGAACGTCACCTTGTTGTTGCTGCCCATGCCCGTGGCACCTTGCGCCAAGCGCTCCTTGGTCTTGAGCGCGTGCTCGCGCTCGCCCCGCAGCCGGTCCTCGTCGCGCAGCAGCACCACCAGCTGCTTCGACTTCTCGCGCACGTTCACGCCCTGGTCCTTGCCGTCACGGTCCACGTACTGGAAGTCCTTGAGCGTCTGGATGGCGAAGATGTTCTCTTTGCACTGCTGCGCCACGCGCTCCGAGCCCGTCTTGATCAGGTAGTCGAGCAGCGTCAGGGCCTGCGCGAGTCACGGAGGGCCCGACCCCAGTGCACACGGGGAGGGTTGAGGGGGGTGAGGAATTAACAGCGGTGGGTTTGTTGAGAGTGGGTGGTAAACACTCGGAAATTGGCCAAAAACTACTGAATATATGTGCCTCCGTGCAGCGGTATATAAAATGGCACAATATAAACACAAACTATTTTTAAGAAACAGTTCAAAATCCGCACTCATTTCTGTAAACGATTATTGTATTATGTGAACAATCTGCGGGATCTGTCATCACGCCGAAAAAAAAGAATCATGTTACAAATATGCAGCTTCGGTTATACTGTAAAATTTCTATCTCTATTTGATAACATCGATGATGTGATACTTGTTTCTAAGTAATGCGAAAGCACGGAGGAGCAAGAGTTTTACCACCGTGTGGCACGAGCGCTGGAGTTTAACACCGACATGGGATGTGCATTCTGTGCGATCGACCAACGCCTCGACCCCGTGCCAGCCAGTTGCAATAAAAGATAACACATTCAACTACACCAAGTTGTCTTTTGGTTTTACCTCCACATCCATCAGCATCTTCATTGAGCACACCCAAAATTTACACACACCACACACTGAATGTGGCTTAAATTTGTTGGCCGCCTCAAGAGAGAGCAGCGGTGAACAGACAATAAAAATTGCCTGCTCACGATGATCCGTCCCCTCAGCCTTGCGCACCCAGCCGACGTGACACCAAGGTTGAATTTACACGTCCCCCCCTCCCCCCCAATCGAACCAGCTCGGATTTCCCACAAGTCCAACGAGGCCGATAAAGAGCCACGCTAATGGCTTGGACTTTACTCATGCAATGCCACGTTAAATCCATCGGCCACGCCCTGGCGTAATCGCTAGGTTGGGTGGCAGGAGGAGGAGGAGGGAGAGGAAAAAAACTAAGAAAAACATACAGCACGATTGACCACACCAAATTAATAATTCACGTCGTTGGTTTGCGTGCAATGTAATGGAAAATTATTTGCGACAAAGCCAAAAAGCGCAATGCCGACTCCCGGTCTTTGAGAGATCCGATTGGCCCCTTCTGCTTCGACAGAAGTGGCCAATGTACACAGAGTGGCAACGATCAAATCTCACACTCTGCTATGCTGATGACCACTAAATGCAGTGAAATTCATACACGGACGTGATAGCCATTTCACTGCCAGAAATATCAATGTGAACCCAGCTTGAAAAGGCAATGTGACCTTACATGCCCGCTTGTGTGAATAGCTTTACAATCCCATGATCCCTTGTGGGAGCTATATAAGAATAATCCTTTCATTACCGAGGAAGGCCACAGAGCGGGTCTCCAGATTTTTTCATAAGGGTTGCTGTCTGGAGATATCAGAAGTGAAAATTGGTTGATTAAACAGTCTGTGCGGATCATTGAGTGTTATCACCTTACAAGAAATAGATTTTCTAAAGATACTTTGGCCAACTCCCTATAAAGACTCATAAATGGCATTGGCTTAGTTGCATTCACATGCAAGACCATCTTGGAAATGTCTTGAGATTTAGTGAGCAGCTTCCTTGATAAATACATTTTTAAAGGATGGCTAAACACTCCCAACTGCACACACGTACTACTGTAGGTCAACAACCTACTTGCTGTACTACCTTTTCTAGGCGCCACCTCACAGCCCCGAAGGCTGGGCTTATCACATGTACACAGGTATCAATGTTGACCTTTCCTATACTTTAGACTTCTATTGTGTTTTCGTATTGTTTGTTGTTGTAATGTTCTGACCCCGTGCCCCTACTGGACATGTGAAAAAGAGCTTTATAGTTCATCGGATTCCTCCAGTAATAAATATACGGATTCTTGAAGATTGCCGAATCTTGGGCCCTGCCAACAACATCGTGCCGTCGGCCTAGCCAAGAAAAATCCTTAAATTACCCAGGTTAACCAGGAATTTCCCCAAGAACACGTTGCTCGGCTCTTCGCAAAACCCGCGCGCGCTCCATTACCTTGTAGACGTGGCGCCAGTTCTTGCCGTGGTCGTTGAGGCGCTTCCAGATCATGCTCATGATCTCCGAGAAGGCCACCACGTTGTAGGTGAGGTCGGCGATCTCGGACATGAGCGAGCTCGAGGGGCCCCACGGGTCGTTGGACGTCGCCTCGCGCACCTTCACCTCGGCCTCCGAGAAGTTGTTGACGATGTTCTTCATCTGCCGCCGGAGCGAGGAGGTGGCCATTGCGCCGTCCGTTTTGAAAGCCGTACGAGTTAACTGGGGCTCAAAGAATTGTTGGATTAAGAGCAAAATGCTCTCGGTTGTGTTTCGCTTTTTAACGGGGGAGGAAGATTTCTGGGTCTGTGTTTTTTGTTTACTATGTTGCGATTATTTGTTTTATTATAAGGCCGTTTAGGTTTAGGATCACTGGCGTTGTCCGAGCATCAAAAGATCCCACGAAGCTGCGCTAAACAGCAGCTGTAGAAAAAAGCATACAAACATAAAGTTCAGTTACAATTTAGAATTACGTGCATACAAACGTAACACACGCCATACTTCGTTCTGCACCTCCAATTAGCAAATAGTTACATTTCAAGAAAGATGTTCAAAAGGCAGCAGTAGTCATCCTATGAAGACTCTACCATGGGAATGGCCAAGTTCTAGCAAGAGAGGTGGTGGACCACTGCCCTAATGCTTAGCTGCCATCTGTATTCAGGCTGTGCATCATATTTGTGTTGCACGATGTCCGATGTTTCACTCCCAGCATGTTATTGAGGAAGTTGCCAGCACGTGTGGTGCATCGTCGGATGTCATGCCGAAGCATGCGGTACAACCGAAAAACGTATCCAAGAGGCACGAAGCAGAACCGTGGCAAGCCGACGCAGTGGCACGCCACAACGCTCAATTGCACAAGAAACAAGACACCGACGAGACTTTTTGTAAATGCAGGCAACTTTTCCAAGAATTTCAAGGCGAAACATCGTGCTTCGGTGAAGAAAAAACAAGTCACGGGGGAAACGTATCATAATGGAACGCAAACGCGATGCAAAAATAAAGTATTTCATTTACATTATGCCTTGTTTCCAGATCCCTGGTAAACACGTGTATCGTTGATCCATGTGAAGTCACGTTCCATCAGTAGTTTCACACCACGTGTTTATGAATAATGCAGCAATGCGGAACAAGTTTTTTTTCTCTCGCTCCAGCACAGTTCTCTGACCCCACAACTCGCTGCTCAGCTCATTACCAAAGGGGACCGTGCACGTAACTACTTTACAACGAGTGATGTCACTGGTGAGGGCACAGCACTGTACTCTCAAGGACCAGTTCTGGCTCGCGCAAAGCCCCCACGCCTTAAGTTTTCTGACCACACTCCACAAAGGAATTAAAATAAAATAAGTCTCCAGCAAAACACACCTCTGCGAAATATGAGGGTACTGAAAACGAAGAACGTCACATAATTACCACAGCCGCGCCAACTTCTGCAGGCATTTCTATACTAATACAGCACGATTACAGGTACATTCCCAGTCACTGGCCTTTATTTAACCAGTCCAGAGTCCGCTGACACACATTACCCCGGAAGACCTGGCTTAGTGTTGCACAAAGGTAGTGTTTAAGGCAATTTGTCTTGTAAATTTGTTAATAAAAGTCAGAAAGTTAAAGCCATCTTCCCCCATTGTTCAAATGCCGGTAGAGTGGTGCTCAGTTACCATTGCAGCACTGAGCCAGTTCTAGAAATTTGACATTCCTGTGACAGGAGCGCACCTCTCCTACACTACATCCTGCTAATGTGGTTTATGAATTGAGTTAAGATTGGTTTAACAGTGTAGACTTTCGCTTTGTTTACTTGACAAACCTTACTAATTGGCTATGGTCGGGTGGTGGCGGGTTTAACGACACATTTATATTTACGCGATGGGACCTCTGTTAAGGACGAGTTAACATTACCTGTCAATGTTTTCGAGACACTGAGCTTTACTCGCGTCGCATGTTCAAATACACATGCAGGCATGTGCAAGAAATCAACCAGGAAATGCCCGAGCCATGAAACCTCAGAAGCTAGGCCGGTTTGAGCCTGGATAATGCTTAGATAAGATACTGCAATGCATACAAGTTTTGCAGGCTGCAAGGCTGGCTATGTGGTGGACAGAGATCAGTGCAACAAATTCCAATGTCGTGTACTCTTTTGCTTTCCGCCTTCACCAACCCTCGTGAGCAACTTATTTCACACCGTACGTGAACAACTGTGCTAATCGGAGGTGCGGGGGTCCGATAACAAACGAAAAAGCAAAAAGAAGTTCTAAATAACCACCTCAAAACTCGCATGGCGTGGGATGGCCCTCAAGCCAGTGTGCATGCACATATTGTACCCGCATGCACATATTGTACCCGCATTCACATATTGTACCCGCATTCACAGATATTGTACCCCCATGCACAGATATTGTACCTGCACATTGCAGATTACCAAGATATACACATGCTCGAAGTAGCAGAATTAGTTTTATACCGAGACAACGAAATCACAAGAACATTTGAGGACTACCACCCCAAGAAGTACAGCGCACCGATACGGAACGCAAGCGAAAGTGTTATTTTTAGTTTCGGGGGACTTTGTCTCGTTATTTTTGTAGATGGAACCAAAGAAAAACAAATGACAAACCCATTCCGTTTAACATTAACGTTACAAACTTCAACGCATTTAGCAGTCTGCAAACAAAACAACCGTCATTCGACACTAAGTGGCGGTGACATAACCACCGCGCTTGTGCCAGGCTAGGTGCACGTTAAGGGGCACTTGAAGTGTCAGACCCGCTGGCAGGTCACGGGACAGACCCAGGCACCATGGGTTGAGCGATTGAGATGACTGGCCGATGCACCACCTGTGCCCCCGACTATGAAAAAACACACACACGTGGTTTCCAATCTGTATGGAATCACCGTAAACCATAAAAAAACATGTAGGTGGACAACAAGCATAAAAAATATATATTGTTTTGTGAAAAATATCGGAAAGTTCTGCAGACCATTTCCAACCCGTGTGGTCACCAAACCACAGATTGGGAACCACTGCTACAGACTATGTTTCGCCAGCATGCAATTGTGACCAAGCGTAAGTGGCAATCCAGCACTTTGAGACGTTTCGTAACTTTAAATAACGTGTTTAAAAAAGAACACAAACGTGTATAAACCACACACAGGAACGAACCCCATAATCAGTGTTAGTCATCTGGGATGGGCTGCATATGTATTCCCCAGTCAAGCAATGTTCGTCTATACGTTTAAAAAATCAATGAAATAAACGTTTCGAATTAACATAGCTAGGTGAAGTCTGTGAAACAGACACAGACGCGAAGTAACAGTGATGTATAAATGAAGGTACACGGTACTTTAATGACTTTATATATTTGTGGTGACAAGCACGAGCCGCACCGAGGTTGTTATCCACCATATTGAAGAGGGAGGGTTCTGTCTGTGATTCTCAAGATGAACGAAAAGTTGTGACAACAATTACTGTCCAGACCACGAAAATCATCGCCTACCAGATGGGCCTCGGCAAGGTAAGGTAATTTACCCTTTTTACCAGGTAAAAGGGTAAAGGTGTCGACCATACCAAGGGGTAAGGGTAGGGTAAAGGTAGCGCGGAAGAATTACCCGGTAGGGTAAAGGTAGCGAAGTATTACCCAGTAAATACCCTGTTTACCGCTCGCTAAAAGCTCCGTGGCGCAATCCGTGGCCTCCATTTTAAATTGGAATCATTGATGTCGGACCAGATGGAGACGGACCACGTTCTTGAGGTAGAGGATGAGATCGAGGATGACAGCAACGGATCACTGCGAACAGCAATCGAAAGAGGCAGCGGTATGCGTTCCCGTGGAAGCACACGCATGATTGGATGGAGGGTGATCCCCATGTACAGCAAGGAAAGCGGTAGTGCGTGCACTGCCGCAAGTGGTTTTCCTCCCACACGAACGCGTCGAGGTGGAAAGCTCACCTCAAGAAGCACAACGTGCTCGCCCCAGGCAGCGAGGTCGAGACGTCGGCGCCGGCGAGCCGCCTAATGCAGCAAACGCTGAGCTGGTCAGCAATCCCGGATCGCCTACTGGTAAAGTTTGAGAACGCGGTGGTTGATTTTGTTATCCAAGGTGCAATCTCTTTGCGAGCCGCCGGCAGCGACAAGTTCAAGACCTTGGTCAACACATCGACGCAGGGATACGAGGGCCCGTCGACCCGCACCATCATTCGCAGGATTGTCGAGCATCAACGCCATCATGCTGCCCATCGTCGGGGCGTTCTTCTCCAACCTGGACGTCGCCATCTTGCTCACCATAGACGGGTGGTCGAACTGCAACCTGAAGGGATTTTGGATGGTCACGGTGCACTGGATCGACACCAAATCTGGTGCGTCGAAATCCATGCTGCTGACAATCCTCAATGTGAGGTCCGGAAGGGGTGTCGGCAAGTGCATTGGCACCACTCTGTTTGAGCACCTCCAAAGCTTCAGGCACAATGTCTCGACCAAGCTGCTTGCTGTCACCAGCGACAATGGCTCCGATGCAATCAGTGCTGTCAAGACGTTGTTCGCCCTGGTCGACGCTGGATGAGCAGTTGCGGGCTTGCCACCATATTCGTTGCGCGGATCATTTGGTCCAGATCAGCGTCGTCCAAGTTCTCAAACTGATCAAGTCGACCAACGCCGAACTGCACAAGGCGCTCGTCAATATCAGGCGCAGCAAGGTCGTCCGGCAGTTGTACGGCCGCGAGGCCGAGATCGCCAAACTCGCCAGCAAGGAGCCGACGCACCAGGACTCGCCGACCAGGTGGAATTCGACGTTTGACATGGGCGATGACGCCATCAAAAAGCGTGTCCCATTGGACATTATCATGGCGTGCTTCCAGGATGTGATTGACGTCGGTGCTTTCTCTGAACTACAGTGGGAGAACATCGAGGGTGTGACAGTATTCCTGCGAATGCCGCGCCAAGTCATGACCTCGTTGGCGGTGGACCGCAAGTCAACATTGGATCTCATGTCGGTGACGATGGAGCACCTGATCTGTCATTGCGATCACGGTGAAGCCGCTCTTAGAGCGATCGATGAGTCCTTGACCGCGACAGGGATGAAAGCCGAGCTGGTGCGGTACCGCGACTTCCTGGTCAGGAACTCGCCATTGTGGCAGTGCTGTCAAGACGTTCGTCCGAAGACGACGGCAATGACGAACTTGATCAGGTTGTTGATGAGATCGTCATCGACCAAGATGACTGGGACGAGGAGGTTATGGAGGACGGTGTCGTCGAAAGCCTCAACGCCAGATTCGAGAGTATTCTATATGAATAAAGCGCTATACCTAGCATTTACCTGTTATAAACCTTTTTCATGTGTACTACCCCAGGAATTACCCTGTAATCGGGTAATTTGTATGGGGTAAGGGTAAAAGGTAGGGTAAAGGTAGGCTCGTTGCTTTTTAACTTTTACCTTACCTTGCGGCGGTCTACTACCAGCCCTGAACCAGGAAGAGATTCGTCATTCAGTGACGTTTTGATTTCTTAAAGCGTACTTTTAACGACAATAACGACCACACCAAAAACAATGATGAGTGTCAAGAGCCCTTGAGTCGTGTGTGTGACGAATGGACCACGGGCAAATTTCATCTGGGAGTCGTAAACCATCATCAAATCGACTCCAGTAATCATTTGTAACAGCTAAGGGGAAAAGATACGATATCGGTGACTCTTTGACAATAATCAGGCTTTAGTTAAATCTCTTGGCGACTAAAATACAAAGTCCTATGATTACACGGCGCTATGGCAGTCTCCGTACAACATTAGCCAAAGAACGAGGCCTCAGCACATTTTAACTTGCGTTCAGTCGCTAGGCGTTGACATTAATCAACTAAGCGTATGACACAAATCTCGAGCAGTTGGATTGTAAAAGGGCTGCAAGTCACTAATAACGCAATATGAAATACTTTAAAACACAAGTTTTCAACACAATAACGAGGCTTCGCCCATGGCGCAAAGTCACATTCCTCCATCTCCCTCTCACCCTGAAGCTTCTGAGTGTCTTCACAGAAACACCAAGACAGATCCCGACTATCTCGGGCATTCGAAACAACAAAGCTCACGCTCTCGAGCACGACAGGGGCCTTCGATATCTGTCCAGAGATATCCAAAGCGAATAGAACACACACGTACACACACCACAATGTTGTCGTGCAACGTACGTGGTGGACTGTCTCTCTCTCTGGCTCTCTCTCTGGGTCTGTCTCTCTCTCTGGGTCTGCGTCTTTCTCTGTGGGTCTCTGTGTCTCTCTGTGTGTCTCTCTCTCTGGGTCTGTCTCTCTCTGTGGGTCTCTGTCTCTCTCTGTGGGTCTCTGTGTCGGTCTCTGTGGGTCTCTGTGTCGGTCT
>CM025641.2:2696554-2706612 GCA_014621495.2 Entosphenus tridentatus | reverse complement strand
CTCTGAATCTAGAGGTAAATCCTCCCTTACCTGGCAATGCCTTGACGTCGAAGAGGGCCGTTGATAGCCGCGCATGCGCACTAGCGCCCCCTCTTCTCCCAGAGACATCACGTAAGTCATGGCGCCTCGCTTTCGCTCCCGTTGATTCCTCGTCGCAATCTACCGCACATCGCGGCCATCCGACCCCGCGCGATCTCTCATCGAGTTGATTACTATTCCTCGAACGTTGCTGGAGGCTACCATTGCATTATTTGCGACTTTCGTTTGTAAAGTTCGCTCGTTAATTAGGTTTAGTGTGCCGGGTGGCCGCGCCGTTAAGGGTTGCCGCTGGTGGTAATGGCGTGTTCAGTGCGGCGTGGATTGTGCGCGTTCACTTTGTCGCGATCGCTGTGAGTTTCAAAGGGTCGAACGCGATGTAAAGTTAATTGTTGGCTGCTATAGATACGCGATGATAACTTGAATGTTTGTAATTGTAAATTGTATTTATAAACCAACGTGTAACTTGTGTTTTGAGTAAAGCCTGGCCTAGGCCGCAGCATAGGAAGGGATTTTGATTAATGATTGGGAAACCATTTATATAGAAATTACAAGTTTCGTTAAACTATACACTTAGACAAAAGGTAATCGCGGAGATGGAAGTGATTAAATGAGCCCTTGTGCATGGCAGGGCTGTGGGGAATGGCAACAACTTGCCTTCATCTAGCAGTGGATTGATGATGGCTGATGAGTAACTTGTCGGCGTTTATAATGCACACAAAACGGATGGCTTTTGTACTCCGATCAAGGGACGTTGCCCGAAACGTCGCCTATTTTATTATTAAGGCCGCGATATGCGAGGCATGTCACTTATTTTTATTAGCAATTGTATGATCGTGATTTATTAACTTCGTCATTCTACTGCTGGATAGAGCCCTCCACCCGCCCAGAAAGTGTTGGTCCACGTGGGTTGTTTGACCATACTTCGCCACGCTGGTTAGTGCGGAAAGGTGAAGGGGGGGGGGACCTTTAGGATCGGTTCAGATGTAACTCGCCACTGATGTTAGCCGTGGTTGGAAATCGAACTTTAATCACCCGTTTTCGGGGCTCTATCCCATTGTAGCGTTATCCTTTCCCATTAACCCTTTGTTGGGGCTAATCTACGACCAAATCACCAGGAATATCTTCTATTTCGAAAGCGAAGCGGAGTTGCTCCTGGTTAGTATTGTAACAGGGTTGGAGGTTGATGAGGAATACCAGGCGTTTTATGTGGGCTACAAGGTGGCCTAGAGATGGAAAGTACATCCACGAGACATCGTGCGGAGCGTTTAGTGTCATCTCCTTTGTGAGGTTTCTCCGGGTGTTATATCATGGATGATAATGGTCGCGAAAGCGTTCGTGTTAAACTTTCTCCGGGTACGCCGGTTTTCCATTTGATGGCACGAGTAGAAAACCTACGTCCCCTGGTTCGCATGGCACCCCCGATGAAGCATCATTCGATACGAGGGCCTATCACTTCAAACCGGCCTGCAGACGCATTTCACTGCAAGCTTTTTAACCACTAGTTGGATACTAGAGGGGACATTTTCAACCTGGTAACAATAGTAAAAGTGTGCCCTTGGTTTTTGGACGTCTGTGAAAAAGGGCTTCATAAATCATTGGATTCCTCCGGTCTAAATTACGGATTCTGATTCAGAAATAAAGATTGAGATACTTTTGTTTTGCTTTATTATCGGATAACGCCAAGGTGTGTGTGGCCCACCAAATGTATCTGAATGTTTTTATTCATCCCTCACTCAGATAAAGGTTCCCCCTTGTGACACTTTAACGAGGACTAACGCATCACTCCTGAGAGCTTGTGTGCTTGTGCATTGCAGCCCATTGGGGCCATCATCCTTAAAAGAGCACTGGGAGGAGAGCCGCATGCAAACTTATCTTCCGGTTTACCCTCGCGTGCTAGTTAAATCCCTAAATCTAAGTATCGTGTCTCGTGTGTGTGTGTGCGCGTGCAGCAAATGGCGGACGACGCCGGTGGTAATCGGGGCGGCTTCCGCGGGGGGTTCGGCTCTGGGGCCCGGGGTCGAGGTCGCGGCCGAGGTCGGGGTCGTGGCCGGGGTCGTGGACGTGGAGGGAAGAGCGAGGACAAGGAGGTGGGAGCGACACCTGCACACCGACTCACCTGCGTACATGACAAAGATCCCCCATATAGCCTTTTACAGACCGTAGGGGCAAGCACTGTTATGGTGTGGCCAGAACAATACCCGGCTGGCTGACTTTGTGTCTTTCCAGTGCTGATATTTTCACACAGCACCAGGTACTCATTTTTAAGACTGGCTTAACCTCGGGGAGATGCATAGCCGATTCATGTAATTGCAACAGGCTGGAACAGTGGTGAAGTAGTTAAAATAACTGCACTGACCTCTGAAAACATCGCCTACATTGACAAACTGTGAATTTAATAATCATGAGTCCGTGATCAGTTCACTGATGGATGAGGCCTCACCCCAAACTGTCACACTCAGTTCTGCCAAAAGTCCAACTCGAGTCGCCACACCTGTAGTGCGGTGCCTTGCACGACCGCTGTGCCAGAGCGCGCACATTCACCTACACATCCAAGCACACAAGCAGACACGCGCCCCACGTGGTGCCCACCGTAACGGGCAATTGATGTCATGCAAAATGAGCACCGGATAGTAATGCCCAACGTCTCCTTGGCCGCAGTGGAATCCTGTTACCAAGCTGGGTCGTTTGGTGAAGGACATGAAGATCAAGTCCCTGGAGGAGATCTACCTCTTCTCTCTGCCCATCAAGGTATTGGATTTAAAAAATGGAAGGGGGTAACCCCCGGAACATTTTCCTCTCGTCCGCTCGTTGGTGCATTGTCGTGCACCTTCCTCGGGCATGTCGCGACGACTGTGCCCTTTATTAACTTGACATGTTTTGGCTGCCCCCTTGCAGGAGTTTGAGATCATCGACCTGTTCTTGGGCCCGGCTCTGAAGGACGAGGTGCTCAAGATCATGCCCGTGCAGAAGCAGACACGTGCCGGGCAGCGCACCAGGTTCAAGGTGAGTGGTTGTAGCGCTTGTTTGCTGGGGGAGTAAGAGGTTCACGATTATAACTTTTTTTATTTTACCCGGTAAGGCCCAATGAGCTATATGGCTCTTTTTAAAAAATGCCCTGGCCACAAATGATACCCCAATTAAGTGGATTGTCACATGGACATTTATAACAGCTAAATACTCTTAAACGCATTTTTCTAAATGTGGAGGAAAAAAATCAGAGGATCCGGAGGAAAAAAAAACACGATCATGGGGATAAAATGCAAACTCAGATTTACAGGCGTGAGGGTCGGGATCGAACCATTTTATTGCACAGGAGCACAGGGAGTGGAATACAGTATTAGCAACATAAGTGGGAGGTTGTCAATTCCTGATGATATGGAAATAATCAGAACATAAGATGGTTGTAAAATACATTTTAGTAGGGGTGCAATGGTGCATTGATTCATCGATATTGACTCTCAAGCTCGAGTAGTTGAATTGTGGAAGACTGTTTTTCAATACATTTATAAGTTACACGTTCACCTTGTGACTTCCACAATTCCAGGGGTGGTATATTTCTTCACCTGAACATCAAGTTATGCGGGTGTGTTGCAGCGACACTGCTCGTGAATGTAATAGTAATGTAAGCGTGCGTTGTCATGATTTCCCCCGCCAGGCGTTTGTTGCGATCGGTGACTACAACGGACACATCGGTCTCGGCGTGAAGTGCTCCAAGGAGGTGGCGACCGCCATCCGCGGCGCCATCATCCTCGCCAAACTCTCCATCGTGCCGGTGCGCCGTGGCTACTGGGGTAACAAGATCAGCAAACCGCACACCGTGCCCTGCAAGGTAAGCCCCACCACAGCATTCCGCCATCATGCCCTGCACACCCTGTTTCCACATAAGCCACTTTTTTCAGCTATCATTTGTGGCCAGGTAGCTTCTGAAAAAAAAGCTAATACCTCCGTGAGTATTACCTGGTGAGATAAAAAACAAGTTACGTTTTATTTGTCTTAATTGTAAGTGATTTGTTTACCTTCCCTATACTTTGCACTCCTATCGTGGTTTTGTTTTATTGTAATGTTCTGAACCGTAGCTCAATCCTTTGCATTGTACAGTTGTGTGTAGCACGCTGTTAGTTTTCTTGCAATGCCCAAACGCCATCACCACTCTCATCGCCTAACAAACATAGCAAACTGTTTGCATTGTACTGTTACGTAGTTTACCGTTATTATTGCATAGTGCCTTATGTAGCACACCTTTTAGCATTCTACAATACCTCATGAAGTCACCACTACTGCCACATTGTCACTGTTCAATGTAGCACGCCGTTGGCATTGTTTAAAGACTCCTATAACACGAGTGGGTCGTCCAATTGCCCTCGGCATGGGTGACTACGCATTTGCACGACACCTGACCTTTATCAGTCATTCACTGTGCTCTGCAACTCACCAGATTATATAATATAATAGGAAGCCTCGATTTGGTGGCTGCCCCCATACACACGCAAGGCTCTTCCGATATTTGGAAGCCACTGGAGCTGTGCACTTTAAAATCGAGATTTAAAACAAATTTCCTTAGAACTGCTTTTTCTTTCGTTTGTTGCCCTTACCCTGCACCTCCGATTAGCACGATTGGCTACGTACAGTGCGAAAAAAGTTCAACATAATACACACGTTATCCCACACCCAGTGTCGCACCTATCCCCACGCCGCCCGATCAGAGAGAGGCCCTTGCGCGCAGCGTGATAAGCCGCTGTTGTGACCGTTCTCGACAGGTCACAGGCCGTTGCGGCTCCGTGCTGGTGCGCCTCATCCCGGCGCCTCGCGGTACTGGCATCGTGTCGGCCCCCGTGCCCAAGAAGCTGCTGACCATGGCCGGCATTGACGACTGCTACACGTCGGCACGCGGATGCACCGCCACGCTGGGAAACTTTGGTAAACGCTCTTGCCGACGCAGAGACTTAAGGCAGCTGTTGCACTATCGTTAGTCTTGCTGATTGTGCCGTTGGGTATTTGGTCTGGTTACTTTGATAATTAGTTGTTTAAAGGGGCACAGCGGTGGTGCAGTAGTTTGTACCCTGCATTGAGGTTGGAAAGCTTAATAGCAAGCTATGCTCAACATAACAGCATTTGCTCTCACATCCTGTGTCGTCTTGACTAACCCACTGCTTACATCTACAGCCAAGGCTACGTTTGACGCCATCTCAAAGACGTACAGCTACCTGACTCCGGACCTCTGGAAGGAGACGGTGTTCATCAAGTCTCCTTACCAGGTACCTGGTGGAAGTTGACTAGAATTGTTCTGGAATCACACCATATAAATGCTTTCCTCTTCAGCGAGCGCACATATTTATACCGCGCTTCCCATATCCTGGAGCAAATACAACATCCATACAGAGTAATAATATACACGACAGATGAGAATAAAACAAGCTATTGTGCTATTTTTTACCCACTTCATTTGAGTTATATACCTGCTGTGAAGAGTAGGTGATGTAATCCATCTCTCCCCCCCCCTTGTGACTTCCCTCTGCAGGAGTACAGCGACCACTTGGCCAAGAACCACACGAGGGTGGCCGTGGCCAAGCCCACAGCGTAAATCGCTGCTTCTCAGGGAAGCTGCACGGATTTCTCTGCGTTGTCGTGGTCACAGTCAATAAAACCACCCCAGGAAAAAAGCTTTTGAATCTTCGTGCACTTAATTCCGTCGTGTGTGCGTATGTGATGGGTGGTGTGTATATATTCAGACAGTCTCGCAGAGGCATATTTTAACATCTTTATTAGAATGTACAGAGGTGGCTGGCTTGGCTTTCTTTGGCAGGTACCATCTGCGCCAGCGAGAAAGACGTTTAAAGGATCTGAAACAGCTCTGTTATTGTTGCCACTCCACTACTCATTTTCAGCTGCCTGCCGCCTCTCCTTGATCATGCGATGCTTCTGCTTCATCAGGCATCGGCGTGAATTCCCCAGAACGCCCAGGTCGCCATCTGTGCACGCCGCGCAAAAAACAAATTAGCTACCCAGCCACCTGCAATTAAACAGTGTTGTTTTTGAAAATGTGTCTGGTCTGGTGGCCCAGCAAAAGAGCGATCAGACACTCCCAATCAGAAGGGTACAAGTTGAAATCCTCGTGAGAGGTTGATAAAACGAGGAACACTTGGGAACTGTGATGGTTGAAACTTACCCCTGAGGAAAGTTATCCCACCACTGGCCCAGGGTAATAAAAAGATGACCTCTGCCAAAATTCTCATTTGAGCAGGAAATCGCTAACTTTGTGAACCTTACCAGGTGCTCACAGTACTGTCCTTCACAGGTTAGGCTGTACAGACAGGTCTTGGTATGATCAAGTCTGTTAGACGAGTGATCTCAGCCTAATTTTGTATACCACTTAAATCTATATCCAATGGCCATATGCCTTGGTTTACAGCTGCTGAGATACTGTTGTCGCATCCAGTTATTGAACTGCACAACATTTTTTATTCTGTTCTCAAATTTGCCAAAAGTTCACCTCTGGCAATTAACACATTCCTGCGGAGCGAGCTGGTAGGAACGTTGGGTTGCTCGGTCAATGGCCAGGATCAACGGCGGCGTGGTGTATTCCACAAATATGCCCGACTGAGGGCCAGGCACAGGCCTGCTTGAGTAGGTTAAACGTTGAGTTTTATAAGGGCACCACGGGGTGACCAGCCCCTCCTCACCCAGCCCCACCCTGCACGATGGATGGACACAATAATCCCCTGTGGGCTGGTGTAACCTGGCGGTTCCTACCAGTAAAATATTGACGTGTTGAATATGTACTCTCGACAGAGTGGGTGCTGACCACTGCTGTGGACCAGATGTCACTTCCAGGGATTTCAGAAGTAGTGGTTTCACATTGCCACCCATGCCAGAGATCCAAGTTAATATTTCTGGGGTAAATAATCGCACAATCTATGTTATGTTGCATTTTCACTGGTGTAAATTATAATAAACTCGCTCGTGAATAACTATAGAAGTGCTAGATTAATTTAGTGTATTTTTACAGCATAACGTTTGCATGGTTCATTATGCATAGAAACTTAGCCGTGGAATAAGTCAACTGCCGAGCTGTCCTGCCACCTCCCAATATACCGAGCTGGCAAAGGGGTCGTCTGGGAGATTCCCCCCACTGCCAGGTGCAAAGAGCTGGTGCAAAGAGCTGGTACAGCACTCACAACGCGATTCGAAGGCGGTGTTCACTTCCTTGTACTTCTGCATTTCCTCCAAGCAGTTCTGCTGGTGGTTCTCTCCCTCGCGAGTGACGCACGCCTGCATGCGCTGCTGCATGATTTTCACAATCTCTCGGTCCACTTTCCTGCGAGGGTGGTAGCAAGAGGACCAGGTGAAGGTTTATTGGTGACGGAAAACCAGTGCTTGCGAGCTGGCCTATACCGAGCCCTGTAAATATTCAACAGAACGGAATGGATTGTTCAATTATCCGCACGGATACCATTGAATAATATCCGTGCCCCCCACCTAGGCACTGCCTAGGACCTACAAGACAAATGTTTGACCATGTGTATTATAAAAATGTTTACCAAGATATCTTATTGAATACATATATTTATATAGAAAGGATAGGCACATTGTGTCAAATTAACATGTGTTTATCTTCTTGGTTTTTTCGGTAAAGTCACGTAGAAGGGGAGTAATAAAATAATAAAAATAATAAAACATAATTTTATTACTCCCCTTCTACGTGACTTTACCGAAAAAACCAAGAAGATGAATTCCTGCAGTCACAAAAGCTTTAAATCGAAATGTGTTTATCTGCGGCGCACAGCACGCTTCAATCGAATTAGGGCACAGACAAAATCATGAGCGTATCGATAACGACATCTGTCCAGTGGCTGGACGAAGTACGCGTGAAACAAGTGGAGTGACAGCGGCTGTAGTAACTTGGGGGCAGCAGTACCAACTTTTGGAAAGTTATCACTGAAAGGCTTACAAGAATCCATAGAGGTTTTTTGGACGAGATCGCGTAAATATAAATGTGTCGTTAAACCCGTCACCCCCCGACACAGCCAATTAGTAAGGTTTGTTACGTACAGCACACCGGTGTGTTGGAGAATAAACCCACAACATGCATTCGATTACGACGTTTCGCCAATAATTACGAGCATCAGGCGGACAGCCAGATCTGTGGGGAAATCCTCCTGTTTCGTTCTTGAGTAGAAGGATACATTGTGATGTCGTCACTTGCGAGCCAAGCGTGTTCATCTGGCCTACAAGAACCTTAATCCGGCCCTGGATAGTGGTGGTGGTGGGGGGGGTGTGTGCAACTCCAATGTGCAAGCGTTACGCACAGGTCACGCTTCCACTGGCGGTCAGCCTCGTAGTTGCACAGCAGGTCCCCGACAGTGCACTCGGTGAGCATGGGCACGCGGCGGTACTGGCGGTGGTAGTAGACGTGGTTGTTCTTCTGCTGCTGGCGCTCCACCCACTCTGCGTTGGGCAAGAGAGCGAGAGAGACGGGCAGTCGCGCACACACAGCCACGCACACACACACAGCCACGCACACACACACAGCCACGCACACACACAGGCACACACAGCCACGTACACAGCCATGTACAGACACGCACACAGCCATGTACAGCCACGCACACACAGCCACGCACACACACAGCCATGCACGGACACAGCCACACACAGCCACGCACACGGCCATGCACGGACACACACACACAGCCAGGCACGGGCACACACAGCCCCGGTGTGGCTGAATTAAATCTAAATATACTGGCGGAATCCGATGAGCTATGAAGCTCTTTTTCACAGATGCCCAGTAGGGGCACGGGGTAAAAACGTTACAACAATCAGTACAGAAACATGGTAGTGCAGAGTATAAGAAAGGTCAACAAATCACCTAAAACAAGATCAGGTCAACCGTAACGAATACTTACGGTCATGATGGATTCGTCGCATTGCGCGCATCAAGATTTGTTTTGCCATTTGTACAAATGGAACAATGCGGACGTCCTGAATAAACGCCTCAATTCGAGACCCAAATATCGCACCTGCTTGGCTTTTGACATTCCTCAAAGGGCAATCAATCGCATCAGAACAACACGCCCGTGCACACATCTTCGTGAATGGGCATACACAAGGACGAGCCAGAGTTGGGCAACCGTGGCCACGCAATCCAAACTATGGACCACAAAAGTAAAACCCAATGCGGTCTGCGCTTCTTCAACTTAGGACGAACAGCAAGACGACACGATCTCTCTCTCTGTGTCCTGAAGTCCTCCCCCTGTTGCTGACAAGACCACAACGTGGGCATTTTAGCCGAACGCAAGAATGGAAGAAAATTGATCAATGGAATTGGAACGAGACAGAACGGCGCTACACGGTGGGGTTTGTGCCAAATCATTGACTGACCAACGTGGCACGTTTGGGTCAAATGATTCGCTAGGCGTGGGAAGACCTTCGTCCACCAGTGGGTTGACTAAAACTCACGCGCAAAGGACAAACACCGTACAATAAAGCTACTGTGGTCACTAGTCCAGTAGACATGATCCTACAAAGATAAAGATCCCCCGTATAGCCTTCACCGATTGTTGGGCCAAGTGCTGCTATGAAGGCCGGCACGGCACACGAGGGGGCGGGTGGCCAGCACCACGGCCGGCCGCCTTTGTCTCCCCGGTGGCGATGTTTACTACGCACCGCACCGAGGTGCTCGTTCGAGGCCGAGTCGACCTAGGGGAGGGTCAGGACAGGTTAAGATATTCGCCACCGGTGTTGGCCGTGTGCGGGAATCGAACTCGGGTTCTCGTGTGGCACGATCTTGCACTCACACAAAGATCCACTCTATAGTCTACACACAGTTGGGGCACTGATACATCAGCTATATATTTACGTATGAAGGTTACTAATGGGCATTAGCCTCGGATAAATAAAATATTTTGATTCTGAACCTTCAATCGAGAGATGCATATCGAACTTACAACTGTGGATGGTGGAACCCCGCATACAAAACACACACAGAGCACACACACTACACAGCACACACACACACA
>CM025641.2:2682990-2695994 GCA_014621495.2 Entosphenus tridentatus | reverse complement strand
GTGTGGTGTGGTGTGTGTGGTGTGGTGTGTGTGGTGTGGTGTGTGTGCCACCATCAAGGTGACTGCGAATGTCGCTACCCCGCAAGGTCGTGACGGGGAGGTCGATGGCGAGGTGGTACAGCTGGGCCACGATTAGTCCCGGGTCGGGCAGCGTGGTGCTCCTCTCTGCCGCCGGAGTGCGGCTCGGGGCCTCCGGGTAGACGTCCTTGTCCACCCCTTCAGGCATGGCGAGGGTCAAGGAGACGACGGCGATGAGAGACGGAGCGAGACGCAGAAGCGCTGCAGAGGGACGAGAACGATCGGAGACGCGCGGATCTTGGGGTGAAGCTGTGAGAGCAACCGACGCCCTGAGGGCTGCTGAACGCGCGTGTGTGAAGCCGCCCGTGTGGGTGTCTCTGCCCCCAGGGCGAGTGGCGAGTTGAAAGGTGCCGTGCCTGAGTTGGAGGGGCTGTTAGTGGGGGGGGAGCGGTGGCGCAGCGGTTAGCGCGCCACGAACCCTACGAGCCGAGTTCGATATTCACAGTTGAACACGTGGGCAGGCTTTAGTGACCAATATCATCCATAAGAGAGGTTGTTTTTTGGGGGGGTTCGATCGCGTAAATATGTAAATGTGTCGTTAAACCCGCCACCACCCGACACAGCCAACTTAGTGAGGGTTGTCACGTCAACAGAACGTGGCCAATTCGTTACTAGTACAGCACTAGTGTATAGTGTAGTGTATAGTGTAGTGTATAGTGTATTGTATAGTAGTATAGTATATACAGTAGTAGTATAATGTAGTGTATAGTGTAGTGTATAGTGTAGTGTATAGTAGTGTATAGTGTAGTGTATAGTAGTGTATAGTGTAGTGTATAGTAGTATAGTGTATAGTAGTATAATGTAGTGTATAGTAGTGTATAGTAGTGTAGTGTATAGTAGTATAGTGTATCGTAGTGTCGTTATAGTGGAGTGTATTGTAGTGTATAGTGTAGTGTATAGTAGTGGAGTGTATAGTAGTGTCGTGTATAGTGGAGTGTATAGTAGTATAGTGTAGTGTATAGTAGTATAATGTAGTGTATAGTGTAGTGTATAGTAGTGTAGTGTATAGTAGTATCGTTTATAGTGTAGTGTATAGTAGTGTCGTGTATAGTGTAGTGTATAATAGTGTATAGTGTAGTGTCTAGTGTAGTATACTAGTACAGCACCACCGGTGTGTTGGAGAGCCAAGCCACAACATGTACAATCTGAGTACGACGTTTCGCCAGTAATTACAACCAGCTTCATCAGGCGGCAGCCAGATTTGTGGGCTTGTCTTGAATGTACAGGGTGGTCCAGTTGTCCTGTGACCCCCATTTCATTCTCTAAAAGGTAATATTTTTGTATATTCTTCTCCAGAAAAAAAATCCTTGAAGTGGCCTCATGTGCTCTGAAGAAGGGCCATTGCCCGAAACGTCGCCTATCATACAGGCTTCCTTTTAAGGCGGCAGTGTTATTAACCGATGTTGAAGGTATTGGTTATAATTTAACACAGCAGGGGGCGCAATTTCCCACACTAAACTTAAGCCAAACCAAGACTTAACGAATGTAATTATTGTTTTTTTGTGTAGTCGTTTGTGGGCTGAGTAAGTTTACAAATATAACAATGCTCTTTGGTTCTTTCGGTAAAGACACGTAGGTGGTGACTTTACCCACCTGATAACAGACGCTTGTGTTGCGCCCGAAACGTCGTGATTTATTTTCTACCTACGTGACTTTACCGAAAGAACCAAAGAGTCTGGATTCCTGCAGTCACGAAAGCTTCAAATCAAAATATAACAATGCTTTCATGATCCTGCCCATTTCCACACAGTGCACGTGACGAGTGTTTGGCAACGACTCCAGGATTGTGGAGCGGTTTGGTGCGGACCACTCCGTGACATGAGTTCGATTCCTGCTCACGGATAACTAACTCGTCATTGGAGAATCATGTCCGAACCGGCCGCGAACATAAACCACCACGCCAACTGCGGCCATCAAAGCAGCATTTTTTGGCGAGCCGTCGAACAAATACGGTCACTGCATTGCTCAGCTTTCCATTCCTATATTAGGAAGCCACTGGAGCTATGCACTTTAAAATCTAGGTTGAAAACTCATTAAAAAAAAGTTTTTGTGTTTCGTTTGATGTCCTTCATCTGCAGCTCCGATTTGCACGGTTGGCTACGTACGGTGCGGAAGAAGTTCAACATACAGGGCCGTCCCCTCGCCCCCCTCCCGCTTCACCTACTCATACTGACCAGCGCGGTGAAGTATGGTCAAACAACCAACATGGCCCACCCGGAGCATGAGGAGGTCCTCAGCCAGCAAACAGATTGACAGCACTATTCAAGAGCAAATTTAATTTCCAGTTTTCTCTTGAAAAACAAAATATAGCTTAAATTCTATAATGATTGTTTTGTTTCTAGAAGCTGTCACTTTGGTATGAAATAAAGACCCAATTTAACAAATCACGACTCGTTTCACTTACGCAGTTGTGTGCCAAAAAATGTTCCTTTATTAAGAGCGAGCGATGGTATTTGGTAAAACCGATTTTAAGTTCATAATCAGATTTACAAGGAGATGCAAGTGCCAGCATAGCTTGAAACCACAGCCTCATACAGACGTCGAAATAAAATAAAATCCACCCCCCCAGCCACAGTGAGAAGTGTCAAATAAAATAAAGTGATTAAGTGTTGAACACTACTGTACAAATCTGTGTGTGTGTAAGGTTCTCGTGTGTTAAACACCACCGATATACAATAAGGGGAAATGGAAAAGCACGTTGGGGATTTTGTTAACCGAAGTACTCTCGTGCCTGTGGGCACGGTTTTACGAGTCCCTGGCTGAAACATATTTTTAAGAATCCAACAATTAGCACGGGAAACCTTTTATTAAAGCTTACTTTTTCAAGTCTTTATATCCATCCAGAATATTAAAAATGTAAAACATGCAACATTTCTTCACCAAATAATATAATTCCTAAATTTCTAAATCCACTCTGTTAAATGTCTATCTACCCTTAGTGTTTAATCACATCATTATCCCAACAAGTTATTACACGAATTCGTTTTCAAATTAAGAATGAGCTAAAGTTTGAACGGCAAAGGCGGAGTCCTGCAATGTCATACTCACGCCACTGTTAGTGGAAGGGTCTTCGCGATTAGGGGCTCTAGCGAGCCCCTCCAGTGAGTATTTGGCCTAAGTGCCGGATTATCCTCGTCGCAAAAGTAGCTACACGTGCTATGGGCCCCGCACTTTCAAAGGCCCTGCACTAAATGCTTTCAAGCTGTCAATTCCGGTTCAGTGATTCTGCACTTGCTCTATTACTATAGTACTATACTGCCTTCAACTTTTATGAACGACCAGGTGTTTAAGGTTAGCGATTTGTCGTATTATCTAGCTGTATAGCAAATGGAAAAAATACAATTACTTTACTATGCAAGTAAAAAAATCAGTGTTTCAATATTTACGTGTTTTTTATTTATTTAGGGCCCCTTTATAACATATGCTACAGGCCCCGCACTAGCTTAGTCCGGCACTGTTTGGCCTACTCTTCCACGCTGGCCAGCCGTCTTGGAAGAGGTGGGAGTACGCACACTTTTTTACATTGCTCGGTGGATAGAGGCCAGGGGAGCGATTTCAACAACTTGCCCCGTTGTTTCACCTGCCGGTGGAGATTGAACCCGTCGACCTCTGGATTCCAAGTCCAGCATTGTGCTACGAACCATTTCACCACGGCAGCACCCTAACATTTAAAACAAATGCAAAAAGCGCGAGGTGCGAGCAGTCAAACTGTTCGCGGAATTATTTCATTAGAATTGGAGGGGGGGAGGCTAATGGAAATTAAACCACAACGCGACCAAAAAAATGACCCTATTCTGCTCTCAAGAGGTTGCAAACTAAAAAGAAAAAACAGATCCACCCGAAGGAGGTAGCTTATTTTTCTGAGATGTTTCAGGTCAAACAGCCTCACAAGGGCCGTGACGTGGCCGAGCCGTTGCTGAGGTCCGTGGTTCGAACCCAGCGGCCGCCCTAGTTAATACTGCAGGTATCAACCATAAAATACTTCACAATGGACGTTACAAGACCATGTGGTGACGTTATTTCAACATTTTTAAAATAATGGGGCCACGTGTGCCGATGTGACGGTCTAAATTTGAGGAATAACCTGAAAATTACATAATTGGGTAAAACCATACAGAAAGATTGTCCCCTAATGGTTTAACCATATCCATCTGTGAAACATAGCACCTTTGCGGTAGCCTTGTGCTATTGAAATGGTGCAAATGCCCAGTGTACTAAACTATCTTCTTGGTTCTTTCGGTAAAGTCACGTAGAAGGGAAATAATAAAATTATAAAAATAAAACATTCTAAAATCCAATTCTCACGACGTTTGTATTTTATAATGTTTTATTATTATTTTATTATTTCCCTTCTACGTAACTTTACCGAAAGAACCAAGAAGACGAATCCCTGCAGTCACGAAAGCTTTCAATTGTACTAAACTACTAATATATACGGAGACCGCTTTCATTCTTTGACGTGAGAAGGGCTGTGACTCCTCCGTCCTCCTCATGAAGCGTTTTCTGGAGCCGTCATCGGCTGCAGGTAGAACGTTGAGGTGCGTCGCTGCGGCACGTCCTTGCTGATGCTCCTCCTGAAGATGCTCTTCATCATCTTGAGGATGGACAGGCGCCGCTTGGAGCCGGGCTGCTCTTCTGTCTGACGCTGCTCGTCGTCATCCCCCGCCGCCGATGACGGCGGCGCCGTCCCCTCCTTCTCCTTCTCCACAGCCACCTCATCCTTCTTCGCCTTGCCGCCATCTTCTTCCTGCTCGGCGTGGGGAGGCTCCTCGTCATCATCCTCCTCCTCGTCAAAATGCTCGCCAGCGGCGGTACTGAGGTCGTACGTGGAGCGCGACTTGAAGAGGCCGTCCTCCTGGGTGGCGAGCGGGCCGTACGAGAGCGTCGCCCGTCGCTTGAGCGCGAAGGCGCTCTCCTCGATGGCGCTGCGTGCAGGCGCCGCCTCGCCCCTCTCCTTGTCCCCCTCGAACAGCAGGCACGAGTCCACCTTGTGGCGAGCGACGTGGTCGGGGAGGTTCACCTTGCGCAGCGCCGCTTTGCAGATCTCGCGATCGGCACCCTCCGGGGCGACCGCGTTGGCCGGCGACAGCGGAGGCTGCACGTCCTGCTCGCGGGATTTGGCCGCGTCGGTGCCCTGGACGCTGCGGCTCGGCTGCTGGGCCAGAAGCTGGGAGTTGCGAAGCAGCCGGGAGTCCGGGCTGCCGCCGGGGCCGGTGCCGGGGCCGCCGGGGCCGCCGCCGCCCTCGCTGCGGGCCACGGGCGACGTCGGCGGTGGCGGTTCGAGGGGGGTGGCCGGAGAGCGGTGGCCTTGCTTCACGAGCGCGTACAGCGGGTTCACGGGCGGCGTGAAGAGCTTCGGCAATGCCTGCGTGGGATTTTTGGGCGGGGAAAAAAATGTGTCTGTTGTGAAAATAGGGGTTTTTTCGACATTTTTGAGAAATTTTTTTAAAAAAAATTAAATATTAAATTTACCAAGTAAAGTCTAATAAGATATACAGCTTTTTTTAGAAGCGACTTGGCCACAAATGAAAGCTCAACGAAGTGGCTTATTGTCACACGGACATTTATAGCGGACAAATACTCTGAACACACGTTGAGTCTAAATGTGGAGGGAAAAACTGGAGGACCCAGAGAAAAATCCACCCAACCACAGAGAGTGAGAGAGACATGCAAACTCCAAATTTACAGCAGACGTCAGGGTCGGGATTGAACCCACGACCTGCTCCATACGAGGAGGCTGTACCACTTCGTGGGGAAGTAGACGGTGGCTGCTCTATGGATATACTCCCCCCCCCCCCCCCGGGGGGCGGGGGGGTGGGCACCACCCCCCCGGGGGTGTGAACGGGGGATAGGCACTGCCAGAATAACTCAACTGAGCAGGAAAGCACCTTGACTTTGAGTGTGTGGACCTTAATAGGTGCTTGCCAATAGCACTGTCCTCAACGAACGAGGCTATACCGATGGGTCTTTGTATGATCCTGTGTGCTAGACTAAGTGACATTGTCTTACAATAATGCTCATTTCACATGCATAGCTCTTTAAAAAAAGCATTTAAATTTGAGAGAACACTTGAAGACGTGGCGGAGAAAATGTGATGTAAACAGCACTGCAAGATGCCTCTGTCGCTTGCCAGGAGCTCACAAAAGGACAGATTTGATCCCGTATTTGGGCCTGGTCCAAAACGTGTACAGAGCAACTTTTACCATCGTTTCTCACCCCTGGCCGGCGTTTCCCCGCCACAGGGGAGTGTCTTGCAGTGATATTTTCATGACAGAGTCAGAATCTTTATTTGGACTGGTGGAGGAATCCAATGAGCTGTGAAGCTCTTTTCCACAGATGTCCAGTAGGGGCACGGGGTCGGCGAGTGACATCAACAAACAATGACAAAGGCACGATAATAATAGCGAGATAGGGAAGAGGTAAGCAAGCCCTATATAAATAAATATATATAATGCCAACAAGTACTAATTGCACAAGAACATGAATTCCTGACGATTCGTCAACACCAAATGCAATCTTGGGGGTCGAGGCAGCAAAACGACAACAAGTCCCAGGCCACACCGAGACCACCACCACCACGCGACAGTCCCTCGATTACACCGCGCATTCAAATGTCACCGTCGATAAGCATGGGTAACTCGTGGACAACTCCGGGACGTCACCTGCAGGCCGGCCTTCGAGGTGGCCTGCAGCGGCGGTTCCGGCGGCTTTGCGGTGGCAGCCTGGGCCTTCGCGGCCGGCGAAGGGGAGAAGCTGAATATCGGCAGCTGGAGAGGCGGGCGTGCGACCACCGGCGCCCCTGGCTGCTCCTGCTGCTGCTGCTTCTCCTGCAGGGGTTTGGACTGCGCGTAGAGGAATCTGAACTCCATGTCGAACGTCTCCACCACCTGGCCCGACAGCGCCGTGACGATGTGCCTGTCCATCCGCGATGCCCACCACGTGAAACTTGACGACGTGAGAGGGAGGGGGGGTGGGGCAGTAAAACAAGACAGAGGATGAGTGATTCAGAAATCAGGAGTTTATTTCCTCCCTCCCCTAGTAAAGGCCTCTGAGCTGAGCTCTCTTTCAGGAAAACAGCAAAGCATTCCAAAATTACGGATTCTAAAGACACCAACTTAATGAGAGCATATTCTTAGTTCTTTCGGTAAAGTCACGTAGGTAAAAAATGAAATTAATAAAAATAAAACAATACAAATCACGACGTTTCGGAGGCAACACAAGTCTCCGTCATCAGGTGGGACCGTCACAGCCAGATTAGCTGCATCAAGTGAGGTAAGGATTCAAGATGTAAGCCCTTAAAAGCAAGTTGAGGGGGGGAGGAGAGGGGGGGTCATCAGAATGTGGTAGCAGCCAATGAAGACAATAGGTGCCACGTCCACGTCGCCGACTTTCCGCCCCCCCCCCCCCCCCCCCCGAAAACCTTCCTTCTTTTAGCCCCGCCCCCCTCCCTCCCGATACGAATATGAATCCTTGCAGTCACGAAAGCTTCAAATCTAGAATTAATGAAATTAATGAAAGCAATTATGTTGTTAAAATTACATTGACACTTCAACTTTAGGGATTTTAATAGAGTCGGTTGAAGTCAGGACAGAGATTGCAGAATAGAGATGCCAAGGAGATGAAATCAGGTGGTTCAAAAATTTTGGGGTAAGCAGCTACATTTGGTAGGGGCTTTCGTTAGGGGATGTGTGGCCATTCTAGGTGGCCGTGTGGCTCAGAAATCAGTGGCGTTGGCTGCACCTGTAGGTATGAAGATGACGATGATGATGGTGTGTGTGTGCGTGCTTGTGGAGAACTGGGGGGAGCGGTGGTGTAGTGGTTAGCGCGCTGCGCTATTAACCTGGTGACCCGGGTTCGATTCCCGCTCACGGCCAACACCAGTGACGATTATCTGAACCGGTCCTGGGCCTCCCCTAGGTCGACTCGGCCTGAAATGAGTACCTGGTGCGGTGTGTAAACATCGCCACTGGGGAGACAAAGGCGGTCGGGCGTGGTGCTGGCCACCCACCCCCTCGTGTACCGTTCTGGCCTTCATAGGTGCTCGCTAACAGCACTTGCCCCTACAGTCTGAGGCTATATGGGGGATCTTTGTCTTTATCTTTGTGGGGAGCAGTAGCGTAGTCATTAGCGCGCTGCGCTATGAACCTGACGACACCGTGTACGATTCCCACTCACGGCCAACACTAGTGATAATTATCAGAACCGGTCTTGGGCCTCCCCTAGGTCGACTCAGCCTCAAATGAGTACCTGGTGCGGTGTGTAAACATCGCCACTGAGGAGACAAAGGCGGTCGGGCGTGGTGCTGGCCACCCAAACCCTCGTGTGCCGTGCCGCCCTTCATGAGAGTTACTCGCTAACAGAACTTGCCCCAACAGTCTGGTGAGGCTATACGGGGGATCTTTGTCTTTGTGCTCATGAAAAACTTCTCACAATTGTTTGGTGGTGATGGTGGTGGCGGTGTCCAACCTCCATGTATGATAAATAAATAAGTACACATATTTGTTACGTGCTACACAGTTTCCGTTAGATTCAGAGGCGCAGGGAAACACAGATAAGCGGGAAGGCAGCCAGAACCGGCCCTACCAACCGTTGCTCAAACTCTGTGGCCCAACATTGCGATGTTTTAACCAACTCTATTAACCCCATAATAGAGGGTTTTTTGGGGGGTTTTTGGGGTTATATCGCGGAAATATATAAATGTGTCGTTAAAACCCGCCACCACTGGAAACAGCGATCTAACCAGAAAATAAAATTAACCCGTAAAAACAAAGTTTTTCACTATAAATCCTTTATATGCGTGGCGGCTAGAGTCCTCTCGTCCTCTGGCTTGAGATGGCTGCCACCTATGGGTCAGATGATTGCCTGCCACCATTAAGCAATTGGTAATTAAATATAAAAAAAAATTGCCTAAAAAGTGTAAAATTTTGGAAAAAAATTTTCACGAAAATAAATTGTCACGCACAACAAGTCTGTGTGCAAAATGTCAGCTCGATTGGATCACGGGAAGTGGGTTAAAAAACGACCGAAAGATTTGCATGGTCGTAAGCGCGCAAGCAAGCACGCAAGTGAACTTAATATAAAGGATTTAAAAAACCCTCTATTATGGATGATATTGGTCACGAAAGCCTACGTGTTAAACTCTATTAACCCCTTTTAGACATGTGGGAAGAAACTGGAGCACCTGGGAAAAAAAAACCCCTCTCGTGCAAATTGGGGGGGGGGGGGGGGGTAACACTCAAACCCCGTACAGATGAATACAGATGGAGATGAATAAACTTGCTGTACTGCCATCCGCTCACCTCCGCAGTGCGGGACTACCCGCGAGGGTGATGTGGCTGTGACAGCTGTCACACGTGCGGTGGCGGTGGCGGTGACGGTGACGGTGATGGTGGTTGTGTTAACCGTGGGCTGTGGTGGTGGCTATAGGTTTTGGTGGTGGTGTTGGCTGTAAGCTGTGGTGGTAACAGTGGTGGTAGTGGTGGTAGTAGTTGTCGGCTGTGGTGGTGGCCGTGGGCTGTGGTGGTGGTAACAGTGGTGGCCGTGGTGGTGGTGTTGGCTGTAGGCTGTGGGAGCGTTGGCTATAGGCTGTGGTGGTGGTGGTGGTAACCAGTGGCGGAGTTGTCTGTATGCTGTGGTGGTGGTGGTAACCAGTGGCGGTGTTGTCTGTATGCTGTGGTGGTGGTGGTGATGACCGCACCTGTAGGTGCCCGTGAGCACCTGGTCTCCGTCGATGATCATGAAGCGCTCCTGCATGCGGCCCGTGATGCGGGCGCCGTTGCGCGAGCAGAAGCTGAGGCCCTCGAGGGAGCGAGCGCGCATGTTCTGCACACCACAGGCATCAGCAGCAGCATCAGCAGCAGCACCAGTAGCAGCACCAGCAGCAGCAGCACCAGCAGCAGCAGCACCAGCAGCAGCAACAGCAGCAGCAGCAGCATCAGCATCAGCAGCATCAGCAGCAGCACCAGTAGCAGCACCAGCAGCAGCAGCACCAGCAGCAGCAGCAGCAGCACCAGCAGCAGCCACACATGACAATACATACAAGACAGCACACGAGTCGCTGGGTGGCCAGAACCATGCCCGGCCGCCTTTGTCTTCCTAGTACTAATGTTTGCGCACTGCGCAGGTACTCATTTAAGGCGGAGTCCACCTAGAGGACCGGTTTCGTCGTGCAGTGAGCTAACTACTGCACCACCTGTGCTCCCTAAAGAGACAAAGATCCATCGTATGGCCTCAACAGACTTTTTGGTCAATTGCTGTTAGCGAGCCCCTATACATGTTGGCACGGTATACGAGGGGGTGGGTGACCAGCACCATGCCCGGTCGCCTTTGTCTCCCCAGTGGCGATGTTTACACATTGCACCAAGTATTAATTTGAGGCCGAGTCGACCTTGGGGAGGCCCAGGACCGGTTAAGATAATCGTCACTGCTGTCGGTGGCCATGAGCAGGAATCGAATTGGGGTCGTCGGGTTCGTAGCGCAGCGTGCTAATCACTACCGCTCCTCACACACCTGTGCTCCCCACAAAGACAAAGATCCCCCATATTGTCTCAACATACTCTTGGGGCAAGTGCTCTTAGCGAGCATCTATGGCGGCCAGCAGGGCACACGAGGAGGGGTGGGTGGCAAGCACCATGCTCCCCACACACAAATAATCGAGCACCTATGAAGGCTGGCACGTCACGGCACACACACGCACGCGTGCACACCCGCATGGAAAAGATGTTGATGGACACGGCTCGGCACGCCGCGAGGAAGGATGCCACGTTCTGTTCGTCGACGAGCACGTAGACTGGCACCCGGCGCCTCACCGCCGCGTCCGCCACGTCCTTCAGGATGTCCACGTCGGAAAACTCGTCCATCACCACGGCGATTACCTGGAACAGGTGAGCGGGCAGGACCGTGGTCATCGCACGTGAACACTCGGAGTGAAAGGAAGGCTGTGATGTTGTCTGCCAGCCGAGTCGCCCTTGGCAAAGAGCTTCCTAGCTAAGTGGGCTTTATTCGGGAAAATGCACGTCTGATTCTGAAGTGCGTGGGCGTGTGAGTGGGCGAATGCGTGGGAGAGTGGGAGAGTGGGCGAGTGGGTGGACGAGTAAATGAGTGGGTGCGTGAAGTGAGTGTTTTGGTAGGTGGGCGAGTGTGTGGGTGGGCATTTGAATGTTTGCGTGAGTGGGCCAGTGAGTGGGCCAGTGAGTGTGTGGGTGGGCATTTGAATGCTTGCGTGAGTGGGCCAGTGAGTGTGAGTGAAAATTTGTGTAATTGTGGAATCCTTCGATGTTGTCTGCCGCCCTTAACAAAGAGCTTCTTAGCTCAGTGGGCTTTACTCGGGGAAATAGACTTCTGATTCTGAAGTGAGTGGGCGAGTAGGCGGGTCAGCGGTTGAGCGGGTGGATGGGTTGTCATTTACATATCCCAATATTTCTCCCTTCCCCCTATGCAACATCTGGAGATGAGGTTGCATTTAGAAATCAGTGTAACCACCGCCACCCCATCTTAGTGAACAACCTTGAAAAGATGCAATACAGGGCTGCCAAAAGGGTAGTGGAGGTAGTGGAGGCCCCAGGCTTAATGCCAGATCAGGGCCACTCTGAGGCCCCCTCCCGTTCTCAGCCCATTCTAAGGCCCTCTTTGCGACCAGAGGCCTGGGGATAACTGTATGTCACCGGCCTGCCCCAACCCCCCACTCCTGCCCCCTCCCCTCTCTCTCTCTCTCTGTAGCCATGGAAAGATGAGCTCTGTACTTCTAACTTGCCCTGCTATATATATATTTTAAAAAAAAGAGTTTAATTAAAAAAAACTTAAGCAATACTTCAGGGCTTTTGTAATGCCAAAGTGTAAAACGCATTTTACATCACGATTTTTTTTGTAATGCAGTTACTGTTGACGGGGTTGGCACTCTCAACTTTAGTTGCTCCACTTGAAAGCCCGGTTTAAATCACGGGGTGGTTGACGCCACTCGTAGACCCCTGGATCTCGGCAGTGCCGGCTCAGTTACTCTGACAATATTTGCATCCTCGGCCACGTGGTCACTGAAGGGGGAAGTCTTTCAAGAGGGCCATATCATCTCGGGAGTAAATTCGCAGGTTGAAGAATGTTCCTTTTGCGTCCCATTTTTGTGGTCAAAATGTGCTACTATCTTCATGACCCAAGAGGGCCAATGCAGAGCCCTTTTGTCAGTCCACCGCTGGATGAAGGCCTCCCCATGCTGTGTGGGTCGTGAGGGTTATTTGATCTCAATGTATTGCGCTGGTCAGGATCGGCTGGTGAAGGCGGAGAGCACAGGCGTTTGAGCATAGCACGACAGTACAGCACCGGATGTTGTTGCTGTGCTGCCCCACTGCCGAAAATGTAGCCTCACATCATCAACAACTGGGCAGGTAATAGGTTTAGAGATGGACAAATTTCACGGAAATACGGGTAAACAGACATACGTCATGCGTGTACAACTTCTTTCGCGCCGTACATAGCCAACCGTGCTAATCGGAGGTGCGGGGGAAGGACAACAGACGGACAACTAACTCACAGAATGATGGACAGACAAATAAAATGAGAGGTGGACATAGTTATGGAAGGAGGGACAAATTGGTTAACGGAAGGACTTGCAGAACGATCGGCAAAACAGATTTTAAGATGGATAATGAACAAGACAGACTCGCGGAACGAAGGGCAGAATATCTTTAGGACAGCGATATTGACGGACAGTCGGATGAACGAGCGGAGAGAGTAAACGAGGCAGACACGGACAAACAGATGGACAGAGAGACAGCCAGACGTGTAGAAACATCAACGGACAGACAGGCAGACACGAACCGATAGGCGGATGGATGGACGAAGATAGAGAGAAATACGGACAGAAAAACCATACCCACTATATTGATTTGAAGCTTTCGTGACTGCAGGAATCCATACTCGTTGGTTCTTTCGGT
>CM025641.2:2652724-2672990 GCA_014621495.2 Entosphenus tridentatus | reverse complement strand
GGGGCGGGGGGTCAAAAATCGTCCAAAATCGCGTGACGTCATTTATGGACGGCCCCGTAGACCCGGGCCGGGATCGGCAATCTGCGGCTCTGCAGCCGCATGCGGTGGCTTTTTAAGGGCCGCTCCTTGACCCACTACCGCATGCGAAGCTGTCAACCCATACGGTTTGACCCCCGTATTCTTGTGCAGGGAGATTGAGTTTGCAGGTCCATACGGCGTCCAGCCGTTTCAATGCGGGGAAGTTTTGTTTATTTGTTTGTGTTTCTCTCCCTGAGTGATGGGACTTTGTAGGATGAACGTTGAGATGTATAAGGGGCACGGGGTGGCCAATAAGGTCTGAATTGGTCTGTAATAAGGTAGGGCACTGATAAGGGGTTGACAGGCATGCATGCCACCGTGTCTCATATTCACCACACAGTGCATTGCTGCCTCGTGAAATATTTAAATTTTGTTGACCATATTCGAAAAAAATGACTTGCTGTTTTCGTTACCGAACCACGATGCTTGCGGATTAACTGTGAAATGTAGTCCAGTCAACAGTGCTTTGGGTCTTAAAAAAATACCTATTATACTGTAGAAATTATTTATACTTTAGGCCGCCTTCCCGGCTTACCATGAATTCTGGCTTACTCGAGTCCAGCTTTGAGAGGTTGTTACTGCACGACTAATTGATCAGTCGATATTGGAATAATGCACTAATCGAAACGGGTGTAATTGATACTTTTTGGTTCTTTCAGTAAAGTCACGGAGGTGTAAAATAAAATAGATCACGACGTTTCGGGCGCAACACAAGCGTCTGTCATCCTACGTGACTTTACCGAAAGAACCAAAGAGTATGGATTCCTGCAGTCACGAAAGCTTCTAATCAAGGTGTAATTGATTAATAACGAATGTATTGAGACAAAGGTAGATATAGTCCGCCGATGCTCTTTAATTAATGGGTTTAACCGAAATAAAAGTACCCTATTTGATCAATAGAGACTACAGCAATCGATGAATCAATACTTAATTGCTTGATTTTGTACGTGACTGGAAAATTTTGATCGATGTATGCGCTGTATGTTTAACTTCTTTCGTACCGTACGTAGCCAACCGTGCTGATTGGAGGTACACTGGGTAAGCACTTGAGAACCCCTGATGAAGACTGCACAGGCTCTGTTGATACATTACACTTGGGGATGACGTTTGAATTCCCCTCCTTTGCCTGAGCTGCGTGTAGGCGTGCAACCACGCAGAGAGAGAATTTGAGACGGGCATCCGCCATCGCACGAATTTGTTGAAAGGTGAAACAACAAAACGTCGCCATGATAATTGGACCAGAGCGTGGACAGTGTGGAATTTTGTGCTTTCACGCAAATACGTCACATGGGAAATGGGTTTCAAAGTTCAACTCGCTCTCAAAGTGTGCTGTGTCCAAGGCTGTTGAGTAACTTGGAACCAAAGAGTTACATTATTAATAATTTTATTAACTGACTCCCAAGTTGCCAGTTGGCAACGCCGAATGGAAACATTTGCAGCGCTTATTGTTGTGGCACAAACAGGGCAAGCAAACGCCCTCATGTTTTTTTTAATTATACTAACCATGCACGCATACACACACACGCGTGTAAGCGCTACCCGTGAAACGATGATGCATCCAGTCGATGATCAAAATCGATTCTTGCGATCGCGATGCATTCATCAAATTGTTTATATTAGAGTATATCAAATGGAGATTTACGCAAATTGTCAAAGTGATATGCAAAGGTTACATCGAGGCTGATGGGATGATGAAACCGCAAATGAGAAACGGGATGGTCAAACGCGACAAAAATAACTGATTCTTGAATGGAATCGTGATCTCAATTGTGACCATTTTGTCAAATTCCTTTCGGTGTGAATCAATACGTGCCTAGTAAACTTAATTGCACATTTAATTGCAACGGGAAATAAACCCATTCACGACTGCCCATTGAGTATATTTTTTATTGTGAGGCACAAGCATTTTTTTTACGTGACGCGCCGTCGCACGTGTTGGTTTGTGATGGACCGTTAATTCTTGTTGTCAGCCGCGAGCTTCGCTGAGCGTGCACCGAGACGCGAGGCTGGTGCATGGCGCGGGGGCGCCGTGCCACCCTGGATCGCCAGCGCGGGCAACGGTCGGTGCTGTGACGGCAATGGCAGCGTCCCCAAAGAGCAAGCAGGTTGGTTGAGCTTGTTCGCTTGCTCGCTCGCTCGCTCACTCGTCTGCTCGGCTACAGAGCAATCTTCATTGCATGTTTTCATTCTCAGAGCTGGCATTCTCATCAAATTAAGCAAAAAAAGCTAATTTGACGTGGTTATATTTTTGTTTTGATGCACAGTCGTTGCTGACTGGGCGAAGGACATCACCTCACGATGATCGAGAACTTGTTTGAATCATTAGCGGCTGAAACCCAAATTCAAATGCAGGATCCTCAACTGTGCAGGCTCAGTGCTCTTACCCCGAGCCACGCAGTCACTTCTGGAGAAGCGTTGAAGTCCTGATCACGCCGTGTCCACACACACAGACTCCCCGCAGCCGTGACTGACACGTACGACGGCGCGCGTGACGATTTGGTGACGGCGGTTTTCGTTTCTTCCGTAACTCCGTCTCCGTTTTCCCCTGGCCCCCCCGGTGCCACCGCCGCCAGGGGAGCGAGGGCCCGGAGAGGTTGGGTCTCGCCACCGTCGAAGCCCTCGGAATCCTCAAGCAGCAGCTGGAAAAGGTCCTCGCCGACCACCAGCGGCAGCAGGAGGACCGACCTCGCTCGGTGAGGAGGCCCCCCCCCCGCCCCTCGCTCGCTTCGTTAACTTCTCGCCACTGTGGCGCCCTCGGTGTTAACTCCCACACCTGGTCGTGGGTTCGATCCCGACCCTGACGCCTGTTGTATATTTTGAGTTTGCATGTGTCTCTCCCCGCGGTCACGTGGATTTTTCTCCAGGCCCTCTGGTTTTTCCCTCCACATTTAGAAACATGTGTTTCGAGTCTTTGGCTGCTATAACTGTCCACATGATCATCCACTTCGTTGAGCTTTCATTTGTGGCCAGGTAGCTTCTGAAAATAGCTATGTAGCTCAGTGGACCTTACCTAGTAAAATAAAACTAGTTTACCTTTTCTCATTCGGAGGTTGGTGGTAGCTCTGGTCTGCGTTTCCACGGAACGTCTGCTGGTAAGGATTTCACTTCTTTTTTAATCCCCATATTTTCTTATTTTTCCCTTGCACAAGGGCCCATCGCATCACCTTGTGGCCCTCACTCACTGGGGCTTCTGTGTGAGCCTTATCTCATTTTGTCTTGTCTCGTCTCGTCCCTTGCTCCGGTATAGCTGGCATGGCAGAGGAGTTTCCTGCACCACGGAAACCGCTGGTCATGCTTCCATCTGCTCGGCGCTCTGCTCATGCTGCTGGCGGGCATGCTGCTTCTCTGCTGCCATGGGGGACAGCCCAAGGGCAGGTCAGACACCCCCCCCCCACACACCTCCCACCCCCCACACTAACCATTGTGCTGGCAATGAAGAAGTCATTGTGTGGCAGATATAACTGTCTGCGCAAGGACAGGGCTCGAACTATCAAGTTTTGGTTTTGTCCGTGAGAGTTTCTATTTTGTTTGGGCTGCAGCCTGCAGAGTGCGGTGGGATTCTGGGACAGTTTTCTGGGCGCTTAATAGGCAATTAATCATTCACCCTCTCTCCTACGGCAGACTAACGTTCTACGAATGACACCGACAGATATATTTTTAAATCACGGAGAAAGCATTTAGCCAAATTAAGTGAAAGAGAAAATTGAATATCATGGATCTTATGTGAAATTATTGGTGACTGAACTTAGACCTTGAGTTGAACCACCTCGAGAGAGACCTTAAAATGAATGTAATGAACACAGTGTGACAAGACTGCAATGCGCATTAAAGATGCCATTCGCATGATTTTGCATTTCTTAAATGACTATTTACATCACATTACATTAGACCTATTCTTTGGGTCTTTCGGCAAAGTTACGTAGATAGTTTCAAACAAAATAACAAAAAACTACTAGTTTTTTCTTACTTTTTGTTATTTTCTTTGAACCTATCTATGTGACTTTACCAAAAGACCCAAAGAATATAAATTCCTGCAGTCACGAAAGCTTTAAGTGAAGATTTACATTAGACCATCAACTTTTTGTGTTTAGTTTGTTGTCCTTCCCCCTACACCTCCGATCACCATGGTTGGCTACATATGGTACGAAGGAAGTTCAACATACAACTAGCTACCCTTGAGAACCTAGTTTAATCAAAGGCAGCTGAAACCTGGATTTGAACCCAAGAACTAGGGAAGTGTCGGCTCGTGTGTATAACCTAGCAATATCTCCGCCTGAGTCACTTCTACCACTTCTACCACGTGAGATTTTTTTTTCTTTATAGATACCACGGCAGAATTTTAACGGCTCGTGCCGCTTGTGGGCCTCCCATCCGAGTGAGTGCGTTGTCACGTGCGTTGCAGCGAGGGTGCGGAGCTGGTGAATGGGCTGGCGTTGCTGGCGCTGTTGGGAGTCAACCTCTACGTGATGGGGCGGCAGGCGCGGCTCAAGGACACGGAGATCCCGCGCCGACTGCGCTCGCTGCTCGACGGCATTGGCGGTCGGTGCTCGTTCGCTCGTTTGCTCGTTAACGTGCACACTCGCTCATTTAATCACTCACTCGGTCCCTCGCACGCTTGCTCGCTCATTTTCTCACGCGATTATGCACTAGCTCACACGTTCACTCACCCGTTCAGTGAATCTGTCACTAACTCGTTCCCTCACTTTCTCTCCTGCTAACCGTTTCTCTTCTTCACTCGTTCAGTCACATCCTCATGGTAACATGCTGTTTACAGATCGTGTGTATAATTGTGGGCGCCATCATCTCCGTCTCTCCCCTCTCTCCGTCTCTCCCCTCTCTCTCTGTCTCTCCCCTCTCTCCGTCTCTGCCCTCTGTCTATCTCTGCCCTCTCTCCATCTCTCCGTCTCTTCCCGACTTTCCCCGCTCACCCCGCTCTCCCCTCTCTCCCCTCTCTCCCATCTCCCCCATCCTCTCCTGCGTAGACACGCTGCGTGAGTGCGGCGATGGCCGCACGACCCCCTGGGAGAAGTTGGCCTACCCGGACCTGCTGATGCCGCACTCGAAAGCCATCGCAGTGCAGTGGGCGTACCGCGACGGCGCGCTCATCAACCTCCCGCTCAGCCTCCTCGTCGAGGGCGACGTCATCTCGCTGCGGCCCGGCCAGGACGCCCCCGTGCACCTGCGCGGAATCAAGGCCAGCGCTTCTCTCTGTCTCAGTTAGCGACTAAAAATACTTGGCATGGTGTGTTTACTACCGTCCGTGTAAGGATTCACTCCGGCTCCCCCCCCCTACGGACCCCAGCGATTGGACGAATTGTAACGAGTCAGCGGCCGTGATTTCATTCCTCATCGTTCATTTCGCTTGCGTCTTGTTTGCGTAATTTCTCATTTGTTCTATCTCTGTACAGTTACGTTCACTTCGTTAAACTAAATGTTCCCATTGGCATATAATTTGCATGACATTTTAACTAAATGTAAAAATGTTCCCGCTAACGATTTAACGCACATATCGTGAGCTGCAGAAGATATTTTAACCCTTTTCCGTTCCAATGACGGAACGGAATTGGAAGAAAGACCTTGTGTCCACCGCGTATTCGCCGCGTATTCACCGCGTGGTCTCCTCGTGCGAGCAGGACGAGGAGCACCTGCTGCTGGCGCCGGGCGACCTCTTCCTGCGGCCCTCGCCGCTGGCGTCGCCCGTGCCCTGCGACCGCGGCCGCCCCCACGCGCCGCAGAAACCGCGGCAGTTCCGTGTGACGCGCACGCCCGTGCTGGAGAGCGTCAGGTGCGAGCGAGTGTGAGTGTGTGCGTGAGAGTGTCTGTGTGTGTAGTGGGGAGCAGTAGTGTAGCGGTTAGCGCGCTGCGCTATGAACCCGGCGACACGGGTTCGATTCCCGCTCACGGCCAACACCAGTGGCGATTATCTGAACCGGTCGACTTGGCATCAAACAATGTGCAAACAACACCACTGGCGAGACAGAGGTGGCGGGGCGTGGTGTTGGCCACCCACCCCCTTGTGTGCCGTGCCAGCATTCATAGGTGCTCGCTCATAGCACTTGCCCCTACAGTCTGTTAAGGCTATAAGGGGAATCTTTGTCTATGTGTGCGAGTGTGTGAGTGTTCCATGTGATGCACATGCCCTTGCTGGAGCGCATGAAGCTCGACACACGGCATCTTGAGACACGGCCATCATACAGGGTGCAGTGGATGCGAGATGCTGCTGATACAATTCGATTCGAAAAGAACAAAAATATGTTTTAATTGTGGTACATTGTAGCACCTCTAGTGTCTGCGCGGGGACATGTGAGCCAGGGATATACTTAAAATACAATTCGGTAATATTGGATTCTCACACGCATGATTCCATGCATGTATCGTGAGCGTAAGAATCAATTTCAGTCGATGCGCTGTTTCATCGCTGCACCCGTTCCCCGCTCCCCCCAATTGTCAGTAACATTTTTCCGTGTTTTTTTCTCTCGTCTTCGTCGTTGTTGTTTGGTGGTGGCAGGAAGTGCCTGGAGGGTGGCACGGGCCGCCCCGTCAGCGTGCTGGACAACGAGTGCTTCGCCGCACGCACGCTGCTCCACCGATTCGTCGTGCCCGCCACGCTGGTGCGACGTGCACTCAACCGCTCGCACGCACGCTCGCACGCTCGCACGCACGCTCGCACGCACGCACGCGCAACCACGCGTGCGCAGCCGCACGCACAGCCGGTGGAAGACCGTGCACGCGACCACCAACGCAGCTGCAACACGCGGCCGCTTGAAGCTGTTTTCCAAAGATGTTCCAGTAGGGCCCGCGGGGTCAACGAGTTACATCAACAAACAATAATAAAAACACGATATTAGAGCAAGATAGAGAAGACGTAAGCAAGTCGCTCAAATAAACAAATATAAATAAAGAAGTATTAATTGCACACGTGCATACATTTCTGCTGATTTGTAAACAACAACTGCAAGCTTGGGGCGAAGTAGAAAAACGACAATGAATACAGTCCCAAACCACGCACAGTCCCTCGGTTACATTGCACATTAAGATGTAACTATCGATGCACGGGTAAGATTCAAAGTTACAAATCACATTGGCGAATGTGGCTGTAAATCCGATAAGCACGGTTGGCTACTTACGGTGCGAAATAAGTTCAACATACATACGTATGTAGCACGAATCTTCTGGCACTAACCCGGAGAAAACCCACCACGTGTACAAGGACTTCATAGCGCCACGCCTACAACACCTGGCAAGCCCCAGTGGTCACGTATCCGAGTGCTCACCAGCTTCCGAGACCCAGCGGTCAATTATCACGTATGTCCTAGCCCGGCCAATTCAAGCGATTGAATGATGTCCTCGATTCCCTGTCCACAGCTTCTCCTGCTGGTCACCAACGCTCTGCGGTTTATCCTGAAGGCGCCCGGCATTGGAAGTCCTGTCTACACGTTCATACAACTGCAGGTACGCCCCTCAGCCCGTCGCCCGTCGCCCTGTGGTTCTCAACCTAACTGCTATGGCGGTCCTCCCCCCAAATCAAGAGCACTGGCCGCCGCATCTCTTCCCCCTATTTGCCGGAAAGATTTTCTGACGAAAGGTAAGAATCTATGTTGGGTAATGTCTAAAAATAAATGAGATCGGAACAGGTGGAAAACCGGGACGTCCCATCGCAACGGCTTCACCCGATTCCTCACGAGAGTGCTGCTTCAGAAACGGTAATATTCACTGACCTGGCTACAAATAATAGCTCAATAAAGTGGCTTGTCACGTGCAAATTTATAGCTGCCAAATGATCTAAATAATCTGAATGCACGTTTCTAAATGTGGAGAGGGAAAGACCGAAGGTACCCGGAGAAAAAAAATCCACGCGACCACGGGGAGAGACACGGAAACTCCAAATGTACAGCAGGCGTCACCGCCGTCTCCGCTGTAAACCGGCACGGTGGAGACTCGCCGTGCCCCGCCAATGTCGCTCGCTCTGCCGCCCGGTTACCTGTCGCTCACCGGTTGCTCGTGCAGGTGAACGGCGTCCTGCCGCTGTTGCCGCTCATCTTCCCGGGGCTCTGGGTGCTGGTGAACGCGTACGGAGAGGCCAAGGTGCTCGCGCAGTTCAGCAAGGCGCCCCCCACGCCCTTGGTACGCTCGCACCTTCGCACTCTCGCCGAGAAACCCAACCTGATTTGTGTCTGGGGAGGAAGGGGGGGGAGGCAGGCTGGAGAGGGCTGAGCACCCCCCCCATAGACCACCCCCGCCCCCACCACCGTACTATTAACTCAACCCCCGTTTCTAAATTTGTAAGTCAAGTCAGAAAATGTCGCTGCGATGTCTGACACCAGCGGCGATTTTTCTACGATGGTCCCCAACCTGGCGAACGCTCGTGAAAACCGCCTGCAGATCGTTTTAACGGCCGTCGCCGGGAGATCGAATCGAACTTCGCAAGTCCGGTCACGTGCTGCTAACCGTGTCCACTAATTTAGCCGAATAAAGCAAAACACGCCGCTTATCACGTACGTGCGTCAGGCAAGGCAGCGCACCACGAGATTGTTAATAGCCGCTCCGCTGGATGTGGCTTTGTGGGAACCCCACGTTGCTCACGGACAGCTCTCCATTAAACTAGCAACTTACCCGTTATTGGTTTAACGCCGCCACTGATGAGACCGGTCCAGGGCACTGTGTCGTGATTATTTTTGTATTTTTTTATTTTACTTTTTTAATGTTGTGGTAAACACGTAAGCCCGGTACAGCGCGTCGATAGTTTCAGGATAGGGGGACAGAAAAGACGCAGGAGGGGAGGACTTTCGGCGCTTCAGATCCATACCCAAGTGGGGCGTGGGAGGCTCGATGCCCCCAACTTGTGGGATCTTCCGTACTGGAAGGAGGGGGCAGTGAGGGCTTTTATATATATATATGGGGGGGGGGGGGGGGGAGGGTGGGGCGGGGAAGGGGTCCCCGATATTCTAAGGGGTGACTCGGGTGCAGGGAGGGGGGAGGGGGGTGGACTGCGTCGTGATTCTTGAGCAAACTGCTGGGTCACGCGCCGGTGGTTTGTGAAAAGTCATTTTCTAAATTGAAAACTCATTATTTTAGAACTGCTTTTTTGTGCTTAGTTTGTTGTCCTTCCCCCCCCTCGCCCGCCGCACCTCCGATTTAGCGCGGTCGGCAACGTACGGTGCGAAAGAAGTTCAACATGCTTACACACGTCGTCACGCCCTCCCCGTCGATCTCTCCGTGACGTTTGTGATCGCCGCTGTGTAGTGCTTTTGCCTCGCCCTCTGACCGCCTCCCTGTGTTTCGCTTGTAGCTCGCTAAATTCTCTGAGGACACTATAAGCAGCTACACTGAAGTGGTGTCCTCTAAGGTACACGTACCCCCGTGCCCCCCCCCACCCCTTCTGCTTGCATCGTCATCCTCTCCCCATTGAGCCACCTGCTTTGCTGTACCCCCCCCCACCCACCACCATCACACCCCCCGCCCTCATTTTAAACTTGCAGATACATACCCTAAGCGGCATGACCCGGACCCTCCAACGTACATGGGAAGCTTCGTCAACGAGTCGGAAAAGTTTTGACTCAAGATAATTGTGAGCGTCGTTGTGGAGACCATGAGTCTGGTTTATCATTAAAAGCGGGATGTGGAGAAGCCCAAGCAAAATTGATACCAATTTATTTATTTGTGTGTGATTCGTCAACAAATGTTGCTCGCCTTTCAACATTCCAGTATTTCGGAACACACCAAATCTATTTACATATTTGCCCACGTGACTGGCGCCGTCTGATGGTGGCGAAGGGTTATAGTTTAAAACAAAAATTATACCAGCACAAAATAACCCAAAATTAACTTAATTATCAATCGTATAGAATCGTTTCACAAAACTGTCAGCCAATGCTGCAGTGACAGATTTAAAAGCACGGCGGTCGTGCCACTGAAACTCTCGCGGTGCCCTCGACGGTGACTGTGCAGAGCGGCGTTGCAAGTTTCGTCCTTTGGATTGCATTTTCCATTCGGCGCAAGCAGCAATGTCACTCTTCATGGGATTGCACGCGTCCGTGTGCCCTTGTAAATGCTCGCAGCCGTTTCAGTTTCACCTTAGCGAGCGGCGCGCATTCGGCGGGATTTCCTGCGCCCGCCGCGACGAGCCCAGCGGTGGCGATAATTCTTCCGATTGATCACAGTCAGAATCTTTTATTTAGACTGGAATAATCCGATGAGCTACGAAGCATCTTAATCACAGATGTTGTCCGGATCGATGAATCGGTTGGCCGTGTGCGGCCTAGCGAGATGGGTCTAATCGGCGTAAGTGGCCGTTCCGCCACCCGGCTCGGCGAGGCTACGCCGCGGGCAGTCGGTGGCGACGCTCATCGCCGAACGGCAATTTCCACCGACGATGCCGGCATGAACCGGTGCTCTCACGTGCTCCGTTTGTCCCCCTGCAGTCATTCATTTCGTCATCTTTAAAAAAGTAATTATTAACATCTTTAGCTCTTTCGTATGCGCATGTGTGTGTGTGTGTGTGTTTTGCTCCATGCATGCATGTTGTTTTACTTCAGTTGCTGATGAGTGTTTCTTTTTGTTTTAACCTCTTCAAAACTCCTCGTTCCCGTCATCCTTCCCACTGCCTTGTTCAAATTGTGCAATGGGCAATGTCGCCGTAACGGAATTACAACCGGAAACCTCTTTCAAACTTTTTTCTTTTATTTTACCAGATAACGCCCACTGAGCTATATAGCTGAATTTCAGAAGCGACCTGGCCACAAAAGATAGCGCAATGAAGTGGCTTTGTCATGTGGATATCTATATTAGGACCCGGAGAAAATTCCACGCGACCACGATGGAGACAGAACGTGCCAAATAAACAGGCGTCAGGGTCGGGATCGAATCCACGAGCTTCTGTCGATACCAGGCGAGGTAGTCAACATCTCGCTACCGCAGTGCCCCTGATAAGTCACGGTATTTAACGTTCAAAGCATCATTGGCGCTTTGCTAGCTTGGAACTGTTTGGCGTGATGCATGAAACCGCCTCGTTCATCGGCGGTGCCAGTACGTGCATGCTGATGTAACTCCGTTGCCGCCAATTTCCCCACGGGCATCGCACCAGGCGAACGTTTCAGGCCAGGGGTGTATCGACGCATCGGTTCAATGATTTAACGTCGATTCTTAAAGCTCGCCACATACATATACGCGCGTCGAAAACGCGCGTACAGGAGTTGATGCATTTTCTGTTCCTGAAAATTATACACAAACCGTAAGTCTTGTGAAGGAAACCTGCGCGACAAATGAGGCGGATATGATGACAAACAATGCAAACGAAACGGCGGAAATGAGACAATGCCTGAAACGTTAACCTAATGACTCGGCCTTTTTATTCAATACCTGGCGCGGTGTAAAAGCATCGGCTCTGGGGAGACAAAGGCAGCTGGGGGGACCCCCACCCTCTTGTGCGCCGTGCGAACAGCGACTCGCCTCTGCCCACGGTCTGTTAAAGCAGCGGCACAGTGGCGCGGTTGGCATGGGCGCTGGTGCAGGTAATGAAATGGGGCATCCTGTCCTGATTTCCCTGCCTGTTCATTAGCCGGGCACTTGGAGGGGGGGCACCTCCGGGCGCACGGTTGCCCGACGCACTTGCACCGCCCGTGCACTCGATAGCCACACCGCCGTGTGAATCGTTACACGGTGATCCGTGTGCTTCTGCCGGTGTCCGCGTGCGTTACCCCACTCGCTCGCTCGCTCCTCCACCCCTGGTGCCTGAGTCCGTGCCTCCCCCCCCCTACCCCCCGGTCTGCCCCCCCCCCCCCCCCCCACAGGAAATGTGCCTGTGCGAGTGGAGCCACTTCATCCGCGTCCTCCGCGGACGCTCGCCGGCGCTGTGCCAGACCGGCAGCCTCCTGCACAACCTGGGCTCCGTCACGGTGCGTTGGCGTGCGTTGGCGTGCCTGCCTGCGTGTGTGTGTGCCTGTCCGTTTTGTTCTTTGTCTGTGTTTTGTCGCTCTGTACCTTTGCTCATTCGTATAATCTCTGTCCTGTGGCCTTTTGTGTACGTCTGTGTGTCTGTCAACTGTCCAGTATGTCGATCGGTCTATTTGTGTCATGGGGAGCGATAGTGTAGCGGTTAGCTGCACTATGAACCCGGTGACCCGCGTTCCATTCCCGCTCAAAGCTAACACCAGTGACAATTATCCTAACAGGTACTGGGCCTCCTTTAGGTCGACTCGGCCTGCGGTGTGTAAACATCCTGGCCACCCACCCCCTCGTGTGCCGTGCCGGCCTTCATAGGTGCTGCTCGCTCACAGCACTTACCCCTACAGTCTGTGACGGCTATACGGGGGATCATTGTCTGTCTGACTGTTCAGCTGTTCATCTATTGCTGTTGCTGCTGTTGCTGCTGTTGCCGGCACCGCCGCTTCCACTGCTGCTGCCACTGCATCTGCCGCTGCTGCTCCTGCTGCTACTGCTGCTGCTGCTCCTGCTGCCACTACTGCTGCCACTGCATTTGCTGCCGCTGCTGCTGCTGCTACTACTGCTGCTGCTGCTGCTGCCGCTGCTTCTGCTGCTGCTACTGCCGCTGCTACTGCTGCTGCCACTGCTGCTGCCACTGCATCTGCCGCTGCTGCTGCCGCTGCTGCTGCTGTCACTGCATCTGCTGCTGCTTCTGCTGCTGCCGCTGCCGCTGCTGCTGCTGCTGCTGCTGCCGCCGCTGCTGCCACTTTCTGGCCGCGCAGGTGCTGTGCTGCGTGGACAAGCAGGGCGTCCTTTCCTGGGCAAACCCCAGCCCCGAGAAGGTGGTGTTCTTCAGCAGCCAGCCCGGCCCAGAGCCTGGCTACGACGACGACGACGACGGAGAAGAAAAGGACGACGAAGATGAAGACGAGGAAATGGGAGAGGAGGAGCGCGTGGACGAGGTGGAGGAGGGGGACGAGGTGGAGGAGGTGGACGAGGTGGCGGACGCCCGGAGGAGGAAGGCGGGCAGAACGGCGGTGTCGGGGTCGTCGAGCGCCGTGAGGCTCCTGGAGGCCGAGTGGGCTGAGGTGAGGGGAGCACGGTGCGACCCGCGGTCGCGCTGGTCAGCGCGTCTGTGTGTTGGTGAAGGGGAGTGGGGGTTGGGGGTGGTGGGTACGGACATCGCTTACCGCTGGTGTGTGAAACAGCCGTGGCCGTGAGAATGGAACTCGTGTTGCCTGGGCTTTCGTCGCGCAGTGTGCGAATCACTGCACCACCGTTCCACCGAGGAAGGAAGAGCGTTCCTGACGGCCGCAGAAACGCATCTGAAAGTGCGCGATGCAGTGACCGTCTATGTTCGATGATTGAGTCAAAAGCCGCTGCTGTGAGGGTGACCGGAGTTTGCGTGATGGTTTATGCTCCCTGACGAGATCAGCAAGATATTGTGGTTCATTTGTGACAAGCACTTTGTGTGTAAATGAGTCCGACCATTTCATGTGTTCGTGGAACCAGTGCTATAAAGCTGTATACGAATTGCTTCCGTAGCCTTCCGCCATAATTCTGATATTACGTGCGCATAACTCGGGAGCCTCAAACAACATAAGCAACATAAGGGTGTCGTTCTGACGTTCCATTCCCCGCCCCTCCCTGAGCAGTTACGCGAGACGCAGTCCCTCCTCCCGCCGAGCGCCGACATCGAGCGCGGCCCGGACCAACCTCCCCGCCCGCTCGAAGGAGGTCGAAGGTCATGTGCCGCCCCTAGTGCCACCGCCGCCGCCACCAGCGGTGCCAACGCCGCCACCTTCGCCGTCGGCTCGAGCCCTCGGTGCTGCCCGCCAGCCACCCCCGGGGCCAAACCGGCGGGGGCGTCCGTCGTCAGCTTCTGCCAGTGCGTGGAGGGTGGCGCCGGCGAGCCGGAGAAGGAGCGGCGCAGGGACGGCCTAGAGGTGGAGGTGAGAGTGGGTTCACCTCTGGGTGTATGCTCCGGGGGGTGGGGGGGGGGCAGTGACGGTGGTGAAGTATGGTCAAAGATTTCCGTTCCGAACACGACGTTGAGAGGCCTTCCATTTCTTTAGAACTGATTGATGTGTTTAGTTTTCTGTCCTTCCCCCGCACCTCCGGTTAGTACGGTTTGCTACGTACGGTGCGAAAGAAGCTCAACACGCATACAGACATGCAACTTGTAAAGCGTGGCCGCTCCCCCCCCGGGCCACAGGCCATCGCCGAGCTGGCGGAAGAAGAGGAGGAGGAGGAGGAAGCGGTGACGGCGACGGGGGCGGAACGTCACGGCGACGGCGGGGACGACGTGGACGGGGAGACGGACGACTTCGTGTGCGACTACCGCCTGGAGGTGCTGAGCCTGTCGCAGGACCAGCAGAACCCGGCGAGCGTCCAGTTCGACGACGCGCGCTGGCCGCTGCACGCCACCTCGCTCAAGCCGCTGGGCCTCAACGTGCTGCTCACGGCGTGCAACGCGCCGCTCGCCCCGCGCACGCTGCGCCTGTGCGACCACCTGGCGCAGGCGGCTCGCGCCGGCAGGGCCGCCTCGTCCTGCCTGCCCACGCGGCCGCCCTGGGGGCTCTGCGAGCTGCCTCGCATCATAGGTTCGACTCCGCGATAGGGGTCGGGGAGGGGAGGCGGCCAGGGTGATGTTGTGGGTTGGGTTGCGGGGTTGGGGGGTGTGTGATTGGAGGCTTGCGTTGCGTCTTCTTTATTTATGTTTTCATGATATTTCAATAGAAGTCCAGCATAGAGCACAAACCGCGACGTAGGGAGCGGGTACAGAAACTCCACAGACCTTGGTCCCGAACGCTGTGCCCCTGAGTTTAAAGAAGGGGGTGGGGAGAGTGGGCTCGCTGCTCTTGCGTTGTGTCTTGATTTGCTGGTGTTGGATTTGGGTCAGTACGAATGATTGGGCGGGTGGGATTGGTGATAGTATTAATTAATGAATGAGTGGCTGAGTGGATTGATGAGTGTATTAAGACTAAAGGAAATATAGAGTGCATGAACGAGTAAGTCAACAAGAACATTGGTGGTTGAATGAAGGAGTAAAGGAGGAAGTTAATGAGTGTATTAATAACAGAGTGCGAGTGACCGAGTGGCTGAATGGGAGATTTCATGAAAGACCGAATGAATGATGGAAGCAGCTGAGTGTGTGATTGTTTGAGCGATGCAGCAAATTGGCGGATGCGCGACTTTGTCAACGAATCGGCGGCCGATCAAAACTTAACTCGTTATCGACTGACCATGCGAACGAACCAACCAACCAACCAACCAACGAGCGAGCGGCTGAACGTAAGGTCGCGCTCGACGGCCGAGCTTGAATGTGGACGGAGCCGCGCGGGCGGGCAAGGTGGCTGAGCGTGTTTTGTGTGTCCGCGACGCAGGCTTCACGCCCGGAGCCAAGGACGTGTTCTCGGTCGAGAGCTACCTGGCGCTCTTCCAGCTGCCGAGCGGCGAGCACCTCCCCTCGGGGCGCGACCGCGCGCGACGCCTCTCCGCCGTCGTCAAGCGCCGCCTCCCGATCGGACACCTCGTCTCTCTCCTCGTCAAGGACCTCAATTCTGGTGAGAGGAACCGGCGGGTGGGAGGGGGGAAGGGCAGGGTGTGATGGCGGGGGGGGCAGGGAGGATGGGCAGAAGCGATTGGAGGCGTTTGCGGTGTGTCTTGATTTGTTGCCGTTGGATTTCAGATGCGCTTTTGCGGCCGTCTGGAATGCTCTTCCTTCCGATCGGGAGCTATGCACTTTTAAATAATCATCAAGATTGACAAACGAATTTCTGTAGAACTGCTTTTTAAGTTTAGTTGTCCTTCCCCTGCACCTCCGATGAGCACGTTTGACTACGTACAGTGCGAAAGAAGTTCAACACACATTTGGTATGAATTATTGGGTGGGTGGGATTGGTGACAGTAAAAAACGAAAACTCTGAATCCCTGCCGTGGTTTTTTTTATCGAAACGATTCTCCCACCATCTCGGCACCCACAGGAGACCTGCAGCTGCTGTCCCACGGCACGGCCGACGTGGTGCTGGATGCCTGCACGGACTTCTGGGATGGGTTCGACATCTACCCGCTGTCTGCCTCCGACAGGTGACGTCCCTCCTGTGCTCCTGCCGTCTCCTCCTGCGCTCGCGAACACGCAAAGGACAGAGATTCCCCTTATAGCCTTAACAGACTGTTTGGGCAAGTACTGTTTGTGAGTAGCACCTGTGAAGGCTGGCACGGCACGCACGAGGGTGGGTGGGGGGGTGACCCAACACCAACACCACCACCACGCCCGGTTGCCTTCGTCTCCCCAGTGGCAGTGTTTACACACTACACGAGGTACTCATTTCAGGCATACAAACACAAAAGACACAGACATGCGGTCACAATCACACACAGCCTTGTTGTGGCAATCGCGCAGGCTTGCTGCGAGGATTGTGATGAGGTTTAGTTGGCACCAGACCAGAATTTGTGTGGCTTGGCTAAGTAGAAGTGCGTGGAGCTTGTTGCTCACCATGTGCCCTGGTTGAGCCTCACAAACATTTTGTAGCCCTATCTTATACTTGGGCACGTGCGTGTGTTCTCCGTTTGGCGTGCGTGTGTTCGTTGGGCGTGTGTGTGTGTTTGTGTGTTCGCTGTTTGGTGTGCGTGCGTGTGTCTGCTGTTTGGCGTGTGCGTTGTGCGTGCGTGCGTGTGTTCACCGTTTGGCGTGCTCGTGCATGTTGCGCACACACGTGTTGTTTGTGCGCTGTGTTTGCTGTTTAGCGTGTGCGTTGTGCGTGCGTGTTTTCACCGTTTGCCGTGTGTGTTGGGTGTCTCGCGCTCGACACGCGTACCCGCGTCCGCGCACAGGAAGAAAGTCCTCGACTTCTACCAGCGCACCTGCCTCTCGGGATACTGCGTCGCCTTCGCCTACAAGCCCATGCACGGGCCGCTCGCGCCCGAGCTGGACAGGCGCTGCGTCGAGCTTCCCCCGGGTCACGACCCCTTCGGGGCCATCGCGGCCTCCGCCAACGCCGCCACCGCCGTGGCCGCCCTCTCGGCCCCCGGCGGGCCGGCCGAGAACCTGGGGGGCAGTCGCCACGCCGACACCCCCGGCCACACGCCCGTGAAAACGAGCGGCGCTCGCAAGAACAGCTGGAGCTCGGACGGTGAGACCCTCGGCTCACTTTAATGACGCGCTTTCCAACTCGGGGTGCGACCGTGGTGAGATGTTAACTACCTCGCCTGGTATGCAGGAGGTCGTGGGCCCGATGCTTACGATGCCTGTATATTTTGAGTTTGCATGTTCTCCCCGTGGTAACATGGATTTTTCTCCAGGTCCACATAAGCCACTTCGTTGGGCTATAATTTGTGGCTCGGCCACTTCTAACTCAGTGGGCCTTACCTACTCAAATTTAATCGTTTATTCGTCTAAATCGTTAATGCATTAGCCCTGTCTGCCTGCAAAGGGGGAGTTACAGTAACGACAGTAAGGACGATGCTGTACGCGACTTACCATATAGAATAACTGACCACATTGATTAGACGGTTTTCCTAAACTCGGCGAATAAATGTATTTATTTATTGCCTCTACTGATTAACTTTTATTCTAGTTTTTCTTCCGGTACGTGTATACCATCGGAACGGCAAAGGGTTAAAGAGTCTTTGGACGCCAGGTGAATCCACGTCTTGTTGTTACCGTGTTGCCGCCACCGTCGCCGCTCGCTGGCGCGCGGCAGAGGGCATAGGCGAGGGCGCGGAGAGAGGCGAGGGCGTGCAGGCGCTGTCGGGGCAGATCTTCATGGGGCTCGTGTCGGCGCAGTACCAGGCGCGCCTCGACATCGTGCGCCTCATCGACGGCCTGGACAGCGCCTGCATCCGCTTCGTCTACTTCTCCATGGAGGACGAGCTCCGCAGCAAGGTCCGGCAGCGCTGGCGCTGAGGCTCGCGCAGCAGCTGCAGCAGTAGCAGCAGCTGCAGCAGCAGCAGCAGCAGCAGCAGAAGCACCGGTCACAACACTGATGACACTGATTCCAGCCTGAGTAGTAACACCAGCTGCAGCATTAACGCATAAGAGTTTTTTTGGGTTGGATCGCGTAAATATGAATGTGTCGTTAAACCCGCCACCACCCGACACCGCCGATTAGTAGTAAGGTTTGTCATGTAAATGTTGTGGATTTGCTTTCCATCACACAGGTGTGCTGTACTAGTAACGAATTGCCATGTTCTGTTTACGTGACAAACCTTACTAATTGGCTAAGCATGGGAGATGGAGTGGCAAAATCGGCTCGTATGTAGGAGCTGGCTAGATGACAACGTAGCGGGATTGCGGGAGATGGCGGTGGGGTGGGGATGCTTTCATCCAGTGGTGTGCCGACCGTGGATGATGTTGATGATGACCACTACTTACTCATTACATTGCGCAATTTCAGATGCGCTTTTGCGGCCATCTGGAATGCTCTTCCTTCCGATATTAGGAAGCCACTGGAGCTACGCACTTTTAAATCATCATCTAGATTGAAAACGTATTTGTTTTTTGTGTTTCGTTTGTTTTTCCTCCGCACCTGTGGTTAGCACAGTCGGCTACATGCATACCTACGCACTCAGCCTTGACAAATACTGCACGGAGTGCCGCTCAGCGGTGAAGCATTTCCCACGCTCCCCGTCGGAGCTGTTTGGTCGCGACGGCACCGAGCCGGGCGTTGTCAGCGCGGGCGTTGGACTGCGGTGAACGATGCCGTCGGTGCGTGCGCGCGTGTGCACGTGCGAGCGCAGGTGTTTGCGGAGAAGATGGGCCTGGAGTCGGGCTGGAACTGCCACATCTCGCTGCAGTCCAGCGGCTACGACCTGGGCACGGACGCCCCTCCGCACAGCCCCAGCCAGGCCAGCTCGCTGCACGACCACGCTCAGCAAGGTGATGCCGCCGCCACCGCGCCCGCCATCGCCTCCCGCCCCCCCGCCACTCCTACCCACCTCGCCGCTGCTCACCCCGGGAAATCGTGCGATGGCGACATTGACCCCTGACCTGTGACCCCGTGCGGATGCGCAGAAAGGGAGGTGCAGATGTTGCTGGAGGAGGAGACGCACTCGGACGTCGTGAGCTACCCTCCCACGGACAGCGACGCGCCCAGCATCCTCGAGTACTCCAACCGGGTCCGCTATGCACGCACAAAGACAAAGATCCCCCCGTATAGCCTTCATAGACTGTTGGGGCAAGTGCTGTTAGTGACCACCTATGAAGGCCAGCACGGCACATCAGGGGGTGGGTGGCCAACACCATGCGCCCTTGTGTGCCGTGCTGGCCCATTGGTGATGTTTAACCACTGCACTAGGTACTCATTTGAGTTCGTCGACCTAGGGGATGAAGCCCAGCACCGGTTTGGATAATCGTCACTGGTGTTGGCCGTGAGCGGAAATCGAACTCAGTCTGCCGGATTCATAGCGCAGTGCACGATTTGCTACATTACTGCTCCCCATGCATGCAAATGCGCGCACGCACACAAAGACAAAGATCCCCCCTATAGCCTGAACAGACTGTTGGGACAGGTGCTGTTAGCCTATGCACGTGTACTAGCATACACACACTCTCACACAGTTCCACATCTAACACGCATGCAACAATAGCATCTATTTTAAACCAAGTGGCGGTGACGTCACTAGACTATTGTGTCAGGCTAGGTGCTCATACAGGCCACTTGAAGGCTTGCTGACAGGAGGTCACCAGACAGACCCAGGTGTAATAGGGCCACTGGCTGAGATGACAAGCAGATGCGCACCATCTGTTCTCCATACTGTGCCAACTTACTGCGTTTTATCCGCCCATTCTGAGCGTCGCTCCTCTGCCCTCCGTTGTTGCTGAAGGGCGGCTGCCTCCAACTTCCCAAAAGCATCCTTCACGAGCCTCAGCCACATCTCGATACCTCAGCAAGCTCCCATCGGCTTCAAACAATGCGATACCACGCGAGTCCATCTGCTCTGTAGCCGATACTCCACGCCCATTTAGCTCTGTCTGGCCAAACAGAATTCGGCAACCAACGGAAAGTCCTTGACCCAGACGGTCGACCGCGCGACAGCCGTAGGATCTAGCAGCAGGAAGTCACGGTGGAGTGTGGTGACATCAGCAGCATTGGCCCCTGATGACCTCTTGACCTTGACCTGCGTTCTTGATCTCGTTTGGCACAGGCGAAACTTCCTCGCGGCATCGAGAACGTGCGGCCGCACCTGGAGAACATCGACAACGTCCCGCTCCTCGTGCCGCTCTTCACGGACTGCACGCCCGACAGTGAGACACTGAGACGTG
>CM025641.2:2538432-2554144 GCA_014621495.2 Entosphenus tridentatus | reverse complement strand
GACGTCATTTATGGACGGCCTGTTCTGCTTACGCGACAAACCTCACCGATTGGCCGTGTTGGGTGGTGGCGGGTTTAACGAAACAACATTAATATATTTACGCGATCTAACCCCCCTCCCCGCCGCCCCCTATATTATGGAAATGAAACGTAGTTTAGTTTTTAATGCTCTTCTACAGATTGCGCGGGGTGCCTCGCGTGCGATGGCACGTGGCAGAGACAGAAGCGGCGAAGAACGTTCATGCATCGCCCTGCAGAATTTGTAGAGGCGCGACTACATTAGGCTCCTCCGTCGCAATCCGAAAGGCACTCCCCCACCCACCACCTCACCCCCGACGTTTTTATGGGCGTCCAACATTCTCAATTAATAAATGTCTCCATTTTTGTGTTGTTCTTGTTGTTATTATCACTCCAAACATCACGAGCCTCTTCTGAGCGCTAAATTCACGTGGTCGGTGCCTCTGGCGGAATGCTTTGCGTCGCCGGGGTGAGGTTCAGTGGCAGTGATTTCTGTCCGTCTGTCACTCCCTCTGCGCTCAGTCTCGCTGCTGTGATGCTGCTGCTGCCCGCATGCCCTCCACTCAGCACCACCAGGGCCGGATTCAGATGTTGTATGCCCCTGGGGCTACAGGTACTGTTGAGGCCCCACCCCAGTAATATTTTAAAAATGGAAAACAAAGTGAAAGAAAAAAAATTCAAGGCTAACAACAAATTAAATTCAGCATTCACAAATGAAACAACTTTCCACTTCAATCTCTGGATGCCCTCCAGCTGGCTGAGGCCCCGTGGGCTGTAGCCCCTGAAGCCCCCACGACTCGATCCGGCCCTGCCTCCACCCTACCTGAGAGGAGGATGATCCACAACCGCTTGGCCAACACGGCCCGGGCACATTAATTTTTTTTTTAATCTTAAATATTTTTATTTTCTTTTATCGCTGTGTTTTCTTCACCAGCTGGCACGGAGGTCGAGAAGCCGTTGCCTGTACCGTTTCAGACCAACGCACATCCAACACAAGTGTTCCCTATTAGGATCTGCACGCACATACTCTCAGTGTTATTTCCTTTTTTTTCGTTGTTGCAGACTTCATTATTTGTTTCTTTCTTTCCTTCTTTCACCGCAACAATTGGAGTGGTGGTGGTGGTGTGGAGTGGGGGTGGTGGCGGCTACAATTATTTCATCTCCGTGTTTCATTCAGCCAGCGTCTTGTCGTCCCAATTCAGCGTGTGCCACCCCCCCTCTACCCCAAAAGATGAAGGATCTCCGACTTGCTGCTGCTGTTGCTGCTGCTGTAGCTGCTATCTCTGTGTGCATCTCGCCGGGTGGTAGAGGAGACGGCGCGGGGGAGAGTCACCCCGCGCTCGTTCACTTAGCCCGGCGGGTGTCTCTTTGTTAACGGGGGATGATGATGACGATGAGGATGACGACGATGATGATGATGACAATGAGGATGACGACGATGATGACGATGATGGTGTACGGTGATTTTTTTCTGCAATGTTTTGCTGTCTTTTCTTGGATTTCTGTTTGCACTTAGTCACATATTCACTTTAAGATGTTTTTTGTTCATGTTTTTGTTTTTTGTTTGTTGCGGTTGCACCCGATTCAAGAGCCGAATGGCTCATAGGGCTATACCTAATACATGAACTTGAACTTTAAAATGACAATGAGGATGATGACGACGATGATGATGACAATGATGATGATGCCGATGATAATGATGACAATGATGATGATAATGATGACGACGATGATGACGATGATGATGACGATGATAACGACGATGATGATGACGACGATGATGATGTTACGATCTTTAGCGTCCCATACTCGTAGCCACCTCGTGCCGCTGACAAGTTTAATCTTCTCGTTGTCAAGAAAAGTGCCGTTGCCCGCCTGGAATGTTGACCCGACTTCTATGAGGACGCTCATAATGATGATGGTGTTTGGTGATGAGGATGGTGACGAGCTGTGGTGTTGTTGTGCTTGCTGTGTTTGTGCGGAGTTCACGTGAACTCAAGAAGGATCAGGTCAAGCTATAGACAGCTTGACCGGCACACCGCGGTGTTCCAGAGGAATGCAGGCAGGACTCTCCTTGCAACGAAACGATACACGGTGTGCACAGGGCCGGCTTAAGGCACGGGGGTTTTAGGGGCTACATCACAGAGGGCCTCCGCCAGCTGGAGCGCCTCCAGAGATTGAAGTGAAAAGTTATTTCATTTGCGAATGTTGAATTTTATTTGTTGTTAGCCTTGTAAAAATAATAAATTTACATTTTTTCTTTAACTTTGTTTTTCTTTTGAAAATATTACTGGGGGGGCCTCAACAGTACCTGTAGTCCAGGGGCCTACACAATCTAAATCTGGCCCTGGGTGGACGTGACGGACGGTGGGGTGAACCTATGATCACGTGTGTTATCACGTGTGTGCATTCGCGTACGCGTTCTCACGTGTTTCGTCACGTGTGTGCACGTATTTGCCTGCGAGTGCGTGTCTTCGATGGGGAGCGGTGGCACAATGGTTTACAAACCCGGAGAACCCGAGTTCGATTTCCGCCCGCGGCCAACACCGGTGACGAATATCTATACCGGTTCTGGGCCTCCTCTAGGTCGACTCAGACTTAAAATGAGTATCTGTTGCGGTGTGTAAACATCACCACTGGGGAGACAAAGGCAGCCGGGCGTGGTGATGCCCACCCAGCCCCTCGTGTGCCGTTCCGGCGTGAAAAGGGTTTCGCTAACAGCACTTGCCCCAACAGTCTGTTCAGGCTACACGGGGGATCTTCATATTCATGGTGAACTGGGTTCGATTCCGAGCCACGACGAACACCAGCGGTGAATATCCCTCTACACCATAGAGGGGGGGGGGTGACCTATTCCACGACCACATAAATATTCCAACGTTGTCATTCTCGCTGGCAGCAATATTCGAGCAAAGTTTCAGTTGTTAAATTTTTTGTTATCGTTTGGTTTGTCATTGCCTCCGGCGCAGGAAAAAGGAAAGCACTGAAACCAAACGAGGTCGTAAAAATCACTTGGGCTGATTTAATGGCACCGTACGCACAGTGGCGGACTGAGAAGATCAGCTTTTACATTTCCCAAACAAAGTAAAAGTGCGTGGAATAAGGCACTTAATGAGCTCCCTAAAGATGAATGTGCTTGTTTATATATCTATGTGTGTGTGTGTGTTTATACTGCATGTAATAATAATAATATTTGGGGTGGTGCAGTCGATATAGCTTGCTGGGCTATGAATACCGAGTTCCTTGAGTTGGATTCCAAGTCATCGCTCGAGTCGAGTAGAGAGAGAGTTGCCACCTCGGAGGTACAAACATCCGCGACATCATTGCGTGACTACGGAGAATATTAATTCTAGATTTGAAGCTTTCGTGACTGCAAAGATTCATATTCTAAGGTTTTCGGTAAAGTCACGTAGGTAAAAAATGTTAATTAATAAAAGTAAAATAAAAATAAAATAAAAATCAATCAACCAGTATATATGCAAGGACTGTTTTCTTGGAATTTCTCTCACTTGATACAGCTATCGTGCTGTGACGGTTCCACCTGAAGACGGAAACTTGTGTTGCCTCCGAAACGTCGTGATTTTTATTTTATTTTTTATTTTACTTTAATAAAATAAAATTTTATTTTTTTACCGTGACTTTACCGAAAACCTTAGACTATAGAGAATATTGTCACAATACTGGAAGACAGGATAAACTTGCATGGAGATGCTTCGTCTTGAGTGGTGATTTGTCGTTATTGTTGTTATTATTAATAAACTCACAAACACCATGACTTTTACTATCCCGGGAGGACTTACAGATTTCCCGGAACGGCTACCCTCAAATAGAAGACGATCCCGCAAAGATTAGCACAGGTGGAAACTCTCGTGGCAAGTCATATCTGGACCGGTTGTGTGTCCCCGTTCACCAACCAGCTTGGTGAAGTATGGTCAAGCAACCCACCATCCATAATAGAGGGTTTTTTGGGGGGTTAGATCGCGTAAATATATAAATGTGTCGTTAAACCCGCCACCACCCGACACAGCCAACTAGTGAGGGTTGTCACGTAAACAGAACGTGGCCAATTCGTCACTAGAACAGCACTAGTGTGTAGTGTATAGTGTAGTGTATAGTAGTGTAGTGTATAGTGTAGTGTATAGTAGTGTAGTGTGTAGTAGTGTAGTAGTGTAGTGTATAGTAGTGTAGTGTGTAGTAGTGTAGTGTATAGTAGTGTAGTGTGTAGTAGTGGAGTGTGTAGTAGTGGAGTGTATAGTGGAATGTATAGTAGTGGAGTGTATAGTGTAGTGTATAGTAGTGTAGTGTATAGTAGTGTCGTGTATAGTGTAGTGTATAGTAGTGTATAGTGTAGTATACTAGTACAGCACACCGGTGTGTTGGAGAGCCAAGCCACAACATGTACAATCTGAGTACGACGTTTCGCCAGTAATTACAACCAGCTTCATCAGGCGACAGCCAGATTTGTGGAGAAGTCCACCTGTGTCGTTCCTTACATAGAGGCGTAGTTGTGGTGGCCACGCTTCTGCGCTCTTGCGCAAAGTGGGGAGGGGGGGGAGAGGCATTCATCCAGCAGTGGATAGACCACGGCTGATGAAACGCGGATGGCTTTAATGCAGGTATATGGAACATGGCAATGAACTGGGTTTCATTGCCATGCTGGAATGCTTGGAGACTATAAAAGTCTAAATGATGTCCGTGTTAAATGTTGCGTGGGTCCGGCTCTGCGCTGCCATTACCATGGATTGACTAAGGGCTGCACAATAATACCAACAATACCCCAGCTGTATATGCACAGTGGCTGAGCAATTGACTATGTACGTACGTATTTCTAGATTTGAAGCTTTCGTGACTGCAAGGATTCATATTCTTAGGTTTTTTCGGTAAAGTCACGTAGGTAAAAAAAAATTAACATTTTTTTTACTTTGATAAATTTTAATTTTAATTTTTTTACCTACGTGACTTTACCGAAAAAACCTAAGAATATGTACGTACGGTGGACTTCTTTCACACCGTACGTTGCCAACCGCGCTAATCGGAGGTGCGGGGAGGGAATGCCAACAAACTGAACACAAAAATCATTGTAAAGAAATGAGTTTTCAATCTACCTGTCAGAACGTTCAAAGTTCTCCTCTTGGCTGGGGGTTGAATCAACCCATCATCTCTCCAGAGGCCATAAAATAGGCTACCACTTTGTGGGACCCTCATCAGTGGTTGTTCTATGGAGGGCCTGGCCTCTGCCACAGGAATGTGGAATGCTACTAACGGCTCAGGGTCACAAATCTCAACGAGCGCCACTCAATGCTCGTTTGAGCAAGGAGACACTGTCCTTGACGTCGTCAGCCATGGTCAACTCACTGCTGGATGAAGGCCCCTCTAAGTCAGCATCACATCTCAGGGCCCTGTGATCTAACAAGCCGCTCGGCACCTGCACAAGAGCTGATTTCATCGCTCCATCTCCTCGGTGGACGCCCTCTTGGACACATTCCGTTCCTTGGCCATCATCGTTTCCAGCGACTTGTCCTGCCCAAGCCCACTCACGTTTCTCAAGAGTTTCAAGTGAGTGTATGTATAACAGGGTGTGTGTGTGTTTGACCTAGGGGAGTGGTAGTGTAGCGGTTAGCGCGCTGCGCTATGAACCTGGCAGCCCGAGTTCGTTGTGTTTGACTTCTCGAACCGGTGTTACTCTCTCCGTCTCTCAGCGTAATCCCGGGCGTGCATCTCTCCGCACTCTCCTCACGGATGCTGCTTTGTTTCTTTCTTTGTTTCTCTCTGTGTGTCTGCGTGTGAATCGTAATCCCATGGAATGACGGGTGTCCGAGCGGCGGGCATGGCCACGCTCACTCCACGGCGAGGAGCAGCAGCGGCAGCAGCAGCGACAGTGGCCTCCGATCCAGAGGTCGGCCGCTTCAATTCGAACTCCCGGCGTGACAGGCGACACGTTGGGGTTGCGGGTTTCTTAAATCCACCCCCACCGAGGAACGCCACGCTGAGTCGCGCGACTCTTTCTCAGCAGTTGTTGAACGCACGCTTATTATTCACGTGGGAGGAAACCGAAGCAGCGCGCAGAAAACCCCACGTGGATGAGGGTCCCGTCACCCCCTCTCCAGCCCACGGGAAGGGAGTTTCACAACCATCTGTCCGATCCACCAACCCTCACCTCCACCCGTGCCGGATTACAGGCCACGTGCAATAGCCATCACCGCCCGGCTAGGCATCTGGCCAGCGAGTTCAGGGTAGGCCAAGTTTCCTGCTAGAAATCTGTTCTCTTTGAAGAAGGCTGCCCCCGAGTGGAAGCCCCATCTTACGCTAACAAGTGGCGCGGGATTGGCCATTGCAGGGCCGCTCCTTTATCCTTCGCTGTTAGGGGGGCGGGGTGGTGTGGTGGTGGTGAATGAACGTTGCCCTGCTAAGTTGAAAGGACGGCAACGCGGTCTCTGCGCCACTTCGCCGGAGGCTTTTAGACCAACATGAAAGGGAGCTCACGCGCCGGCTCGCCACGAGCCGGGGGACGACATCAAGCCCTCGTGGCGGACACAAACCGCGTCGCACGCTCCGCCGATTTGGTTTTCTTTAAAGGGCGGACCTGTGGAAACGGCGTTTGATTGCGGAAACTTACGACCCAGAAGACGAGAGAGCCAACGGCTCGAGATGGCGAATCACGGATAATATGTGGGGTTGGTTGGTGTGTTTTTTGTTTGTTTGAAATACGAACACGTCAGTTTAACACGCAGTAGGTTTTCGCGACCAATATCCATAGTTCAAGGGCTCGGCGTGATTTTCCCGCTGGCGTTCGGCCCACTCAAAGTGTCCGCCGGTACGCGGCCGTCGATTAGTAATTTAACAAAAAGCAAGCACGTGGGCAGAGGGTGGTTGCCATGCGGTGGAAACGCCACGTGCCCATGACGGGAACCAGTTTATACGTAGGACAGACACTGTTAGCTTTCTACAATATGGTATTCATTTTAATGACCCGAAAATGGATGAGTGCCTGATGTTCATTGATAACCAATATGATGTAAAGTTATCTTAGAATTGTAAAAAAACGGACTGTCAGTGGTCTGTGTCTCTTATGAAAACGATAACATTTCCCGTTTATATAAATGTGGTGGGTATTCATACATATTTTTAGTTTGTACGTACACATGCGTATAGGGGTTAGAAAAGCAATGTGTGCATCATGTATGTTCAGTCTAAACATTAATTTGTTCGTGCAGAAAATTTAAGAACTCTCCAAAAAACAGTCTTGGGACTCAGCGAGGCTTTCGTCTGGAAACAGAGGACTATTATACTTTTGTAAATTTACGTACTTTTATTGTTTTTAAAGTCATTAAGGAGCAAAGGCGACGGAGCGTAAAATACTTGAACCCACAATAGGGCCCCCCTCTGCCCTTCCTGGACCCCCCCCCCAACCACCCCCACATTGTTTTTGTTGGCCAGCTACCGCCCCCCTCTAAGTTATAGCCCTGTTGTTATTCAATTACAACTCTTTACTACAACGCGTGTGTGCGTGTGTGCAGTGGTACCAGCATGCACGTACACGGTGCACAGGGCAAGCGTTTGGGGCGCCATGGTGGCGAGATGTTAACCACTTCACCCGGTATACAGGAGGTCGTGATTTTGATCCCAACCCCGACACTTTTGGAGTTTGCATTTCTCTCTCACAGTGGTGGCCTGGATTTTTTTCTCTTCGGGTCCTCTGGTTTTCCCCTCCACATTTAGACATACGGGGTTAGAGCATTTGGCGGCTATACATTTCCACTCTGTTGAACTATCATTTGTGGAGAGGTCGCATCTGAACAACAGCTATACAGCTCAGTGGGCTTTACCTGGTGCAATACAAATCGTCTCTAGTTTGTGTGCCCCTTCTCGTCCATGAGCCACAGCCCTGATCATGTTCCATGTGGTGACCACCCGATGTGGCGTAGCTTTTGCAGGTTCCAACCGCTCGCTGTCCAATCGCATCGCGACTAAGTGCGTTCCGCTACTTTAGGTGGTACCAATTTCTGCTCTGGCCCATGGACTCTCGGCATCTCCAGCAGGAAGGGAGGGGGCACGGTTGGTTTCTGTCCCTATAGCCGTGTTTACATAACCCTTAGATGGGCAGAATACAATCAAATTACACATTACCAGAGGAAATGTCATTAAATGTTCATGTAATACAAATGACCAATTAGTTTAGATGCAGAATACCAATTACGTTGAGGTAATTTCGAAAGCGATTGAAAAATTACAAGTATAATTAAAGTGACATTGTTTGAGTCACACGTAATTCAGAGACACTGCCCATCTCTGCCAAACCAACCCCCCCACACGTGGAGCAGACAGCCGCCTCTGAGTGGTCACTCCTCTGGGAGAGTGGGTGCCTATTCCCAGGCTGGCGGGGTCTGTGATGTCACGCTATCACGTGGGGGGCAGGCTGAGGGCAGTCGTCAAACGATGAGAGGACCCCCCAACCACCCCTGTAACGGAATAAGACCGCAGGCCGGAAAAAAACCGTTAGTTTCCAACAACATGGCCACGTGTACAGAGCACCCAGCCTCTATGCACCATGCAAGATCCATCGCCAGACTGAGGGTAGGCTGTGGGCAGGATTTGGGTAGCCTGAGGGTAGGGTTTGGCTGGCCGGTGACTGAAGAGGGAAATCCCAGCTGTAGAGACCTCCGGTGCTGCTGGTGGTGGCGCAGGTGCTGGAGGCATCCACCCTACGATACACGCAGCAGATGAGACGACAACACATAACAAGCACACAACACACGTGACATCGTGGTGATGCCCCGCGCTCGGCCTCGTTTGGAGATCGTCAGCGGCAACGGCGCTGCTCGGTTCGTCTACGTCGCCTGCCCAGTTGGGCCAGCCCCGACGTCCGCTGGACGTTCAACCACGACTCTGTCTGTGTCCGTCTCCTACGCGCATGCCGGCGCATTCTCCGCGCGTGTCTTTTTGGCTCCGTCTATGTTTCTCTGTGATTCTTACCGCTCCGTTTCTCCGCGCGTATCTAACCATCTATGTTCCTTTGCGTCCTTCTCACTGTTTCTCTGTACGCGTTTACCTATAGAGCCATGCTTCTCTGTGTCGACGTCACTCTGTGCGGGTGGCAACGTTTCTATGTTTCTATACGCTTCATTGAATCTCCCCTCCCAGCACTCGCCTTGCTTCAGCCCTCCCGACACTCGCATCCTGGCTGATGTCACAACGCTACACTGCCCCCCCTCCCCCACCTTATCCTCCCATCCACAGCCTGTTCACGACGATCCTGCATCACGCCCCAATTGTCCGCGCGGCGAAACGCCAACGCGGCGGCGAAGCCGGTCTCCCAGAGTGCCGTGCTCCTGCTCAGGCCATCGACGTTCGCTCTGAGAAAGCGACGCAGCGGTCCAGCGGCCCCCCCTCCTCTCACCCTTCCCCCGCACGACTCCCCCCCCCCCCCGGCTCATGAGCCACCCCTCCCGCTTAAAATCTAAATGAATGAAAACACTCCAATTAATCTGCCCCGGCGACTCGATGCGAAATGAGATATCGCAATTTGACACTGTGAAGCCATCAATTCACGTTGGGCTGCTTTTAATGAAGCCCGAAGAAGGAATGTGGGCCGCTTTTCATTTACCTCGCACGTTGGCGGGGAAAACAAAAAAAAAGATTCGAAGAGGCGCACAAACATTGACATCAAAAAATTCCTTTGCGTGCATTCCCAGCGACGGAAATAAAGTAATTCTTTTTTTTGGAACCTCACTTGCTCAGTCTGAAGCCTGGAAAAATTAGGCCAAGTGTGTGTGTGTGTCTGTGTGCGTTATGCGTGGGTTGTGTGTGTGTGCGTGCGCACGTGTGTAAGTGTGCGTGCGCGTGGGAAGCGGCAGTGTAGCGGTTAGCGCGCTGCGCGACGAACCCGATGACCCGAGTTTGATTTCCGCTCACGGCCGACACCGGTGACGATTATCTGAACCGGTCCTGGGCCCCCCCCCTCGGTCGACTCAGCCTCAAATGAGCACCTGGTGCGGTGTGTAAACATCGCCACTGGGGAGACAAAGGCGGTCGGGCGTGGTGCTGGCCAGCCACCCCCTCGTGTACCGTGCTCGCTAACAGCACTTGCCTCAACAGTCTGTTAAGGCTACACGGGGGTTCTTTTTGTGTAATGCGTGGGTTGGGTGCGTGTGCGCGTGTGTGCATGTGTGCGAGTGTGCATGTGCGCGTTTCACACCGGCGGGGTTGGTGGGGGCAGGTGCAAACCACCGCACGGCTCGCTCAGCTGTTTAAAGTTTCTCCTTCCTGGCCCTCGTCGATTTCCATCGTCGATGTCATGCTCTGTGGCGCCGGCCACACCAACTCTGTGGGAGGGGCGGTGGATGGGGGATGGAGGGGGGTGGGGAGTGGGGGGGGGTTAAGACGCCTGCCCCCCATCGTTTCAACTGGCACGCAGGGAGATTTAAGTCCAGGATCAGAATCTTTATTCAGACTGCAGGAGGAATCCGATGAGCTATGAAGCTCTTTTCCACAGACCTCCAGTGAGGGGCGTGGTCAGCAGGTGAGTGCGCTGCTCCCCGATACGCCACCTCTATCCGTTTAAAAAGAAAACGCGATCCTGAAGAAAAATCAAGCGGCCCTTTTCTCGTAGACATGCGCACAGGCTGCGTGCCCTGGGCTGCTGAAGAAGACGAAGGAGGGGATGAAGGAGGAGACGAAGAAGATGAAGGATGAAGGAGAAGACGAAGGAGGAGACAAAGGAAAAGAAGAACTTTAAAATCATAGTCAAGCGCGCGGCCGTAGCACTCCAGTGACATCGTTGTGGTGGTGATGCCACCGCCGCATCATAATTCACTGACTCTTCATCAGGAGGATTAATAATTCTTGTTGCAATCGAGTAACTTGCGGCCAATTATTTTTCCTTCACTCGGTGAATGTCGCCCATACCGCCAGAAGAGAGAAGGGTGCCAAGAAGTGGATCGGATATCGTGCGTCGCTGATGTTAGCCATGGCCAAGAATCAAACTCAAGTCAACGGGTTCACAGCAAAGCGCACGGACGACTGCACCCGTCACTGCTCTTAGCCCAGCCAATCATATCAACTATATATTTTTTGACTTAAAAAAAATTGGGCTTTTTCCGTAAAAAAAAAAATTCTAGTTCACATATATACGTGTAAAAAAATGTTTTTTTACATTAAGAGAAATGAGCCCGAAACTTTGTGAAGCATTTCACAGTTTAACAACGCCCCCAGCTCGTGTTTGTATAAGAGAGGTCGCCCCAACCGCCACCCCGGCCCCACCACCACCCCGGCCCCACCACCACGTCGTCCCCCAGTAGCGAGTAAACGGGAAAGGGGCTCTCCGCTTGACACATGAGCCACCCCCCGCTCGCTGAAAGGCGCACAATAAGTTATTCCTGATGCGGCTTCATGAACTGTCCCAATCGGATTTTAAATTGAATTAAATCATAAATTCGCCTCGTTTGTTCCGTCTAATTCGTACTATCCGCGTTTCTGTTCTGTCCACCGATTCATTCTGCACTGCCTGGGGCCCCCGTGCTGTGTGTATCGCGTGTCCACTCTATGGTGTCCGTTCAAGTTGCACCGTCTGCTTTGCCTCGTTTGTAACCCTCTCGGTTGGTCTCGTTCATTCAGACGGTTCGCCTGCTGGACAAGCACGCATTATGAGTTTCACAATGTCAACGTGTAAATATGAACGAAATTGTTTCGTACCCATTCACTGGCTGTCCGGGAGAGTCTACACCAAGTCGTAGGAATTGTTTTCATGCGGGTCCTCGCATTGGGTCTTTTACACTTTCAAGACGTTGTCAGCCAATTAACGATGAATGTTTATCCGAGTGGGAGGAAATCAGAGCCCCCCCCCCCCCAATGAAAACCCACACATGCAAGGGTACAACACTCGATCCCCGTACAGATGTAAACAGATGGCGATTAGTCCACTTGCTGTCCCGCCTTTTCCTGGTGAGCCAGGGAACGGCTCCTCCTCGACGCCCATGGGAAGGGAGTTTCACAACTTTTGTGCGATCCACCAACCCTCGCTGCCTCCACGGTGCTGGTTTACAGGCCACGTGCAGATCCACCACTGCCCAGTTACTACACCACTCACAGTCTGATACGGCACAACAATCCCATTTTGTGTTGATTAATTTACTAATTGTTACATGCCTGGTCGTCACCTTCTGGTACACGGGGGCAATGAAGGACTGAGTGGGGTGGGGAATGAGACTGAGCTACTGAGTGGGCCAAGGACAGGGCAATGGATCAAGAGAGATGTGTCGTCAATTGACCACCAGCGCGTTTACAGCGACGACAACTGGACATCTGTACCTCCGATTATCACGGTTGGCTACGTACGGTGCGAAAGACGTTTAACTTACATACATACCATCTGCATTTCTTTATTCCTGAAAATCAGCCAATTGCATGATTATTATTCCGTATTCTGCTTGTTTATCCAGGAAAGCCTCACTGAGTCTTATGACTCTTTTTCCGGAGAGTCATGCCCCGTTCTCGCAGTAGCGGGGTGCGCGATGATTGCCACGTACAATCCCGATTGAGTAAACTTTGGGTGACTTCTCATCTTTGGTAAATCTCGTCCATCAATTCCCTGTTGGTGCAGACAGAGAGAGAGATGGAGACGGAGACAGCGGAGAGTCGGAGAGAGCGTGGAGTGGACTCTTACCAGAGTCCAGGGTGAAGTGGACGGGCCAATCGTAGATGGTGAGGAATTCGGTCGAGGTGAGGAGTTCGTAGCAGCCAGAGAGAGAGAGATGGAGAGCGAGAACGTGGAGTGGACTCTTACCAGAGTCCAGGGTGAGGTGGACGGGCCAATCGTAGATGGTGAGGAATTCGGTCGAGGTGAGGAGTTCGTAGCAGCCAGAGAGAGAGAGAGAGATGTAGAACGTGGAGTGGACTCTTACCAGAGTCCAGGGTGAGGTGGAAGGGGCGATCGTAGGCGGTGAGGAATTCCGCCGGGGTGAGCAGCCCGTGACAGCTGAGTAGGTGCGCCAGCGTGTCCTGCGGCAGCAGAAGATCCGGGTGTCTCTCCCGCACGCTCTCCAGTGCCTGACGCATGCTCACCTGGCACGTGCACAGAGGCAAAAGACAAAGTACCGCCCCCCCGCAAACTGCCGTTAGCGAGCACTTATGAAGGCCGGCACGGCACACGAGGACGGTGGGTGAGTCGACCTAGAGGAGGCCCAGGTCTGGTTCAAATGTTCGCCGCTGTTATTGGTCGTGAGCGGGAATCGAACTCGGGTCGCCGGGTTCGTAGTGCGGTTGCGCTTAACTCCTGCACTACCACAACCCCCCACTGGCACGTACACAATGCACATCAGCACATAGTTGCCGATAGAGTCCCGGGTCAGCCAAAGAGTGAGTGCACTCTCGCCGTATGAAATTAATAATGATGAGTGACTGAGCGCATGGGTGAGTGTGCGCTTGAAGTGAGTGTGTAGTTGAAAGTCGATCACCCTCCAGCCACAACGGAAGGCGGAGGAGTGACGCACACAACAACGAGTGGGGCACAGGGTGACTGAAACACAGCGAGATAGCACAGTGGGGAGCACAGGTGGCGCATCTGCCAGTCATCTCTGTCAATCAACCCATATTACCTGCGCTGGTCCCATCATCTGCCAGCAGGCCTTCGACACTTCACGTTCCTGTGCCAGTCTAGACTGCAATTAGCCTGGCACGTGCACTGCGGTGATGTCACCGTCACTCAGTGGCGAATGAATGGATTTTGTTGTTGTAATCGTCGAGTACATAAGTTAGGTCATGGGCTCAGTGTAAGTTTGCAGAGGTGAGCGTACATGCAATTTTGTGGGTGAGTGCATCGGTTAGAACACGGGTGAGTGTGTGCAGATGTGGCTGAGCGTGCGGTGAGCATGTCGGTGAAATCACACCGGGGGCCAACGCAATTCGTGGAATAGCTCAGATTGGACGAGAGTAATATCAATGTCAGGGTCAGTATTCTTGTTGCTACATTCACATTGCGCCATTATAATGGGGGGGGGGGGGGGGGGAGAGCAGGGGAAAACACTTCGCTTGCAGCATTCTGCTCTTAAACTGCAGGAGAACCGTTAAATTCAAAGTCAGCGCCGGCTGCTTGAATGAGAATTGGAGCGGCGCTCCAATTCCGTTAGTCGCCCCGGGGCCCACATTCTTGAGGGTAAGGGGCCAGTCTCTCTGCAGGATAATTACGATTGGCTTCCCACAACGCGGTAATCATTTTTATCAACCCCGAGGGAAGAGGAGCTGAATTGACCCCCTGAATGGGATTTAATTTCCGAACCTTTCGATCGCAAAGTCGCGCACTCTCTACCAACCGCTCCAGCCTATCAGGTTTTATAATAATCCGAAATAAAATACGAATGACACGAAACACAAGCAATTCGGCCACACGATGCTGTTGAGTGCTCAACTCCCGCTTGGAAGCTCGACTTAGCCCATCTTCCCTTCGGGGATGGATAAAATTGGTACTACTTCGAAGGAATTCAATGTTACATCAGGGTGTCTTCTTCTTGCTCAAACGAGATTTTGGTCGGAATGCTGATGCAAGCAATTCCACGTTTCCATGGCAGGGGCCCAGTTTATCCATAGATCAACCACTGTTGGCATTGGACAAAGTGGGACCCGTCACGAATACCGCGCGAATTCGGCGGCGTGTGCTTGTTTATCACGTTTTTGATCCAGCTGGCCAGGAATAGCCCACTTTCACCCAGGCAACTGGAGAGCACAAACTAAGTGTTTCTGACATAACATTACAACTAACGCTCACATATTACAGAATCACACTGAAAAGGCAAACAACATATATACTATAAAAAATTATAATTCAAGTAACTTTCTTTACTTAAAATCTCATCAAAGGGACACTGTTCCATAGCGCAACCAGGCTATTATAATTGAATTTAAAAAGCTGTGAGCAGCAACTGGACATCTCTAAAAAAAGAGCTTTATAGCTCATCAGATTCCTCCAGGAAAAATTTATATTATTATTATTCTGTAAGCAATTTAAAAGCAGTTACTTGAACGCCACCGATCTGGGTGTTAGTACGGAAGGTACATTTTCCCTTTTGCATGGTCGCGGTTGGCATGGCTCCCTGTCCAATCGCCCAACTCTTCGTAGCCCAGCGCCCAGCCCACTCCCCCTCCCCCCGCCCGGTGCAGTTGGACCGCCAGGACGCCCGACAGCTACGCCACGGGACGAACGTTCTTGACGCCGGGTCAATCGCTACGATCGCAGGGCGGCTATGAGCCCGCGGTGCGAGACACCGCGTGAAGCAGCACCATCGTCGGGGCTATGGTGCCCGTGTTTGCCAACAATGCCAACGCGGTCTCAGTAACCGTACCCCTCCACCCGACCGCAAAGCGCGCTCGCACGCACGCACGCTCGCACGCACACGCGCTTGCACGCGAACGCACGCGCACGCGGGGCAGACGGCAGACGATGCCCCAAATGAGCACGCTGGGTCCCGTGTGCGTCTCGAGGCCGTTCTCCTCCACGACGCATTTCACACAAAACGTACATATTAGTCACGTGTGATGGTGTGTGTATATATAAAACTTAAATGTGCTTCTTCTTGGTTCTTTCGCTAAAGTCACGTAGAAGGGAAATAATAAAATAATAAAAATAAACATAATAAAATACAATTCTAACGACGTTTCGGCCACAACGCAAGCAGCCGTCCTCAGGTGAAGAACAGGTCTCTCGG
>CM025641.2:2512596-2538032 GCA_014621495.2 Entosphenus tridentatus | reverse complement strand
TTTATTTTTTATTATTTTATTATTTCCCTTCTACGTGACTTTACCGAAAGAACCAAGAAGATGAATCCCTGCAGTCATGACAGCTTTAAATCGAAAATTAAATGTGCTTATTTCACAAATTCACTCTTAAGTGGTGTAATCTCGTTTGGCTCGTATTAATGATTTTAATTTGCGAGAGCAACGTAATATGCGTTCCTTATTTTGTCACAGACCCCACCACCGCCACCACCACATGCTGGGCTCCAGCCAATTTGGGAAGGGTTGCTAAAGTCTTTATTTTGATATATATAATTTCGAGCATGCAATCACTTGTTTGCTAGCTTATGCTCACTTGAGAATTGTGGATTTCACCAGCCTCTACTCAGTAACGTCCCCTAAGTTAGATCTTGAATTTAGGAATGTTTTAAAGTATGTTGTGCACCTAAAAGGACGCGGCATGTAACCCGGGTCGCCTTTGCTAAGGAGGCTTTGTTTTACGCAGCATCTCAATCGGTGTATTTTTCTTCTATCTCCGAGTTAAATAAAGGATCCTGGCTCACGAAGTGAAACCTTAGAGCGAGCGTCACGGAACGATGATATTCGTATTAATAATGTATTTGTTGACGCTGCTGCCGCGTTGGTAGCGGCTCGCGAGTACGAATAACACAAGAAAAAACTCTATGCCATCAACAACAACACTATTGAGCATTGCCTCAAAAAGATCAATAAAAATTTTTTTTTAACCCTTTATAACCTGTGCAACGTTTCGGGCAATGGCCCCGTCCCCCATTCGTCTGTACGAATATTAACGATCGGCGAAAATAGTAATCGCTGCCACATGCGGCGCTGGAGCTTAATGAGCGGCCGTCCGTTCGTCCGTGCGGGACCGACCGACCGACCGGATGAGCAGCACCAGCGGAACCCCGCGGTTCGATGTCGCTCCGCCCCGCTCGTTTCGTTACGACCAACAGATGTGGCCGAGTGAGTCCGTCCCGTGAGAGCGAGAGGTTCTCGCGCCTCGTCCACATTCACAAGCGCGGCAGATTTCATTTCGGCGGCCGATTCATCACACACCCCCCCTGCCTTTCCCGCGGGCCGGGGTGACGCGTGCGGCCTTCGGAGTTGAAGCGCCGTCTCTTACCCCTGCCCTTGCTCGCTCCATCGAGAGGAAAGCGCTGCTGCTTCTCCCCCATTGGGGGACCCTGAGCCCGTGGTGAAAATGTGAGAATTTCTACTTCTGGGGGGCAGGAGACAATCGCTGTGGATATGGGGCTTTCCAAAAAAAAGCAGTGATCAATGTTATCGGTCTGGGACGGATGATGATGGTGTTGATGATGATGATGGTGTTGATGATGATGATGGTGTTGATGATGGGCTGAGTTTGTCCCTCCCCACTCAAACTTGGATTTTAACTTGGGACCCATCCTGCCCTCATTTACGTTTAAGTTTCAAACATTTGGACAGTAAGATATATATAAAAATCTAAATAAAACGACTTGAGTGCTCTCATTAGCGGCACCAAGTTTAGAATTAACATTCTTTCATCGGTGCGCTCCACGCTTATTTGTCAAATCTGCACAATACTTTGCAGTTGCCTTACTTTTTAACTCAACTCTGAGCGTCTGGGATACGATCTGCTCTGTTGTTGTTGTGATGGTGGTTGTGGTGGTGGTGAAGCGTCATAAGCCGAGGCACGCTGTCTGATACGCACGGCAGAATTCCGACCCTCTCGACAGAATGCGACGTGTCTGCGGAGGGGGGAGTTGGGATGCCCGTGCCAATCTTGACAACGCTCGGCCAAAATCACCGGTGCAGTGGCAGAGCCCTCAACCCACCAGTGGAAGGTCACGAGTTTAAAATATCGGTCAGGGTTCAACTCCGCCCATCATCCCCGTGAGGTTGGTGAAATTAAAACTATTAATGTAGCAAACCATAAGTGGATGCGTTATGAATATCACTGCTGCGGACGATCAGAAATGGCGTTGGAGTTTACAGGGCGGTAATTAACGTGGCGATCAGCATAGTCATAACTCTGGAATTGGGGCCAGATATGATTGGGGTTAGTGATAGGGTTGGGTCTTTCAATTGGGGGTATTGTGCACGACAGCACCACCCAGCACCTGTGATAAGAGTGGTTGGCTACGTACGGTGCGAAAAAAGTTCAACATACATATGCTTGTGTGAGCAGGGAGAAATTGGCTCGACATTTTTGTTATAGCAGCCCTCCCTCCTCCTACTACTGCTCTTGGTGCTCCCCTTTCCCCACCTCTGTGTTACCCCCCCCCCCCCAAGGTTAGTAATGCAAGGATACACAGATCACATCCATGCCTCCTGCACCTCCGATTAGCACGGTTGGCTACGTACGGTGCGAAAGAAGTTCAACATGCGTACATACACGAGTAAGGCGTTCGTGCGATTTGACCGCGACGTGACGTCAAAGCTCTCAACCGATATTCGTTGACTATTTGGACACAATTTGGCCCCCTGGCAAAACACGAGCCGGGCTCTCACGGCCTGGAGACGAGAGATGAAAGATGGGGGAATCACCGCTGTGCACCGGGAAAGTGTGCACCAATTACCCTGCCCAGCAAAAGTCTGCGGGCCAGAACTGCGCACAGGAGAATTAGCTACAGACGGGTGAAGACGTAGCGGCTGCCAATGTGACGGGCCGGCGATGACTTTCATGGGAAGATGGTAATGAGTCGCCCAAAATTGCCTCACAGCGAAAAACGAATGCGCAAGTCGAAAAGCCAGCGGTCTTTTCGCCACCGACGTTACACACACGCACGTGCCAAGACTTCCACGTAACATTTGGCGCACGCAAAACAAAGGTGATTGGTTCACCTCCGCGTGCCAGGAGAGAGGTCATTCCCGATGGGCTCGAAGTGTTTTTCACAAGTGGGTATGAGCACTTGCCATTGGCCGTTTCAGCGTCGCAGTGGTCAGTGGACGACGTCAGTTATTTTCGCGGGAAAGAGGGAACAATGTGGTGCACAAACCGAGTTCTAGTATCTTCTTGGTTCTTTCGGTAAAGTCACGTAGAAGGGAAGTAATAAAATAATAAAAATAAAACATAAAATAATTATAGTATCTTTTTTTTAGATAAGGCTCGTGAGCAGAAGACAGTCGTCGTGACACTCTGAGGGGTTGGCGACTGCAACAGTCATGGAAAGAGGCCTTCATCCAGCAGTGGATAGATGACAGCCGCTGATGGTGATGAACTGAGTTTTGTTTTATTACTCGGGAGTTTTGTTTTAAGTCGTCGGAAAAAATGACAACTAAGGTGTCTTATGCTCTTTTCGCGAGGCGATTTTTAGTCTTTTTACGAGTTGTTTTAGAAGTCACACTGTCTCAATGATGCAGAGGAAACCGAAAATTTAGTAACGCGTGCTTTAAATACTGGGGTCCACGTAATTTTTGCAAAGATTTCATCTTTTTATTACGGACGAATTTTTTGTCGCTGACATGTTTTTGGCAACGTTTAACATATTTTTGGAAGACCCGGGCCACCGCTTCCTGTCGAAGTCACGCCAAACTGTACCGACTTTAGCTCTGGCTCCTGCTCATTCCTCGCATCATGAAGCTCCACCGAAAGCCGCAAACAAATAAAACAGCCGGCGACATGACGAGGCAAACGCACAGGGAAGCGATCTGTCTGCCCGAAATGTCAACGCGTGATTGTGAAAATACGATTTTTTTTTCTCGATGCCACGTGTGTTTTTGTTGTCGACTTCAGAAAACCTGCCCTCCATCAACAGCGCTTGCTTACGGCCTGGCAATAACGGCTGTGCACATACGGCTGCGTTAAATATAAATACACGACACATATAAAAGACAGAGATCCCCCGCACAGCCTTTAACAGGCTTTTGGGGACAAGTGCTGTTAGCGAGCAGCACCTATGAAGGCCGGCACGGGACACGAGTGGGTGTGTGGCCAGCACCACCGCCCGGCTGCCTTTGTCTCCCGAGTGGTGATGTTTACAGACCGCACCATTTGAAGCTTAGTCGACCTAGGGGAGGCCCAGAACCCGTTCAGATAATCGTCACTGGTGTTGGCCGTGAGTGGAAATCGGCGTCCTGGGTTTGTAGGACACCGCGTGAACCGCTGCACTATACACACACACATATATTGCGCTCTAAGTTACGGTCGTTGAGGGGGAAAATGTAACTCTTGCCAAAAAAGCCCTCAGAAGTTGCAAGCACCGTCGTGAACATTTTTTCCGCAAATTACACAAAGTACCCGATGGTCCGCATGTCACTGTCGATTTCGACGCAAAACGGGAACGCGCAAGATCGTGGGAACCGAGGCGCGGACCGATCCGTCAGCATGTTTCACAGCGTCGTTTGAAAGACTTCCCCTCCATCATGTCCAGTTTCCCAAGCAGCTGCCTCAAGTCTCTAATCTCCCCTACAAGCTTTACCCTTGAACCTTCTCCAAATTCTAAGTTTTAATACGTTCGTCCTCTTGCTCCCTGTCGCTTCCCCTCCCCCTCTCTCTCTCTGCGTCCCCACGGTATTATTTTGGTGTTGTGTACTTTAGCTTTGAAGTTTGCTTTTCTTACCCCCCCCCAACCCTGCACACCCCCACCCAGCCCTAGAGACACAAACCTTAGGGGAATGGAGCAAGTGCAGTCCCAGCTTGAGCACGTGAGTGATGGCCTCCGACGCCAAATTCACGGTGGACTCAGTGGCTCCCCCGTCTCCCTCCAGTCGCGTGGCAGGGAGATTCAGCACCTTCACGCGAGCACAGGGACACCATCTCCCCGTTTAGTGTCCCAGGCTGTCAGGGGCACAAGCACTGTCGGTGAGGACCTATTAACCCTTTCCCATTCCGAGGACGTACGTGTACGTCGTCAGTTTTAATCCTTCTGATTCAGTTCCGATGACGTACACTTACATCATCGGAACGGACGTACACTTACGTCACCGGAAGGGAATCGGAATAAAAACTCAAATAACTTTATCGGTCCATCTTCAGGTTGGAAGACGTACCGAGGCTTCCATAAGGCCTAGCGGGAGGGCGTGTGGAACAGTTTGGCGCCAGCGGGTTGGTGAAGACAGGGCGCATAGATGCGAGAGCATATAAGTACGGTACAACTATGGCTTTTCGCCGCACCGCCCTCCGCTGCCCATCACGTAGGCCCGCAGTCTGCAACAGCTATTTTATGCGTGGTTGTCGCCCGTCCAAGGCCGATCCAGGCCGGAGCTTTGATTCGCTGCCGAGAGGCAATGCAATCGGGCGCATTCCGGGTGATTCGATCATGGGCTCGTGCAGGTAGCCCGAGGGAATTCTGAGCCCGCCTTGTGAACGCCGTATTCTGACAGCAGGTCTCCAACTGGAAACATTTTCTTTTCCATTCGATGACTTTTAAAAAATTGTATGGACGTGTGTATAAGTTCACTGCAGATGTGTTTTTCTTTCCGTACGTGCTCTCTATAAATATATAAAGCGGACGGTGGAACCCAGCAGTGAACCTCACAAATGTCACGAGTAGGCTAGTATTTTCCTACATCACTGCTACATCAATCTCTCCGTACACTGAATGTCCTTTTATTAATTAGTTAATTCATTAATAAGCCAGGAATGTTAGCGCTCGCCTGTGAACCAGCGGTGCGGAGGCGAGGAGGGTAAGTGGATCACAGGGATATGAGAAACTCGCAAAAGCCACTGGGCGACACGGTGGCCAACAGGCGGCAGTACATCAGGTGGATATACGAACGCATCTGTGCGGATCTTTGTGCGCTATTTCCTCGAACGTGTGAGATATCTCTGGGCATTCCAGGTTCCTCTCAAAAGCAAATGCTCTCTTTTAATTGGAATTGGCCAAAGATCCCAATGCAGAACCCTTCTGAAAAGAAGTCTTTAAATTCAAGTTGGGCTTCTCTGGGTAAATAACTTGTAATGGTGATAATTTTTACATGCTTGAGAATCCATGAATTCGATCGGTTCCAATTTTCAGGTATGCTACCACAGTGCTGTTAATGTTTAGCACAGCGCACTTGCAATTCAAAGGTTGTCGGTTTGATCTCATCGCACGGCAGGACATGTGAAACGTGTATCCTTGCATTACTAATCTTGGGGGGATAACGCAGAGGTGGGGAAAGAGGGGCGCTGGGACAAGTGGTCTTGATAGGGGGGGAGAGGGGGGGCTATCCAACTTTTAGACATTCAAGCCAATTTCTCTCTGCTCACACAAGCGTGTGTATGTATGTTGAACTTCTTTCGCACCGTACGTAACGCCCATACCTGCCAGAACCACTGCTGAAAGAGCCTGTTGGGGAGGTCATGTGACACCACCACAATCTTGACTCCTTGCAGCAATGCCCTGGACGAGAAGTGAAGGGGGGTTGCGCAACAGTAATGCATTGCAACACTCCTGACGGACGTGACACGAAGCCAGACGGGCAAAGTCAGCGGCAGAACCGGCGGAGCCGAGTGCCCATGCGCTCCCAAACGAGAATTTGCCAGTGCTACCCTCCATCGGAAAGCGACACATTAATCGACACGTTATTAAAACAGAACAGTAAATCGCAATGGTCATTTACGTATATAAGGCCCCATTGTCAATCCACTGCTGGATGAAAGCCTCCCCCAAGCTGTGTTGTTTGAGCGTGCAGTACTTAACGACCTGCGGTGGTTGGCACAGGTTGCCGATAAGTGGGGGGGGGGGGGTACATGGCCAGTTTCAGAAGTCACCAAGGCTAGCCATGGTCGGCAACCAAATTTCATGACGCCACTGTCCCCCCGCCAGCTGCCTCAACAGTTTACTTTTCGACGCCAGTGATTGCAGTCGGCGCATTTGGTTACACAATCGTAGAAAACAAAAAAACTCAGCACGTTCAAATCCTGGCCAGGAGAATACTCGGCCATATCATCCGTCCGAGGTGGGTTGTTGCGAGTACCGCTCTGTAAAAATGGAGAGACTGCTGCTCCCCGTGTGAGGAATGCTGAGGCTCTGCCACCACTTGGGGATCACCAACAGAGAAGAGCATTGCCCAATTCTCACTTGAGCGCGGAGGCATTCAAAATATTTATATTTTTTTCTTCACTCAACATTGTAACCCATCTTATTCATTCATGTTTCACAACAGCCAAGTGACGCGGTTAGTCAAAGTGGGGGGGGGGGGGGGGAAGGCAACTTCATCCGCTCGGAGTGCAAACCCGGCGTGCATTCAATTCTGCGGACGTTGAGGCCGTGAGGCCGTGAAGTCGGCTCCATTGCCACCACCGCGTCGATGCCCGCGCGCCGTGCACTCTCTCTCTCCGTCGCTGCCCCGTCCCCTACCTCTCCTCTCTCTGCTCCATGTCCCTGAGGTCCCTGAGGATGGCGTAGATGGACTCGCTCCCACACTGCACCGCTCGACAGACAGAGGACGATTTGAAAACCAAAATCAAAACACGCAAAAAAAACGAGCAGCAAGGTCAGCAGAGGGCCGGGATGCCCACGGCCGGTCACGCACCCCGCCAGCACTTTCCTGTGTTTTGTTCGCCGAATGTTCTACTCCCAACAATTCCCCCCTAAATTGGCATGGGACCATTGAGGACAATGCAGGAAGCTGCCGTAAATTACTGTCAACTTATAGAATAGCGGGGGGGGGGGGAGCAAGCTGTATGCTGTGTGAGAGCGGAATGATTAAGCCCAATGGCAAGTCGATTAAATCGTTACGATTTAGGGTCCTGCTTTAAGAAGCAACCGTTAACCTTAATTATTGCGTAAGCAGTTTTTTTTATTGTGGTTGCCTTGCACAGCTCGCCGATGCGTCTTTGGGTCATACGGTGCGTTGTTCGGCAAGACGTCCGACGTTTTACTCCACGCACTGTGAGCTTCTTCAGCAGTAGCAATGAGCAGCCCGCGTTCGAGCCTATTACCTGCTGCTGAACCGGCAACGCCAACACCAACAGCAGCAAGCAAGCAAGCAACGCTCGTGTCGTCGGGAGAAATTGAGCTGCTCCATTCGGTTTCTTAAAGTAGCCGAAGAACCCGTGGCACGACACGAAAAGACATCGGTAAGCATTTTTTTTTTCCTTAACGATGCGGCAGCCTTCCGGGGGCTTACCCGCCTCTGGTTTTATTCCTTAAAAGGAAGGCGCAACGCAGCAAAATACATCGCCCGCGTTTTCTAGGTGCACACCGAAGGTCGTGTGTCCCGGGCTGTGCAAATGTAATCTTTGTTAACAAGGGGAATGAACCGACTCTCAATTCACAATCAGTTACCCCATCGCAGTGCTCTCGTAATCGAGCCGTTTAAAACGCACGGTAGTAACATTGCAGTGCCACTACTGTAGCGCTAGATCCGCGTGGCCAATTCTGACTTTAAAGCATTTTATGCGGCGCTCAATCTTGCGACAGACAACGCTGGAATGCCCTGGGCGAGGGGGGGCGAGAGGGGAGCAGTAGTCGGAGGGGAGTTGCGTCTTCCTCTAATATTGCAGGAAAGAGCCGCACAGGGGCAGTCAGCGTAGTGCTGAATCACCACCCGCTTGCTAGAGGCCCCCCATCCCCGCACTCTCACTACTCCCCCACCCCCCCGCTCACAATTTTGTCGGCCTCGCGAGTGCTCGCCGCACGGCCCGGGACAAATATTTTTCTCACGGCGCCGCAAGGGGCTCTGACCTCGACGGTGTGGATGACGGCCGTCGGGTAGATGAGAAGCAGGCCATAGGCCGCCTCGCCCTGGTGGTGCTTGTGCAGTCGAGCAAACAGCCGCTCGTAATACTCTGGCCCCAGAGAAGGAGAGACACACGGGAGGGAGGGAGGCCATTGCGGTACACGCAGAAAGAGAGAAACAGCTCGCTCTCGGCACAGCGTAATTGTCATCGAGTTCCATTGTGCGTTAACCTTTCAGAGTGGTGGTGGGGGGGTGGGGCGTGGGTGGTGGTGGTAAAAGTAGTGTAGCGGTTAGCGCGCTGCGCTACGAACCCGGCGACCCGAGTTTGATTCCCGCTCACGGCGAATTCAAGTGACGATTATCTGAACCGGTTCCTGGGCCTCCCTTAGGTCGACTCAGCCTTAAATAAGTACCTGGTCTGGTGTGTAAACATCACCACTCCAGAGACAAAGGCGGCTGAGCGTGATGCTGGAAACCCACTCCCATCCCCTCGTGTGCTGTTCCGGCTCAATAGCAGCACTTGCTCCGACAGTCTGTTCAGGCTATACGGGGGCTCTTTGTATTCGGTGCAAGTTAAATGCTTCAATCTGGCTAAAACGCGCATTTGCGTTGAGGTATTCCACCTTTCTCGAAGGCTCTCTGTGCAGACTTCGGCTTAAGATCGCGGAGACGTATTGGGTTATCGCAATTTAGCGCGCTGCGATCACTTTGTGCACATGTACAATGCATTTACAAATCATAATAGTAATAAAATGTAAACAAACATGTGCGCAGTCGTAGTCGACGGGATTTTAAGCGGCCAGGGAGAGGAATGCATCGATGCACGACCCAGACTGTGTTCGCAGACTCGAATAAAGACGGCCACTGCATCGCGCGCTTTCAGATGCGCTTCTGCGGCCGTCTGGAACGCTCTTCCTTCCGATATTAGGAAGTTGCTGGAGCTATGCACTTTTAAATAATCTAGATGAAAAATAACTTCTTTAGAACTGATGTTTGTGTTTAGTTTATTGTCCTTCTCCCGCAACACCGATTCGTACGGTTTGCTACATACGGTGCGAAATAAGTTCAACTTAGATACACACAAACTCTATGATGTCACGCGAATCGTATTTTTCCAAGATATTTCTCTTGTTTTATGTTAATAATTTATTTGTATCATGGGTTCTGTTGCAACAACTGAATGCCTGAAGCACAGAATTCTGAGAGAACGTTTTACGCCACCATTTAAGGACATCAATTTTGCATCCTCACCACTTTGAAACTTGATACCAGCCAGAGGTTCACCGAGTGGTCCAAAAAGACTGAAATCGGGTGGAGATGGTTATGCCACAAAAAAAAAACTGCCTTATGATCATCCCGGGAGGCGGTGTTGGCTGTGCTGCTGCACGTGCCCTGCTATCCACCACGGCGGAAGCAGCAGCGTGGGTTGGTGGATCACGGTAACAAATGTTGTGAAACTCCCTGTGGATGTCGTGGACATGCCGTATGTACCCTGGCTCGCCGGGAGAAGGCCGTGCAGCAAAGTGGGGATCAATATTATCCGTCCCTTCTGTGTGGGATAGAGTGTTGGCCCCTCACATTTGTGCGTCGGTGATTTCCTCCCAAAATTGTATGAACAGTAGCTGCCCTATGGATAATGTTGAGCCGTCAACAGAGGGTGTCGCTCCGTTGTTCTTTTGCGCAAAGATAAAGTTTTACTCCGAGCTCCAACTGGTGACAGATAATTCTAAGCATGGGGGAGCGGTGGGCGCAGTGGTTCGCGCACTGCACTGTGAACCCGGCGATCGGCGTTCGATTTCAAGGCCACGGCGCACAACAGAGGAGAGTTACATCTGAACCAGGCCTGCAGCTCGCCCTTCACGAACACACGATGACCAGCGTGGTGACGTATGGTCAAACCATCCCCATGACTGACATGGTGTAAGGGAGGCTTCATCCAACAGCAGATTGACAAAGGGCTGTGAATTATTATTTTATGTTTCATAAGTACGAGCATGGCTTTTGCAATGCACTGTCAAAATAATTAGCACGCAAACTTGCCATGAATGTCTGGAAACTGGTCCCAGACATTGTAATTAACACCACCGCATGAGTGAATACCGCCTTAGCGAACTCCAACATAAGCAACCTATTAATATTAATAACAGTCTGCATCGTAGGCAGGCACACAGCACACTCCCTGTTAAGGTCAATGCATGGTAATTATACCATGGGGAATTCAGGTTTCATGTTGTATTGGGTTTGTAAGTTGCAGTTTAACCATAAAATCCTTTACTGCCAATTTCTAAAGGCATTGTTTTCTGAACATTTCATATTTCATCACAATGTTAGTGGACATCTTCCAATGGATTAATATCTACATTTCTATTTTACAATATCAAGTTTTATGAACATAATGTATTTTTTTACAGGACATCTGGGTGTTTGCTTCAGCGCTGCCAAATATTTCCCTGCAGAAGATCCAACATTTGAGAGCGATTTACTGCCATCGCGATTACCGTATTAGTAAAAAATGCCTTGAAACGAGTTGTGAGCCGACTTTTGAGGCAATGCCCTCTTTCAGGTCACCTCCGAGGCGGAGCGTGTTTACGGCGGTTTAACGACGACCATAAAGTGCGGCACTTTTTGAGAATTGTGTTTCTTTTACAAACGCTGCAAATTTAAGTCTCCAAAGTTTTGTTCAATTTCGCAAGCGGTTGTTGTTGTTGTTTTGCGTGTGTGTTGAAATTTGAACGGTTACCATATTCCCGGTGCTATAAGACCAGGCATTAATTTAAGATTAAGTTCAAATAGGCGAAGCCCATGTCAAGTTTAAAGTACTCCGACTGTATTCTCCCAGTTTCTTAAGAAAAAAGTTCGGGCTGACTCTAATCATTAATGTATGTATGTTAAACTTCTTTCACACTATACGTAGCCAACCGTGCTCATCGGAGATGCGGGAAGTAGTACATGATCCAGTAGTACTGTCCCTACGACTCTATACAGGCCAGACTAAGCAAAACATTAACCCTTCACCGTTCCGAGACGCCTGTAAGTTGCAGGGTGGGTGTCCCGTTCACCCCTGAATCTCGGAATGCGCAAATGGCTCAGCGTAAATTTTATTTAGAGAGGCGTAGCGCCGCTGTTTGTAAAGACGCCGTGCTCATCGCAGAGAACCGTGGCGACACGACCGCCGCACTCTGTGATAGCTGGCGCCAAACTGTGCCACGCGCCCTCCCGCATGGCTTTTCACTTCCGAATCAAACTCGTGCCGCACAACTCGTGACACCCAGACCAGGCACGTGCCTACGAGGGCTACTTTGTCTGTCGGGTGGCATCTTCATTTGCAGTCGGGTTTTGTAACAGCTGCGGGATGCCGCGCAAAGAAGCAATTGCAAAGGTGACGTCACTGGCACCTGGCCATCATGACCTCTTGAGTTTTGTTTAATCCCGCACCTCTGATTAGCACGGTTGGCTACGTACGGTGCGAAAGAAGTTAACATATATAGGTACTTACGTAATCCAGTGGTTCTCAACACATTTAGTATCGCGGCCTCTCAAGCAAGGCCACTGGTCCCCCCCACTCCTCTCCTCCCCCTCCAGAGGTCACAATACAGAGAGAGACCACACTTCCACTCCTCAGGTCTATGTCGTGTTAGTAAAGCGTGTGGGCAATGTCATGTATCGGTGTTTTGTGTTCGGCATTTGTGCCATGTTGTGTATTTGCGTGTGGTGTTCGCGAGGCATTCGCGTCACAATGTGTATTAGTTTTGTCATCGCAACGGACGTTAACCCCTCCCCCCGCGCACCTCCGATTATTAGCACGGTTGGCTACGTACTGTGCGAAAGAAGTTCAACATGCATACTAATCTCCTGCACGATATCCATACCGCAGCCTGCGTGCCCCCGGCTTTCCCCCCTGACCCCCCCCCCCATTTCCTCCCCACTTACTGTCTGCCCACCGTGAGCAGGGCGCTGCGTGTACCTGCAAGCTCCCGCTTGTCCGCCAGATCTGGGTGAAGCTGTCCCACATATATCAAGCGGTGCAGCAGCGACTTCTGCCAAAACAAACAGGGTGAAGATACAAAATAAAAATCACGATGATGATCTACGATTAAAACACGGGCACACAGACGACGCTTTGTGAAAAAATGTGTGTGGGCCCTGCAATTACACTGGCATTTGAATTGCACATCTGTTTCAAATAATGTCCATTAAAGTATTAAAAGTGTGATTCCAAAAGCCACTTAAACCTGAAAACTATTTTTATTTTACCAGGTAAGGCCCAATGAGCTACGTAGTTTCTCAGTAGTGACTCGGCCACAAATGATAGCTCAACGAAGTGGCTTATCACGTGGAAACGTATAACAGCCAAACACTCTAAACGTATGTTTCTAAATGTGCAGGCGTCAGGGTTCGGATCGACCCCACGACCTCTTGCATACCAGGTGAGGTAGTGAACATCTTGCCACTGTGGCGCCACTTGATACTCTTCTCGGAAATTGTCGGCCGTAGATGATGGCTTTTAAGAAAAAGCGTGGCAGTATAACGTGTAAATGCTCTTCCTTATGTGAACAAAGCCGGATTAATCCATCAAGAGTGAAAGTGTTTAACTATATTATTTCCGAATCATGAGAATGTACTATAGCTGTACAATACATTGAATGTACTCCAGTGTATGTGTGCAGGAAATCCTTAAGGACTCCAAAGTCTTTTTTCAGGAGGGTCCAGCCACATCGCAAAGTTTGTATAATCCCATTAATGAGTGTTTGACGTTGTGTGGGAGGAGTACCCCGAGACAATTACGTAGATAAAGATCCCCCGTATAGCGTTTAACAGACTGTTGGGGCAAGTGCTGTTAGCGAGCACCTATTAAAGCCGGAATGGCACACGGGAGGGGGGGGGGGGTGGCCAGCACCACGCCTGACCGCCTTTGTCTCCCCAGTGCTGATGTTTACACACACCGAGCCAGGTGCTAATTTAAGTCAGTCGACCTAGGAGAGGTCCAGAACCGGTTCAGGCAATCGTCACTGGTGTTGGTCGTGAGTGGAAATGGAACTCGGGTCGCCGGGTTCGCAGCGCACGCACACACATATGGGGAGGTAACACTTTTAAAAGCTTTCCACAAATTCAAAATCCCATTGTTTTACATGACCACCCTAAACCTACAACACCTAGCATTCCCATGAATATCTCACAGCCGAGTGATACCTAGGCTTAAACCCTACTTGCTTCCAAGATCCGTCGAGATTGGGCGCATTCCAAAGGTGATTTGGAAATCTAAGTGCTACTGACAACGCTCAGCCGAAAAGACACGCGCAACTCTCAGTACTCGTACTGTGGTACCAGGGCATCATTTCAGCCGGGTTAACGACTTGGGAAAATAATTCCACACCCAAGATATCACACCACACACACATACCTCTCCTTACGACTGTGGCTACACGTCACGACGTTCCACAGCGAACGCTTAGCGAGAAATTGAAACCCGTCGTGGTGTTAGAGATGGAAAACAGGTTGGGGAGGAGAGATGCTTCATTTAGTTTGAGGCCGTTTAACGACTTGAAGGAAGGGGGACGTACATTGATATGAAGGAGGAGGCTCAAGATCGGACAGGATCGAGTGAGTTTTTTCTTACATCACAGTTGCTGAGCACAGTTCCCTAAAATACCACGTGGCCAACAGCAAACGGCACTTTTGAAGTTGCAAGAGACAAGTCTTCATACGTTCCTTGAATCGAGCGAGGTTGCTATAAGAACTGGCGAAACAGAGACGATGGGAAGGGAACTCCAACGTCGAGCAGCGCGAGGGGAAGAGGCAGGAAGAGAAGGGCAGTGCGGTGGTCGACTTCGATCGAGGTGACAGGGAGCAAGTCTGGCAGACCCACTTCCTCAAAACGGGTGAATAAAAGCAGAGTCGCCGTGGCAGTGGCCTTAAAAGAGTGACAAGGAGGTAAACCGAGCCAAAGATCTTTAGTTCTCTGCCAATGAGCAGAGAACTCAAGCTTAACTATAGAGAAGTTTTACAAAGCAGGTGGTGGTGGTGGCAGCGGTGGTGGTGTTCGGGCAGGCTGCTCGCACACCGCCTCGTTGCCTTGAGCCCGGAGGGCGCGCCGTTCCAGTATTCGCTCGTACAGGTTACCCCTGGACGCCGCTGGGGCCACAGGGGCGGCGTGGTGGTCCCGCGGTGGCGGCTTCGTCGGCTTGTGAGCCATGGCGGTGGCCGGCGTGTGACGGACGGTGACAGTGGAGGAGCAGGAGGATGATGATGATGATGATCAGCAGGAGGAAGGCTCGTTTTTGTAAAGTCCTTCTTGTAAGCGTGCGTGCGAGCAGAACTGAAGTCGCTTCCAACCGTACAGCCGACCACAAACTCTTCAGTGAGGGTTTGTTGACTCCGAACGAAGTTGCTTCGAGTTGCCCGATCCACGCGCAACTTTATTCCCACGGGTGTTACACCCTTAAGATGAATGGAGCAATGCGGATTAAAGCAACAACAACAAAAAAAACCCTATCGCCTTGTCGGGATACGGGGGGGGGGGAACGTTGGATCGTGTAACTTCAACTTAACACTGCCGTGCGTGTCAATTCCAAGTCGCCGACTTTCGTGTAATGAGACCTGACTGAGTTGGGGACCAGCAGTCCCCGTTTTTTTGTTTTGTTAACCGTGCAAACAAAGGCCGCCGCCACCACCTGTGTGTGTGTCAGTTGTACATAGTGACCGCTTGGCAGGGCTTGTGTGGGTTGAGCTTGTGCTTTCATGCGGCACAACGGTCACACAGAAGAGCGGACTACCTCGAGTGCCTGCTGGTGTGCTCTTGACTGTGCAGGTGTGTTGTGTATATATGGAGTGTCAATAAGAGGTTTTTTTTGGGGGGTTAGATCGCGTGAATATAAATGTGTCGTTAAACCCGCCACCACCCGACACGTTCGATTAATAAGGTTTGTCACGTAAATAAAACGTGACAATTCGATACGATTACAGCACACCGGTGTGTTGGAAAGTAAATCCACAACATTTAGGCGATTTGCCAATCAGATTAAGCTGGTTGTAACAAGCGAAACGCCATACTCAAATTGTAAATGTTGTGGGTTTACTCTCCAACACACCGGTGTGTTGAAGTAGTAACTAATATAGCACCCTTTGTTTACGTTACAAACCTTAATTGGATGTGTATGGTGGTGGCAGGTTTAACGACACATTTATATATACGCGATCTCACTCAAAAACCTCTTATGCCTACGTGTTAAACAAATTATATGTAGTGTGTATGTGAGTGGTAGTGCAGCGGGTAGCGCAATGCGCTACAAAACCAGGGGACCCGAATTCGATTCCTGTTCACGGCCAACATCAGTGGCGATTATCTGAACCGGTCCTGGGCCTCCCCTAGGTCGACTCAGCCTCAAATGAGTATCTGGTGCGAAATCTCAACATCACCACTTGGGAGAAAAAGGCGGTCAGATGTAGTGCTGGCTACACCATCCTCTTGTGTGCCATTCCGGCGTTAATAGGCGCTCGCTCGCAGCAATTACCCCAACAGTATGTTAAGGCTATAGGGGGAAACTTTGTCTTTGTGTGAATATTTGCTGTCACAGATGGTCTGGCATGCGTATAAACCAGTGCTAATACTCCCATCGCCTCCCTTCTTTAGCCTTTATTAACTAACTGTTCAATTATTATATTTGGCCTGCGCCCAGATAATCCTGAATGCGCTCTCCATGCCTTGCCATAACTTGGAACACGAGCAAAAGTTGAGCCTGCTTAATTACTTCCAAGGGAGATCTCGCCTGATTAGAACAGGGATTGTAGGCTTGGACTGCAAGATGGGCAGATGTTAATAGAGAAAATTATTGAATTGATCTGTGCGGAACTTTCAGTGTGTGTTGTGTGCGGTGGGTTTTCTCCCAAGCGCTCCAGTTTCCTGCCACGTGAAACCAAACTACAATTCACGTAATTGGTAAAACATGCAAATGTGCCACGAAACATGCAACGTTGTGCCTGACGTTGGCCCAACGTTCCACGTTTACAGGGGTAGCAGCAGCAGGAGCCACCTGAGAAAAAGTCGCAGGATTCCATGAGGCTTTCCTGGACATATGTGAAATATTGGACGTCTGTGAAAAAAAGCTTTTTATAGGTCATCGATTCCTCCAGTATAAATACATATTCTGATCCTGATTCCTGGTTAAGGGCATTATCACTGCGTATGTGTTGGCGTTTTTGCAGTCCTTGCAACTAACCCATCCATGTGTTATTTTGGCTTGTACCAAAGTTGTGTTCGGCGTGATGTCCGACGTTTCGCTGCACGTGTTGGATGGAACGCATCCCACCTCCCATCACCCTAAACGTGCCCCCTATCTCGTCAGCAGATCTTGGAAGACGAGCGAAACGTCGGTCACGCACATCGGAGAGAACGGTACGGTCATTACGTGCGTGGAGTACGTGACTCACATGCGTGGTTTGTTTTTCCTACTCTTTATTTTCTTTCCCTCCTGCTGATGTGTGTTTACACGCAACCTCCCCAGGGTAAACACGTTGTTCAACGGCGACTCAAGATAGCCCGGTGGATTAATAGGGCTTGATAATAATCATCACCGGCCAAGTTTAGAGAAAAGCAATTTTGATCCATTTTCTCCAAATGCAGAACAGCGTTGAGGGGTAGAGCAGTGGTGCCGTGGTTAGCACACCGCAAATGTGGGTGGTCACGTGGAACAGAGATAGCGCATTGGCCGCTGGTTCACAGGGGCTCACGGTTTTTCTTCCAGCGGCCGCCCTGATTAATACTGCGGCTTTATTAGGTGATCAGAGAATATATTTCTCGTGCAGTATAGGAGCCGTCTGTTTCACAGTGGGCATTGATGATCCTAATGGCGTCGTCCGCAAGAGTAGGCCTTTGTATGTCGGAGTCGTGGTTCAAATTTGATAAGTAAAAAAATATGCCGCAGGTTACTGAATTGGGATTATAGAGCAATAATCATTGTCCCCTCCTGCTAAGACCTGACATGACTCACCAGAAAGAAAGCAATGAGACTCAGTGAGGCTTTCCTGTTTAAAGGATCAGAGTAGCAATAATAGTAATAATAATGGACGCGGTGACCTGAGTTTCAAATACCGGTCACAAATAAAATCAATGGTCAGCTATCCGGGTCAATCCCGGACGGGTGGCAACCGTTCGTGGTGGATGATTGAGTGGGTGAGTGAATCAGTGGATGCATGAAGTGGATGAGTGGGTGAGAGAGTGCTGGGGTTGCCACTTTTCCCACAAACCAACCGGGACATATTTCTCAATAAGCCTCGGTCAGGGGTTGGCACCAAAAATAACAAGAAGAGACATTTTTGTTATTCCGAATTCAAACCTGTCAACCCATACGGTTTAGCCGTAATCTTGTACAGGGAAATGTAGTTTTCAAGTCCATACGGTCGTTTCATTACTGGCAAAAAAACGTTGTCTATTTGTTTGTGTTTCTCCCTTGTGATGGGACTTTATAGGATACACGTTAAGATTTATAAGGGGCACGGGGTGACCAATACGATCTGAATTGGTCTGTAATAAGGTAGGGCACTGATAAGGCAATGACAGGTTTGCATAAACTCGGTGTTCAATCTCGGAATTCGCACAAAGCCTCGGAGCGCTTAACACGCAAGCCCCTTATGTGGAGGTTAGCAAGCCTGTTGTAAAACTGGACGAGTTATATTTTAACGACGCGATTTAAAACAAAGAGTAAGACACCCACATCCCCCCCCCCCCCCTCGTGGACCGATCTACACAGCTCAGTTAGGCTGACAGGAATGCGAATTCGGTAATAAAAAAACACTCAATAGTTCATCTTCTTGGTTATTTCGGTAAAGTCACGTAGAATGGAAATAATAAAATAATAAAACTTAAACATAAAAAAAAATGCTATTATTTTTTTATTATTTTATTACTTCCATTCTACGTGACTTTACCGAAAGAACCAAGAAGATGAATCCCTGCAGTCACGAAAGCTTTAAATCGAAACTCAATAGTTCATGAAGCCGACATGGAGTGATGGTGAATACGAGACGACGGCGGTGTTTGCTTCCCGGCACTAGAACTACGGGAAAGAGAAGAGAGGACGTTGATGTGTAGCAATCTGCGATGTTTGTGTGAATCTTGTTGGGAGCCGCGTGCGTTGTGCGTTGTGTGTGTGTGCGTTGTGTGTGTCCGTGTGTTCGTGCGATCTGATCGACCGGGTGCGAGTGAGCGCGTGTGCGTGTGTATCCTGTACAGTTCGAGTTGACCTTCACGGACCTGGTTCAATGGTCTCAGCCGCTCTTGAAGAACCGTCAACAAAGTCGCCGCTCGGGGCTCGCCCTCACGCACCACCTCCTCCGCCGCCATTGCGCAGCGGACGGGGCCGCCGCCGCGTCGTTGCCATGGCGACGACGACGCGGCGGCAGCAGCCATAGCAACCGCGCCGGCCCTTAACGGGTTACAAACCTAAATTTTTTATTTATTTAAAGCTTTCGTGACTGCACGGATTCATATTCTTGGTTCTTTCGGTAAAGTCACGTAGAAGGGAAATAATAAAATAAAAAAAATATAAATATAAACATTTCTCACGTGAGAAATTGTTATTTTTTATAAAAAATAATACAAATATAAAACAATAAACAATTCTCACGTGAGATTTTTTTATTGTTTAATATTTTGATTATTTTATAAATAAAAAATATAAAACAATTAAAATTCTGACGTGAGAATTTTTATGATTTGTATTATTTTATTATTTTATTATTTTTCTTCTACGTGACTCTACCGAAAGAACCAAGAATATGGGTTACAAACCTCTCGACGCGGTTAGTTACTGCGATGATAATGATCATAACGAGGCTGGCAGCATCGGGGTTTTTTTTCCATCGAGTGTTTTCATGGTTTTCATTTTTAAAAACCCGATCATCTCAGATTTGAAGTTTTCGTGACTGCAATGATCAAGTCATGTAGGTGAAAATAATAAAATAAAATAAAAAATGAAAACAACTAAATTAAATCACGACGTTTCGGGCGCAACACAAGCGTCCTTCATCAGATGGCCAAAAATCCGGTTTTATTCGGTGCTATTGCCTGTTAATCCATATAATTATAGCCCCCACCAAAGAGAAGACAAACAACACGTTCAGCTACAAGATGATGGTCAATGGTCGCAAGACGCCGATGGAGTCTTGGCTGTTCGATGGGCAGCGAGTGGCCTGAGCTGCAATAGATCGCCGTCAAGCTGTCCAGCATCGCCACGTCCGGCGCCGCAACCCGAGAGGAACTTCTTCTCCACCACGGCCTTCGTTCACTCCGAGCTGAGGAATGTGGAGTCGGTGGAGAAGGTCGTCGTCTTCGTCGATAGCAACATTCTGGCCTTCTTCGACGGCGCGGTCGAGATGATCGAAGAGGACCGCGAATCCGATGACTCTGGCGCCGTTTGACGACAAATTGACTTGCCGGATTAAATCCATGTTTTTTTTTAGACAAAATCGAGTTTTGTTTAATAAATCCAGTAACCCGATCAAATTTGCAAAAAAAAAGCTCACTCACCCACTCACTCGCTCACTCACCCACTTGCTCACTCATCCACTCACCAATTTACCCACCGACCCATTCACTCACCCATTCACCAATTTATCCACCCATTCACTCACCCACTCACTCATCCACTCTCCAATTCACTTTCCCCGCTCACTCTCCCCCTCGCTCAGAAGCAGCTGGGTAAACAGCCAGAAATAGGTGGGGGATAAAGGCCAGTTTAAAGATGTGAGATTTCAAGACAGACTTACATATAACTAATCGCTGATTGTCTTATTAGCAAAGCGTTACAACGCTTGGGAGCTGCACTGGCAAAAAATCTTATCACTCACCGACTCATCCACAAGACAGACTTGAATATCTCTCTAAGGATTATGATCGTCTTATTAGCAAAGGCACAGCGTTCGAAAGATTGGGAGCTGTTCAGTGGCAAATCCCGATCACCCCAGTAGTGCTTAGCCGTACTCCTCGGAGTACTTAGAAGAGGGTGATCCTAAGATATCAGGGACCACGTTGGAGTTTAAGGATGGATCAGTTCCTGTAAATATTGCGGGGATAACCCATTGAGAGCCTTGCTGTTGCCGCTGCCACTGCTGCTGCTTCATTGGCAGTGGTGTACAAACACAAATTATTTTGTGTAACAAAAAAACCCCTCCACAATACATTCTGTGTCAATAAAACCGTAGCCTTAAAAGAAGATATATATACTGTATATATTGGGTGAATATGAAACCTTTGGACCACAATGGATCTATGGTTCCAACCACATGCCAATGTTGGGCCAACGTTTGAATGTTGATTTGGTAATGCGTGTCTCTGGTTTTCATTTTTGATTACAGCGTGACTATTAACAGCACGAACCTACCAGTAAACCTGCCAACGTTGAGCTAATATTGGCATGTGGTTGGGACCCTTGAACCAACGTTGGCCCTACGTTGGCCCAACATTCCACATTTACTTGGGCCCTCTACAGGCACATGTCCACCGAGTTGGACTGCTTTGATCAGGGTGTCATTATTATTAAGGGGAGACGGGGGGGGATGATTTTCCTGGCTCTGGATTTTCTTTTTGTGTCCAATGGGACTGCATTATCATTTGTTATCCTTTGGGGTGCAATAATGGTTGTCTTGACTGTCGATGAGACACTGAATATCGAAATCGGTCCAGGGCGGGGGGGGGGGTGCTTGTGGTGAAATGAAGCGCTGTCAGAAGGCAGTGTGGCTGATGTGATGTGTAACAAAAACATGTTTTTTATGATACGCGAAGGGACAGATATGTGAATTAAGGAGGCAAATTGTCCCCTTAATTAATGTGTTACTTATGTTCTCCACAACGACGCTCGTGTTTTTCTTGGGTTGCGACAGTGCCAAGGTTGAGTACTTTAATCACGCAATAAGAAAGTATTTAAATACGGTACCTAAATTGCAGTCGGCAACTTCACAAAACACGCATATGGACTGTGAACTATATATACTGAGGAGCAAATGTTGCTTTGATCATGCACATTTCAGAAATTTGTTACACAATCGTTGTTTAATATATACATATATACAATCTTATTCTATTTCGTGTAAAAAAATACGTTATTCTAATATAGTGGGAAATAGATGTGTGATTCAGATTTAACCTACTGTACTCAGAGTTATACTTTGGACTCAAATATCAGAGCATATGGTTTGTTTTCATGCCCTATTAAAGCACGGATGTTGTGTGGACACAGCCACCTAACGTCCAACGACCGTTTGCTTTGTCTGCAGAGCTAAAACAATCTTTTGTGCTAATCCAGTAGTGCATTACGCGGAACTATGGGGAGTGATATATTATCGTGCTGTGTGCTTTAAAAGATGGACCAAAAAAGATTTTGTCAAGCGAATGGTGGGTCGTTTAATAAAGTTTTTAAAACCTTGTGCGTTAAAAAAAAATATATAGTACCCTATTCTGAACATGACTTTGGTTTACCGTGATGGTCGTGTTGTAGCTGTCTCTGGTCATACATATTTCAAGTGATCATTCCCCAAAGTCTACAATGAGGATCAAGCATGAACAATGGGAAAATTATCACGTGATCCTTATGGCGGTACCCCGGGGTACCAAATAATACAAACTGGCCGAGGCAATTAAATATTTTATTTCTGGGACACTATTTTTTCCAGGGGTGTTACTTAAACTCCGCGACTGGGGTACCAATCAATCCGAAATCAGTGCTACTCCGCGATGTCGAAACGTCAAACATCAGCATAATAAATTCGTTATCGAAAAATTCAACTTTGCATCGTGTACAGCTCGTCGAGATGAGTCTATTGCCGTATCGCCGACCATCAACAGACTAAAGATGACTGCATCACGGACATTATGCGAGAGCCGGGTTACTATGTAACCCCGGGGTACCGCCATAAGGTTCACTTGAGGAATCGTATTCAAACTCTCCACTCATCTCAACGGGCGCTTATCACGTCACGTCCACCCCACTTGTTCATCTTCCACCGCAGGATGAACAACTCCTCAAAGGCCGTGTCGGTAATACGGGGGGTTGTTTCACTGTACAATCCACCACACAGTTTTCAAAAGATTCACACGCTGTCTCGGTTACCCTCGAAGTAAAACACTAATTGTAGCGCCACTTATATTGGATTTCAATCACACAGCATTTTAATTAATTGCACTGCATAACATTGGGGGGAGGGGCTGAGCTAAATTATAATTTTTCTGATTGAAATTCTATTTCGATCAATTCAAAAGCCGACAATGTATCTGAGACATATTCCTTCGTTTCTCTTTAAAAAATTTTTTTAATCCGCTTCAACACAAGTGGCCAACATCTATTTTGCCACGTTGTCAAATCGGTTGCACAATTAAATCGAATTGCACAGAATTCGGATCACGTGCATCTGGCCCTTCGTGGTAATGAACTTGGCTTTCTTTCCTCCCCTCCCCACACCCACAAGGTCACGACACAGAGCACTGGACGCAAATTGTTTCCACGTCTTTTTTAATGATCTTCATGAACCACATTCCACGTAGGCTTTCGCAACCAATATAATTCGTAATAAAATGTTTTTTTTTAGGTTAAATCGCGTAAATATAAATGTGTCGTTAACCCACCACCATCCGACACAGCCAATTAGTAAGGTTTGTCACGTAAGCAAAATATGACAATTATCTATTACTTCAGCACACCGGTGTGTTGGAGAGTAAACCCACATCATAATGTGGATAATGTGAATACTTTCATGTCTCGCATTAAAACACATCTTCTTAAGTCAGTTAATTCTATTTAGCTTCTCTGTCTCTCTTGGCCTTTCCTTATCCTTAGTCTTACAAGGCGCCTTGAGACGTTAGTGGAAGGCGCCTTACAAATAAGTGTTAATACTGGTAGGAACCACCTGGTTCCACTAGCCCACAGGGGATTATTGTGTCCGTCCGTCGTGCATCCAAAAATGGGAAGGGTGGGGCTGGGTGGAGAGGGGAGGGTGGGGAGGGGCTGGGTGGGAAGGGAAGGGGTGGAGCTGAGTGGGGCTGGGTGAGGCTGGGTGGGGAGGGGCTGGTCACCCCGTGGTGCCCTTATAAAACTAAACGTTTAACCTACTCACGCCGGCTTGTGCCCGCCCTCACAGTCGGGCATATTTGCGGAATACACCACGCCGCCGTTGACCCTGGCCATTGACCGAGCAACCCAACGTTCCTACCAGCTCCCTCCGCAGGAATGTGTTTATTGTGCTTTAGGTAATTTGCCATTCATGAAGCTGGTCGTAATCGGGAAAACGTCGTACTCAAATTGTAAATGCTGTGGGTTTTACTCTCCAACACACCGGTGAGCTGAAGTATCAACTAATGCATTTGATTATTTTGCTGCAACAAATGTCATAATGATAAGACACGTTGGTGAGCAAGTTTTTGTGGCCAGGTCGCTTCTGAAAAATAAGTTAATGCCTCAGGGGGCTTTGCCTGGTAGGGTGTGAATGGTTTAGTGTTGTGTTTGTTTGTGTGATTTGTTTACATTTCTTGTACTTTGCACCACTATCGTGTTTTAGTGTTGTTTGTTGTTGTAACGTTCTTACCCGCCCCTGCTGGACATCTGTGAAAAGAAATTCCTTCAGTATGAATAAATATTTAGATTCTGAATTGGCACAATGTTTACGTGACACACCTTACTAGTTGGATGTGTCGGGTGGTGATGGGTTAACGACACATTTACCCGACCTATCCCCCTATTAAACCGCCTTTATTATTATTAATGGACCACATTCTCTCCCTGGGCCACGAGATGGCAGACGAGATAGTCGTCGCGTCTTTTTCAATCACCATCTGCGATGTTGTCACGTTAATAGCCCTGACACATTGCCATTCGCGTGACACTTTAATGTCCGTGTTCACAATATCAGACTCTGTCTTTCCGACAGACCTGTTCTTCACCTGAGGACGGCTGCTTGCGTTGTGGCCGAAAAGTCGTGAGAATTATTATGTTTTATTGTTATTATTTTATTATTTCGCTTCTACGTGACTTTACCGAAAGAACCAAGAAGAATATCACTCTGCTTTAGAGCTCGGAAGCTGAAGCCGAGTTGAGCCCAGGCTGTGCTCGAACGGGCGGGCGACCCACTAAAGCGACAAGAAAAGCAGCAAGTTCAAGTTCATGTATTAGGTACAGCCCTGTGAGCCATTCGGCTCTTGAATCGGGTGCAACCGCAACAAACAAAAAACAAAAACATAAACAAAAAACATCTCAAAGTGAATATGTGACTAAGTGCAAACAGAAAATCCAAGAAAAGACAGCAAAATATTGCAGAAAAAAATCACCGTACAACAACGCTGTGCAAAAATCCCAGTGGGATGCAAGTCAAACAACAACCAACAACAACCACGAGGCTTTGTGGGCAGCAGAGGGCGGTGCAGCTAAAGTCCACGACGTTCCTCCAGCGAATCACTCCCACCTACCGACGACCAGCGTGGTGAAGTATGGTCAAATAAAACCCGACGATTGACACGAAGCGGGCAGCCTTCGTCCTTGCAGTGGATTGACAAACGGGCTAGACATTGCGCGTGACATTTCAGTGAGGGCTTTGTAATGTGGAGCTAATCAAAGTATACTGTGGATATCATAGCGCGCGGATGAATTTGTGCAAATTGCAAAATGATTATTTTTTGGCAACAACAATGAAGAGTAAAATTAGCAGTCAAATAATACAAGGCCGGATGAATCCCAGAATCCCACGAGGAACTCCACCGCTGGATGAGGACCTGTGCAGGTCATTGAAGTTATATGACAACACTTCACTACGATTGTCTGTGCAGGTTGTCGAAGGCAGGGGAGGCATAGAACGTTGTAGCATGGGGG
>CM025641.2:2476396-2497596 GCA_014621495.2 Entosphenus tridentatus | reverse complement strand
GGGGAGGGTGGGGAGGGGCTGGGTGGGGAGGGTGGGGCTGGGTGGGAGGGGCTGGTCACCCCGTGGTGCCCTGATAAAACTCAACGTTTAACCTACTCACGCCGGCTTGTGCCTGCCCTCACAGTCGGGCATATTTGCGGAATACACCACACCGCCGTTGACCCTGGCCAATGACCGAGCAACCCAACGTTCCTACCAGCTCCAAAAACAAGACAGCATAGAAGGGGCAGTGCAAATAAATTCTCACGACGTTTCGACTGCAACACTTGCAATCATGTTGAGTCTATGATTGCTTGTGTTGCAGTCGAAACATCGTGATGTTTTATTGTTTTATATTGTTATTATTTTATTATTTCCCTTCTACGTGACTTTACCGAAAGAACCAAAATAAACATAATAAAAGAAATGTTTATTTTTATTATTTTATTATTTCCCTTCTACGTGACTTTACCGAAAGAACCAACATAAAGTATAAAATAAATCATGTTTTATTATTTTATTACTTCCCTTCTACGTGACTTTACCGAAAGAACCAAGAATATGAATCCCTGCAGTCACGAAAGCTTTAAATCAGTTGTATCGACGTTATCAGCTACACTGGAACTCATCAGAACAGGGGCGGTGTGGGGGTTACGGGCAGGACGGATAAATCGATTTTAAACAACGTCGAGTAACGGAAAAGTGAACAAACAACAAACAATCAAAACAATTCGCACTCCGACAGTGACCCCTGCTGGCAGCTCGCAGCACGTGGCCGCCGCGAGTCCATTTTGTGGCCGCGGTCGTCGAAGCGCTCCCCCCGCGCGGTCACGCGACGACAAAAATCGCCCCCCCCGCCGCCCCCCCGGGGTGCCCCCCCCCCCGCCGCCCCCGATTTAAACGCGCGCGAAAAAAAAGCCCCACAACCGTGACAATCAACAAACTCCAGGCGAGGCTTTACGAAATTCTAATTTTTTTGTTACAAGCAGGAAAAAAAAAACACCGCTGTCGCTAAAACTAAAATTAAAAAATTGTTTCGCAAACCCCCTCAGCGCCCCCCCCCCTAAAAATAAATTAATTTCCCACAAAGACGCCCGGGGCCCGACGCCGATGTTCGCTAGGCCCAAGCCTACGGTCTTGCCTGGACTGCCCGCCGGGAACGGCGCCGCCTGACTCGGCCGCCGAAGCGACAAGCGGCCGCCGCGGAGGATGTGGAAAGAGGGCGGCGGCGGTGGCAGCAGCGGCGGCGGCGGCGACATCATCCCTCGCCCCGACGACTCTCGTCCGCGTCTCGACGATTCTCACAAACGAAAGATCGACGGCGACGCGGGTCCTCCCGGCGCCAAGAGGACACCGCGGGCGGCCGAAGCCGGTGGCGGAGGCGGCGGTGGAGGCGCGCATGGTGGACACGGAGGTCGAGTCGGTGACATCCCATTGTCTCTGTCCACCCGGCCACACGATCACGGTGGTGGTTTCCCCTTCTACCGCCAGCCCGTCGAGGTCGGATGCTTCTCCCTGGACGCCGAGCGGCGCTTCCACGCCGACGCCAGGCAGCTGCGTTACTACGCTCCACCAAAAGGGGACGACGACGGTGAAGGAGGAGGAGGAGGCGGTGGTGGTGGTGGCGGTCGTGGCCGGGTTCGCGATGGAGTTCGTGGGGCGGCCTCTGGGCAGAGGGACGCCGGCCGTGCTGGAGCTGACGACGGCCACGGCGGCAGTGGTGGGGGCTGTGGCGAACGTGGCAGTGGCGACGGAGCAGGTGATGAAAGCTGCGGAGGACGCGGCCTCACTGCTGGCGCCGGTGACAATCGTGGAGGTGGTGCTCGAGCAGGAGGATTTGGCGTTGCCGCTACTTCTGGTGGTGGTGGAGGCGGTGGTGGTGGTGGTGCCACACGTGTGGAATTTGACCTGCGGGACGGATACCCCGAGCGCTACGTCCAGCGAGACGACAACATCAAGGAGAAGCTGGACCACGTCCTGCGATGGATCCTGCCGAACCGGTACAAGTTCGCCCTCGCCGGGGAGACCTTGCGGGACAGCGCTGCCATCTCCAGGTGAGATAGAGAGATAGAGAGAGACGAGGGACAACTTAGCCGTCATTATTTGACCTCTCGACCCTCCCCCCTCCAGTGACAACGGCAGCATTGCCATCAATTGCGAGTCAACTTCGTGGGGGATAAGTCGCCAAACGGAGTTTCGACAAGACGCGACTAAAAGTAGGCGTTCGGAAGTCGTCAATAATTGCGATTGATCCTTCACACCAGACCCGGGTTCAATCGTAAAGCAGTTACAATTACAGCAGGTGCCGTATTGTTCCACGGCTGTCAACCCAGACTGTTTACCCCCAATTCTTGTACGGGAAAATTGAGTTTTCGGGTCCATACGGCGTGCAGCCGTTTCAATACGGGCAGCAACAAATATTGTCTATTTGTGTTTCTGCCTTGTGGATGGGACATTGTAGGATGAACGTTGAGATTTATAAGGGCACGGGGTGACCAATAAGATCTGAATTGGTCTGTAATAAAGTAGGTACTGATAAGGAGTTGACAGGTTTGTTATCTTAATTTATTCGTCACCAGTGACAATTACAATTGTAATTTAGTCCAGATCCAGCTTCATGAAGTGCAGTATTGCCTTTTTGTCATAATTCGTATTTTGTAGCTTTTGAAACCCCAAAAAGTCGTTACAATCGCTAAGTTGACAACTCTTGATAGGCATTCGGCAGAGCCCCTCTACCTGACAATACCGAGGAACGGGGAAGGTGACTTCAGAAACATTGGTTTGAGGTGTATTTGATGCATCAGTGTGTATTAGTATGCATTCTGACAGGTTCGCAGTGCGGCCATGTAACCACGTGTGTAGGACTATGATGTTTACGCAGTTACGCGAACACAATTGTACATACGAGACGGAACTGTGAAAATGAGACGGTAAAAAACGAGGTGAAATAGATTGAACCGGTTCTTGAATTGAATCCCATCCATGGGGAATTATTACACTGTAATTAACGATTTATAACGTTCACCACTGAATTTTTTTTTAAGTTTTAGTCCATCAACCTCTGGGATTCGTGGAACAGTGTGTTCTTACCAACATCTTCCAACAGTATTTAGAGTCTTTTCTTCCTGAAACATTTGATCAATGTTTTTCCTTCTGCATTTTACCTAACAGGTGAACTTTTAAACTAATGCTGGCTGGAATATTTGCTTTAATGACCCACATATCACCAAGACAACACGCAAAATAATGGTTGTAAACAGCTGTCTCGGAGGTATATCTACCTGAAACTTAAGCCGGGCCTGTGACGGCAGTGAGCACCAAAAATGAAAGATGGCAAAAACGGAAAAGGTCATAGGTTACAATAGTAGAAGAGGGGCAAGGTAGTGTGATGGTAAAGCCAACTAGCCAATTGCACATGAACCCCACCTGTGACCATAACACAAATTCATGTATATATGTCTTATTTTACAGAAGATGGGGCTGCATGAGAGATTTCCACCTGTCCCTGCATTTCACCAGCTTCACTGCTTTCTTGTCTCCCCTTTTGTTTGAGATATTGTTTCGCCGTGTCTTAATCAGGCGCACCTGTGCCCTTCCTCCGTTTCTTGTTCCGTGTGCCTGTGTGCATAACGCCACGTGTGGTATTCTCTCCATCCATTCTAGACACGCGTCCAAATCGCCAAAGTTGCCTCTCTTGGATCTTCTCTTGTCAGTGTGACCTCTCGTCCCCGTCATTCTCTTCTTGCTTTTGCTATTTTAGTTACCCAACCATACACCCAACTTCTAACCCCCCCAGTGCTTCGCCAGATGGGCTGTATAGATTCGCTTTGTGAATACATTCATCACCCAAAATCGTGACAGTTCATTAAATCGCTTTGTGTGGGTCTAAGCAGTGGAGATAATATGCATATGTGTGAATAATTAGGTACCTGTGGGGTAATAGTAATGGACAGCCTCTTTGCTGGTCCAATGCTGGATGAAGGCCTCCTCTAATCAATTCATAATTAATTACGCTAAAGAGTGCAGGCTGGTGTAGGTGGTGACCAACACTGGTTCAGATATCACTCATACTGATTTTAGTCATGGCCAGTAATCAACCTCAGGATGCTGGGTTTATGGCAGTGTCGAAAAGCACTGCGTCAGTGTTCCACTCCGTTGTTTGTAATCCCGTACCTTTTTATCGTTGTCTCGACACTCGCTGACGAAAGCTTGCACACGGACGTGGTGACGTGGAGGGGCCACCTGACGAAGGTGGCCTGCACGCCGTACGAGCGACACGAGGGCTGGCTCATGGCCGTCACGCTGCTGGCCGGCACGCGCTACATGAGCGAGATGGAGACGGAGGAGGCGCGGCGGCAGCGGGGGACGCGGGACGCGCGCCAGCGCGAGATGACCTACTGGGGCTACAAGTTCGAGCAGTACCTCTGTGCAGGTGAGCACCGGTACCACCCTTGTCGATAACAGTTTACTCGTTTGCAACCCTTTGTCAGTCCGCTGCGGGATTAAAGCCACCTCACACCACAGATTAAAACGTGGGATTTTAAAGCATGGCATGGGCAGCTTAAAACATGGGATTTGAACCCAGTATCTCGGGAGTCAGTGGCTCGGTGTTATAACCTTCGAACCACCCAGCCATCCGCCACCCCAATCGTGTCTTCCTGTAATGAGGCGTTAATTACCCCTGCACGTTTGCGTCTTCAGAAACCCCCGGAGGGATTCCGGACCCCGGCGGTATTGTCAACACAAATGAGGCGTTCTGCACGGTGGTTCGGACCCGGCTGAAGAGCCACTCCCTTGTCTTCGCCGGGGAGGTCGACTGTCTCTCCTGCCACAATGCCGAGGTGGACAAGCACCGCGATGCCGAGCCGGCAACTCCAGCCCGTCGGGCCTCAGGGCAGAGGCCTCAGCAGCAGCAGCATTCCTCCAACTATGTGGAGCTGAAGACCAGCCGCGAGTTGTACACCCCCAACCAAAGGCGCAATCTGCACAGGTCGGTGTCGGCGTTTTGGGTTTTCTTGTCGTGAGCAAAGCGATTGCGTGGCCCACTCGGAAGAAACTGAGCTGCAATCTCATCCCAAACAATGAATGAAAGGAAATTTGACAGATACATAACCTGCAAAAAATTTAATATTGAACTATTATAACATCGCCTTGGCCATGCCAGCATTTTACAGGATGTGTTATTGTAAAGGACTTTTGTAAGCTGGCCAGGTGGTGCTTTATGTTTGAGTCTTTGGCTCACAATCACCAGTTTTCAAGTTCAAATCCAGGTCAGAATCATAATATTTATCTATCCTGGAGGAATCCGTCAATGATCCACTCAGCCCATCATCTTTCCAGGTCCCTTAAAATAAGTACCAGTCTGACAACTCTGTTGTAATTATCCTCTGAGGATGCTGGCAATGTGGAATTTCCACCACTGACTCAAGGCAGCCACCCAAGTACCATCTACACCCATTTTTTTTTGTTATCAGGGAAACTTTGTCAATATTGCCCAAAGTATTATTTTGGACCCCCCACCCCAGGAGCAGCTAGCCCAGTGACAATGAGAGGGAGGGGCTACAGTGGAACGTTTAGCTGCCAATGATCCTAACAAGGCACTGCTATGGATAGACTGCTCTCTACAACGTGAATGTGGAATTGCCACTATTGGCTTTGTTTCTGATTTTAAAGTCACATCGGCTCCCCAGACTCACTGTTTGGGCCAACGGGTTTCTCTGCTGACGTGTGCAGGTGTTTCCGCCCGTGGGGCCACCTGACGTGGCTGGTGTGTGCTCGCTTGATTTACATCCTAGCAACGTTGCGTGTAAGGAGCCCCCTCTGGCTCTCGTGGGATTACCAAGGGACTGTCGTCGTGCGAGCCGTCAGCGCGGTGTTTACACGGGGGGGTCACTTTACGATTGGCCTGTGTAGACTTGGTACGTCCAACGTCTCACAGTTGCGTATGCATTTCGTCATGTGATGCAATAAAAATACCAAGTTGCGTATGAGCCCATTAGTGTGCGCTACTATGCCGTTTATGAGCACTGTCTTTGCTGAATGATCGTTGTAGGATTTTTATAAATACTAACTTTTTATTTTACCAAGTAAGGCCCACTGAGCTATATAGTTATTTTACAGAAGTGACCTGGCCACAAATGATAGCCCAGAGACGTGGCTTATCACGTGGAAATTTATAGCAGCCAAATACTCTTAAACGCATGTTTCTAAATGTGGAAGGAAAAACCGGAGGACACGGAGAAACATACACGCGACCACGGAGAACATGCAAACTCCAAATATACAGGCGTCGGGGTTGGGATCTAACCCACAACCTCCTGTATACTCGACAAGGTAGTTAACATCTCGCCACTATGGCACCGGTGGCGAGATATCCATACACTCTTAACAGATGGTCGCAATCTGTTGGAAGGAAATTATGGGAAGCTCAAACGCCAGCATGGTGTAAATTTTAAAACCATTCCACTCACCGTATAGTTTACAGCACCTGGAGATGCAGGTCGCATTTAGACATTGGTATCAATCTAAATTGTATTTGTTAAAGTGTATTTTTATTAAGGGAACACAAGAACCCCATGCACATGCTGGTGCCAGTGTTCCTTTTCATCCAAAATTTGGCTAAACTTTTCCGATATCTTCCTCAACGACAGTGAGAGAAATTACCAAAGCAGTGCATTTTGGCCTTTTTTTGTTTTTGTTTAAATAAATTTGTCAATTTGGGTGCGTCTAGGTTTAAGCTGATCAAGTGGTGGGCCCAGTCGTTCCTGGTGGGAGTGCCAAAAATAGTGGCCGGCTTCCGTGATGACGAGGGCGTGGTGCGGAGACTCCAGACCTTCGAGACCCTGCACATCCCCAAGATGGTCGCGGTGAGACGTGTCTCGTGCTCAAATAAGCGAAACGTTAAATCATCACCTTGCTCATGTGAACATTAAACCTGGTGATCACTTGAGAGACGAGTGGAAAGCGGCATTAGCCCGTTGTTGGGAACCACGCTTCCGTGTTAGAGCAGAGCAAGTTTTGGAGGACGCCAGAAGTAAACTTGAATGTTTCTCCTGCCCTGGTTCATTGCAGAGATCGTGTTGCTGCTAATGAAGGGCCAGGCTGTGGGGCCAGTGATTAATGGGCCTTTCACAGAAGCTTGCTTGCGGGGCGGGGGGGGGGCTGTGTGTGCGCAAATGCGTTGGCATTGGCACCTTCTGATGTGTGTCCTTTATGCGTGCGTTCGCGCATTTTTGTGTTGTAGGATGACCAGGAGGCGTGGAATGGCTCGGTTTGTCTCAATTTTGTGGAGGCGTTTCTGACCTTCATGAAGAAGGTTGTGACAAAGGATGACCCGAAGTGAGTGTGGGGGTTATTTGAGCATATTCTCCATGCTGGACAGTGCGAATTAGTACAGGTGGGGAGCCATAGATGTTTGTGCATAGGACAGTACAACAATGGATATTTTTGCTCGTGCCCTTTGCTGTGGCTCTATATTAGGACCACAAAATTGAGGCCAAGGTTGCCCCAATTTTGTTTTGTTTGGCTTATGCATATTTTCATGACACATTTACAGGGCTTGCCAGTTTATAACCAGGATCTGATTATACACATAACATCTTTAAAAGTCCGATATTTATATTTTTTTAATGACCTGTTTTAATACATCCCTGATTTGAGTTTCACAAAGTTAATTACCACGCCATTTGTCCGGCAAAGTCTCAATGAAGATATTTTTTAAAGGGGACCTGTATTTGGATGTTTGGCTACTTATTATCAAGTACATTTGCATGTGGGATGACACTTAAACACCATCCGAAAACAAATCCATGCGTACAAGGGGATAACACTTGGAAGGTCTTGCACAGACAGGTTAAAATCCACTTTCCCTACCATATCTGAACCGCCGTACAACTCACTCGGCAGGTTTGAGATTTCACGTTTGTGTTATCCATCAACCCTCCCCTCCAGAGTGCTAGATCACAGGTGAGCACAACCATTCCCTGCCAATATAAAACAATAATAATTACTGGCTTGATGGCCACTCGACAAGGTTGACGATGAATGGCAGCCAGCAGAGGGGATAGCATGCCCGAGATTGTCCATCATGGAGATGGAGCGATGAACATAGTTAAATTTGTCGTCGAGATGGGACGATGAATTGGGCTCGTGTGCAGGTCTAAGATATGTCTATTGTTTCCTGGCTAGACTTAGGAATGGCTGTGGCTTGGGAAGGCCTTCATCCAGCAGTAGATTGTTTACGGCTGCCACCTGACGATGGATTGCTGGCTTGCAGGACGGTGTACCTGTTCTCCTGGGAGCCTGGCCGCGACGTCACGTACAGCGTTCACCCCGACTCGGAGCTCGCGTTCCTGCCCGACTGGTACGTCAGCGAGATGGTGAAATCGTCGTGACTGGCGGAGAGAGAGAGCGTTGCCACCCTCTCGTCCGCCCATCCGACTGGCGCCAGCGGGGACCGCCCATCGCCGTCTTGTTCATCGAAGCCACGAGCAGAGAGCGACGGAGCGAGCGAGCCTAATGGGGATGGTGTCGCCACCTCCCTCCGTTCTCCGCTCTAACGCGTCTCGACGACGTAATGTCCACCCCCCCCTCCACTCCACCCCTCCCCACCGCCACGGCCACCACCTGATTTTATGCAGGCGCCAGGTCAGGTGTTTTTAATGACATAAATGCGAATTGCAATTAGTTGATTATGAGGGTGGCATAATTACTAAATCGCAACTAATGGACTATAAAATGGGACACTATTTAAGAAGCGTTGCTGGGAGGGAATCAAAATAAGGGTTGTTGGGAGTGCATTTTGCACGAGATAATTCACCCCAGCACTTTGCTGTCTGCCCTCCCGGCTGTAGAACCCCGGCAAATAACCGCTGTTAACGGGAATGCAAATTACGGCAAATGGTCCGGGAAGTTTAACCGGAAGCGAATGCCGACGTATAAAATATAAAAAAGCAACGAACTGAAATGAAAGTACATCGATCCGTGGCAGCTTTTAGTGCGGAAGCGTTTGGGGAGCTACCACTACTTACAGGGTGAAGACAAACCGAGTGAGCGGTGGAGTACGGTCATTCATCCTGGACTACCTTATAAGAGGGACACTCTTGTGAGTGTCGTGTCCTCGTATTGCAAGCGTCGTTTACAAGCAAACAGCAATGATTATTATGACGATGTCTCATCAATGTGTGCGCTCATGGCGTGAGGGCTGGTTTACGAACATTCCCCCCTTGCTGCGAATGGACGTTTTCCCCGAAGGGAGTGTCGTCGGCTGTGGTGAGACGCGCGTTTGATGAGCGGTTATTGAAATTTCGCGAAGGAACGCACCCACGTCAGGAACATTTAAACATTTTCTGCATTCAGTTTTTGTCACCAAGCCGAGTTCAAGTGGGCAACGAGCAATGTGATGGTGCTTTTCTCTGCTGGTGGCCCTGAGCCGGCAGTCCACATTCCCATGGCAGGGGTTGGTCGAACACTCATCTGAGCACAGTTAATGGCCCACTTAAGAGGTACTCATTTTATCAACACTTGAGGGTTGATAGACCAAGTCTTAACTCCAACCAGGAATTCAACTCGCGGCTTTTAACTTAGAGCACCACCCCAGCCAGTAAAAATTCAACACTTGGCTCTCAATAGTCGTTCATAGAATTATAACATGGACTGATCACCCCACTTGTGTCTGTCCCAGCTTCTTGTTAAACAACTTGGCAACGCTATGTCAGCACTAGTGGTTTCCCGAGCGAGAGTAAACTGAAATACGTGTGTGTAATATAAAATTAAATGGCCCCGAACAGAGAATAGGACGATGCTGTGTCCGTTTCGTTCCGGATCATAATTGAGGCAGTCGAATAGGTCTGCTGGCGATATTAATCCCGGAGTGCAGGTGTGATGCGTAACAATTCAGGTGATAAAGGAGTAGACGTGTGTACAGCTAAATTGCCTCTTGGTGATCGCCGATCATTATTACCGTAGTTAGTAAATCGGCCCCAGTACCAATTGTGAACGACCAGTTTAGAGACTGGATGGCTGGAAAGCATGATCCACTGCATGATAAAATAGTGCTCTGACGTCGCACTGACGAAGCGATCCAAAATGGGTTTTGGACGATTTGAGGATTCTGACACACGCCGAATCAGTTTTTCGTTTTGAGGCTTTGCACAACTCTTGCAGGTGAAACCCCCAATCGTTTGTAAAACCTGACACCCCAAACTTTTCCCCAGTAGATGTTTCCATTCGGGCTAATGAGTGGTTAAACCAACGAATGTCTTCAAGGGATCTTTCAACATTATCAACACGTATCGCCAGCGTACAAACGGTAAGTTGGGTTGGGATGGGCGTGAAGTGTAATGTAGGCTTAAAAAAACACGTTTCTTAAATGTTTTCCCCACCATTTCTAATTGTGGCATCAGTGTTGTTGTGTCATGGGACGTGTCTTGAACGCTCACCGAGTTTGATAACGACCGACATTCTCTTTGCTCCCATCGCCCCTCCGCTCCTTCCCGTCCCTCCCCCCCTACCCTTTCGTAATCCCCAAGCACCCTCTGCCACAGTCACTCATTCCTCGATCCCTACACGCCGAGACCGTCGAAAACATTCTATTCTGTTTCCGTTTTGTAAGCTTTGTCAAGCCCCTTGACTTCAGGCGCTCATTCAATATAAAATTATATGAGATATCACGTAACTTCTTTTGAGATCCCTTCAAGTGACCTCTTTTATCCACAATAAATGGGCGCTGCATTTACCTATGCTCCCTGCTGTACGGTGATGTTCGTGACATAACTCTCAAACTGATTTTTGTTGTTCTTCATTCTCAGAGCCGAAAATGTTGCCCAAAGCAGCAAAAAATCCCAATGTGAAGTGGTTTTTGTTCATTCATTGGGTGACCTTGCCGAGACCATCCACTCACTCTGCTTGAGAACCCAGTTCAATCACTGACAGCTGAAGCCCACATTTGGAAGCCAGGAGCTCAGCAATGTATGCTCTGCGCTGTTGACCTCAGAGTCACCTGGCCACCTCGATATCGTATGTTTAAAAAAATCCCTAAGATGTCGAAAAGTCACTTGAGAATCATTGTTTAGAATGTGCGATTCACAACACTGGTCTCTGTGTACAGCTGCTGTTGCTGCAAGGGGGAGTCACAGTTGGGGTTAGGATCTGGGAAAAGTCACTTGTGTTGCGTGATTTGTGATTGGGGAATTATCTGCCATGGGAAAGTACTGTTCCATTGGGGCAGTTGACATGGCAAGCGGTAGCGCATTTGCCAACTGTAGAGATTCACAGTTCACGATCCACGTCCGCCCTGGTTAATACAACACGGTCGTGTGTGTATTAAGGGCAAAGACGTTTTCGGAACTGAAACCTATTAAACTGTAAACTCCTTTGTCAATGGGACCAGTATCAAAATAATAAAAAAACAAGAATACGCTTTACCCTTTCTGGAAATGAAACTTGAGATGTTCAAACACCAAATATGTACCGATTGCAATGCATACAGTCTGCATTAACCACACACATTTTTGGCAAAACATGCAAACAAAAATGCTGTAATAATATATGCCTCGTTTTTATGAGAGCACGTTTGTTTATATGTTTTGCCACAAGTTTATGCGGTTAATGCAGACTTGACGCCTTGCAATAGGTGTCTGTTTGGTGTTCTTATTTTGACTTCTTTCTCAACCTGCATTTCTAAGTCAATCAAGTAACATTTTAATGCGCATAAAGCCACACCTCTGAAAACCCTAAAAACGAGAGCCATTCTGCTACCAGCTGTGCCCAGCGTTTAAAAAGAAGTGTAGGCGAATGGGGCAATGTTTCACAACCACAAAAGGTGTTATTTAATGTGGTCTTTCTGTGGAGAGGGAAGGTTTGTTGTGTGGCTTTTACGAGCCACGCTTAAATGTCGATGATGTCAATCGATCTCTAAAACTGCTGACTTTTTTTTGTTCTTCCCATGTGTATATTATATGAACCCTAATATTTATGAGAGAAAAAAACGTACACGTAACGTATTAGAATTTAACGTTTTACATGGTACGTTCACCGCAAAAATAATAGAATTTGCTTTTACGTTTTTATACTGTGTTTCCTTGTATTCTAAAAAAAAAATAGAACAACCAAGTTGGAATTGTTTCAGAAATGTGACTAAATTGTATATTTGTGTACCGTGTAAAATATTGCAAATAAATCACGTTTTTTTTAACCGACAAAAAACTCATCTCGCTCCTTGAATCACGTCAGAACCAGGAGGACCTACGTCTGCACTTCAGGAGCGGCTGTTTGAGAACCACTGCCCCAAGCAGTAGAGCTAGACAGCCAGTTTAGATTTATTTTCATAATCATATCCATATTCCCAGTCTGTTACCCCCAGCTTCACACACTACCATCACCATTACCACACGTTGTTTTTCAGCTTGCGCATTTCTAATTTAACCCCCCGGCAGCATAACAAAAGGCTGCTTAATCTTAGCTTTTTTATGTACTTCCGCCCCCTGCATCACAAAGCTTCAGTTTGAACTCCATACGTTGCCACCAAGCGCCCACCCCGTTCCTCACATCGTTGCCTCCCAGTCCACAGCCCGCCCACACACTCACCATGCCACCCTCCCCTCCCTCCATCCCCCGCGACTATATAATTCCTCGTCACAGCCATCTCTTAGACACACTTAAGCGGTTGTGCTTTCGTTACGTTGTCCACACCTGAAGAAGGACGCTTGTGTTGCGCCCGAAACGTGGTGATTTAATTTAGTTGTTTTCATTTATTTTATTTTTTACCTACGTGACTTTAACGAAAAAACCAAAGAGTATGAATACAACCCACGCCCACAATTAATTTTCATTATTAGACATGAGATTAGGTTTTCTTTAAAAAAAAAATCGATTTTCTTTAACCATTGTGATGAGTGCAGCGGTCACCAGTGGCTGGATGCGTCACGTGAACACTTTCAGGTGCAGCATTCGTGAATAGCGATCCGATGCATATTTCAAGAGCTTAAACATTTATATTGTTTGATGAATAAATGCGTTCTTACACCTTTACCGAATTGTCATTCCATATATTTAGTTAAAACATCCTTACTTAGACACGTTACAGGAGGGGTCCTGTGTTGGAATGTTTGACCGATTCCTATTTTAATGTTTTGCGTGTGGCAATACAGACGATGAGTTGGAGAACACCCATGCATATCGAAGAAGAATGCAGTAGATCATCGATTATATCCAGCGGCTTCGGGGGGTTGGGCGCCGGGTTTCAAAAATGCGGGATAATCACTACATGATTTACAAGTGTATTTTTGCACATTCTTGCATGATATGTTTGTAGGTGTTATATGTGTTTAAGTTTGTTAACTACGTGAAATGCGCAATAATAAACATACAAATAAATATCCTACTTTAAAAAGTTACCGTATTTACTGTACCGTACTTACCACTCCCATCTCAAGGACTCTGCATAGGGTGATATATACGTGCAGAATTTCATTGTTTCAGTTGTATGTAGTGTAACACATTTCTGCGGAGGGAACTGGTAGGAACGTCGGGTTGCTCGGTCAATGGCCAGGGTCAACGGCGGCGTGGTGTATTCCGCAAATATGCCCGACTGTGAGGGCGGGCACAAGCCGGCGTGAGTAGGTTAAACGTTGCGTTTTATAAGGGCACCACGGGGTGACCAGCTCCTCCCCACCCAGCTCCACCCCTCCCACCCAGCCCCTCCCCACCCTCCCCACCCAGCCCACTCTCCCCACCCAGCCCCTCCCCTCCCCACCCAGCCCCTCCCCTCCCCACCCTCCCCTCTCCACCCAGCCCTTCCCTCCCCACCCAGCCCCTCCCTGCACGACGGACGGACGGACACAATAATCCCCTGTGGGCTGGTGTAACCAGGAGGTTCCTACCAGTATAATGTACCGTATATAATAGTTGACACTGGAATCAAGCCGAGCTACTTGTTTTGTCACGCGCGCGGTGCCGATCGCCAGACTGGTTTCCAGCTTTTGGAGCAGTTTTGCCGGTTTCGCCGGATCGGGCCCGGGACCGCCGGATAATGTTGGAAGCAGCCGGATAATCGATGATCAACTGCACTCAGAAGGTCCACCACACAAGTGGCATTACAAACAACAGTCGGGTGTGTGTGTGTAAAGACTTATCCCGACCATAGGCATGTAGAAGTTCCAACTCAGGGCCACCAACAGAGACGCGCACCACGCCGCTATTACTCAGACAAACTGCGTGAATTCGACGACTTTGACTTGGCGCTATGGAGAGCATTAAATTATTGCACCCTAACAAATTACTTGCCAAGGTTGTTGCCTATTGCTTTCTCCCTCTCGCTCTTTTTGAGAGAGCGGCGTTGATGATGATGATGGCAGGGCGCCTGTCACACGTTGCCAGTTATCGCAGCAGCAGGCTGGCCAGTAATTAATGAGTGAACGCGCCTTAATGAGGACCGGGTCGCAGATGCTGCTTGCATCGTGGCAACGGGTTCCTTCACCTCCTCTCCCCGAATCGCCGCGGTGACTCGTTTTTAAATCCTTTATATTAAGTTCACTTGCTTGCTTGCTTGCGCGCTTACGACCGTGCAAATCTTTCGGTCGTTTTTTAACCCACTTCCCGTGATCCAATCGAGCTGACATTTTGCACACAGACTCGTTGTGCGTGACAATTTATTTTCGTGAAAAAAAATCAAAAATTTTACACTTTTTAGGGAAAAATTAATTATATTTAATTACCAATTGCTTAATGGTGGTAGGCAATCATCTGACCCATAGGTGGCAGCCATCTCAAGCCAGAGGACGAGAGGACTCTAGCCGCCACGCATATAAAGGATTTATAGTGAAAAACTTAGTTTTTACGGGTTATTTTTTTTTCTTTTTGCTGCACAGGGCTTCATTTCAGATGGAGCTTCCCGGGGCTGAGCTCTGGAAAATATTACTCGGCCGTTCTTTCCACCCCTCCTTCCAACTCCACCACCATTTCGGCCACCACCACCACGGCTGGAGTGGGGATTTGGGTCCCGTGAAATGGGTGGCTCTGGAAAGTATTCTATGAGAAATTTGAACGTGATTCAGCCTCTCATCACCAATCATCACGCAGGGGGTCGATTATATTGGCACTGCTTTGTAGAATGATAATTATTTACGCAGGTCGCCGGTTTGACCCATTGGTGCGGTAATTTCAACGCTGAGAAAGTTTCAGAAATCGCCCTGCCTCTGTCTGTCCACCAACCCAGCAGTATAAATAACCGGTCTTGGGCCTCCCCGAGGTCGATTCAGCCTCAAATGGGTGCCGTGGTGGCTAGGAGATGTTAACTACCTCGCCTGGCATACAGGAGGTCGTGGGTTCGATCCCGACCCTCACGCCTGCTGTGTATTTGGAATTTGCGTGTCTCTCTCCCCGTGGTCGCGTGGATTTTTCTCCGAGTCCTCCGGTTTCTCCCTCCACATTTCGAAACATGTGTTAGTCGAGTATTTGGCTGCAATACATTTCCACGTGATAAGCCACTTCGTTGAGCTATCATTTGTGGCCAGGTCGCTTCTGAAAATGAGCTATATAGCTCAGTGGGCCTTACCTGGTAAAATATAGCATTGTTTAAATACTCTTTGGTTCTTTCGGTAAAGTCACGTAGGTATAAAATAACTAGATTTATTTATGGTTCTTTCGGTAAAGTCACGTAGGTATAAAATAAATACATTTGTTTTATGGATCCCTGCAGTCACGAAAACTTCAAATCTAGATTGTTTTAATCGTTAATAGTTTGGTGCGTAAATTTCACCACTCGAGAGACAAAGGCGGCCGGGCGTGATGCTTGCCGGCCAACACACACCCCCTTGTGTGCCGTGCAGGCCTTCATAAGTGCTCGCTAACAGCACTTTCCCCAAATAGCCTGTTCAGGCTACATGGGGATTGTTACACTGCGTTATGTATAGGCGCGTTCATATGGGCAGACGACAGCTCGTCACGTGGGTTTGGCCGCAAGCTGCTCCCAGGATGGGAGGCAATCTGGTGTTTTAAGAGTTTACAATAATTTGTCTGCGCTTCTCTAATAACACGCCGAGTGTACATACGCACGCGGCCCACATGCACACGAACGCACGCTCACCCAGTATCAGTTCAGCGTTCCTGTAACTCGTTGTATAATTGTTGCGATCAGTCTAAAAATAAGAATCTGTGCAATATTGTTTTACGTCTCGCGTGACACGGTTGTTTTTGCACTGATTCCTATTCGCTTCATTGCTGTGCTTTCATTTGATTTATTTGGCTTTTTCCCATCTGGTGGCCCAGGTCACACTTGCAAATCAGACTCTGATCTGGTCTCTTGAGTTGCCACCTCCCTGGCTATGCAAATAAACTTGAACTGAACATACACAAACACGGTAGGATCAACACCTCGGCCGTGGCAGATCACTGTTATAATTCAGTGGGCTCACATGACATTGACTTTTCCAAGACAGAGGTTCTTTGCAAGCCATCTGGCTACCATGAGAGATTCGTTCATGAGGCTATCCACATATACAAACACAGAGACAATTTCAACCGAGAAGATGGATTCTGGCTTATCAATCATTGGAAGGATTTGATCAACCATTTCGGGTCTTAATTGAATATGTTCACGCTTAAGGTGACTTTAAGACCGCATTCCATTCTCTTCCTCTCCCCCCTCCTCTTTTCCGAACATAGATGGACTCGTCCATCTGGCCAACTGCCAAATCGCTGTCCGTGGTGCTGACGTCAAAAAACCCGCCACTTTTTTCAAATTTTCTTGCTGTGGATTTCACACCTGATGACGATTGCTTGTGTTGCAGTCGAAACGTCGTGAGAATGTTATTGTTTGATATTTTTATTATTTTATTATTTCCCTTATACGTGACTTCACCGAAAGAACCAAGAATATGAATATACACAGTTACCCCTTTACATAAACACTCAGCTCACAGAATATAAACACAGACAAAGCTTCCCCGTGTAGCGTCAACAGACTGTTGGGGCAAGTGCTGTCAGCGAGTAGCACCTATGAAGGCCGGCACTGTGGCACACGAGGCGCTGGGTGGCCAGCACCACGCCCGGCCGCCTTTGTCTCCCCCAGTGGCGATGTTAACTACACACCCGCACCAGGCACTCATTTGAGGCCGAGTCGACCTAGGGGCGGCCTATGACCGGTTCAAATAATCGCCACCGGTGTTGTTGGTGGCCGTGAGCGGGAATCGAACTCGGGTGGCCGGGTTCGCAGCGCTAACCGCTGCACCACCGCTCCTAACACCGACACACAAAGTCTGGCGCGTTGTTATGACCCTGCCGGACTGCGTGCTGATGCCAACTCTAAATGAAAACTTTAACATCGCACAGCACGTCGGAGAGACGGGCACGTGAAGGAGACTGCTTGTTGCTTATTTTGGCACGCACCATTGCACGCGCATAAGGTGCCGTACACGCACGCACACAACGTGAACACATTCAGTCGGTCATTCTTGGCGTATTGTTATTGTAGAGTGATCATTACTGTGATGAGGGCGGGGAGGGGGGCAGGGGGTAGAGAAGGTGGGGCGGGGAGTGGGGGGCAGGGAGGGGGGCAGAGAGGGAGGGACGGGGAGTGGGGGGCAGAGAGGGAGGGGCTGGGAGTGGGATGTCAGGGAGGGGGGACGGGGGGTCGGGGAGGTGGTAAGAAGGGAGGGGGGGCCCCAGTTGCCCCGACTAAGTGAGGGGCATCACGTTGGGGACGAGATGAAACCTTCAAGTCGGTGTTCATGAGCTCGGTGGTGAACGTTTGGAGAGCCGTGGAAACAACAACAACCTCGTCGTCGTCGTTGTTTGTAAAACAAACGAACAAAAAGTGCACAGTGCTGAGTATTATTCTAGTGGGGTGTAACTTTAGGCGCGTCTCCCCGTATCGTTTGCAGGCCGCCGTTCTGCGGTTTGTAATTCGCTGCTCCGATTTCGCGTCCGTCCCGGGCTTAGTCCACAACCCGTGCCTCTCGCTCGCTCGCTCGTTCTCTCTTAATCCGCCTGCGCGTGTGATTGCGCTCGGAGATTAAACTCGTACATAAACAACCACAAAGGCTCCCCGGGTAGCCTCTAACAGACTGTTGGGGCAAGTGCTGTTAGCGAGGAGCACCTAATGGATGGGGGGGGGGGCAGGACATGACCGCCTTTGTAGCGATACACACCGCACCGAGTTCAGTATATACATTTTTTACGACTGAACTGACCTAGGGGAGGCCCAGGATCGGTTGAAAATTCGCTGCCGCTGTTGTTTGTCTTGAGCGGGAATCGAACTCGGCTCGTGGTGCACAGTCCGCGAAACGCTGCACAACCAAAGATCCCCCGTGTAGCCTTCACAGGCTGTTGGGGCAAGTGCTGTTAGCGAGTAGCACCTATGAAGGCCGGCACGACGCACGAGGAGGTGGGTGACCAGTACCACGCCCGGCCGCCTTTGTCTCCCCAGCGGCGACGTTTACACACCACTGCACCGGATACTCATTTGAGGCCGAGTCGACCTAGGGGAGGACCACGGCCGTCTCGCCCTGAACTCGGTCAATCCCGCTGGCGATGATGATGGTGGTGATGATGGTGGTGGTTATGATGGTGATGGTGGTGGTGATGATGATGATGGTAATGGTGGTGATGGTGGTGGTGATGATGGTGGTGGTGATGGTGGTGATAATGGTTGGTGACGATGGTGATGGTGGTGATGATGGTGGTGAGGATGGTAGTGATGATGGTGGTGATGATGGTGGGGATGATGGTGGTGATGATGGTGATGATGATGGTGGTGATGATGGTGGTGGTGATGATGGTGGTGATGGTGGTAATAGTGGTGGCGATGATGGTGGTGGTGATGGTGATGGAGATGATGGTGGTGGTGATGATGGTGGTGATGGTGGTGACGATGGTTATGGTGGTGATGATGGTGGTGGTGATGGTGGTGATGATGGTGGTGGTGATGATGGTGGTGATGATGGTGATGATGGTGGTGATGATGGTGGTGATAGTGGTGATGATGGTGGTGATGATGATGGTGGTGATGTTGGTGGTGATGATGGTGGTGATGGTGGTGGTGATGATGGTGGTGATGATGATGGTTGGTGACGATGGTGATGGTGGTGATGATGTTGCCGATGCTGCTTACTTTGGCATTGATGCATTGGCACCAAGATCAAAGGGACATTCAACACCTTCCGTCGTGGCCTTAAATGGGGAAAAATGTTCTACCATAGACGATGTTTCAGTCAATGCCGCCATCCCCCCCGTAATGAGTTCTGAGGAAGGGCCATTGACCGAAACGTCGTCTATTATACAGGTTTCCCGCGTTTTGTAGGGTTTCGCGTGTATGCGGCTAACCTACTCATGCCCCAAAAATTCGCTGTATGATGCGGTTTGAATTCACACACAGCTATATTACAACGCAATAGATATCGCACGAGTAATTACAAAACACTCGATAACACACCCGGTTAATTGTAATACAACAGAGAGCATAGTTCACTATGCCTTTATTAAAGCACGTTTTCAAATGTGCTTACTCGTCAAATGAACACGCCGGGGTTTTACCACAAAGACAAAGATCCCCCGTGTAGCCTTCGCGGACTGTTGGGGCAAGTGCTGTTTGCGAGCAGCACACGAGGGGGTGGGGTGGCCAGCACCACGCCCGGCCGCCTTTGTATCCCCTCTCCCCCTCCCCTTGGCGATGTTTACACACCGCACCAGGTACTCATTTTCCACTGAGTCGATCGAGGGGGGAGGCCCAGGACCGGTTTCAATACCTGTCAACCACTTATCAGTGCCCTACCTTATTCCAGAACAATTCAGACCTTACTACTCACCCCGTATTCTTAGGTTTTTTCGGTAAAGCCTCACCTTACCATATTAATAAATAGTGTGCCGTACTTGGCCCTTTCCCCTCTTCAACCATTATATATACGGAGTGGTAGCTCTTGTAATCTCTCATTTACTTGATACAGTTGTCGTGGCTGTGACGGTTCCACCTGAAGACGGAAGCTTGTGTTGCCTCCGAAACGTCGTGATTTTTATTTTATTTTACTTTTATTAATTTTAATTTTTTACCTACGTGACTTTACCGAAAAAAGCTAAGAATATTAATCCTTGCAGTCACGAAAGCTTCAAATCTAGAATTAATACTCACCCCGTACCCCTAATAAAACACAAACAAATAGACAAAAACACAATCTATTGCCCCTATTGAAACAGCTGTACGCCGTATGGACCTGAAAACGCAATTTCCCCGTACAAGAAGAATACTGAGTTAAACCGTGTGGGTTGACACAGTGCGGGTTTTCTGATAATCGTCATCGGTGTTTGTTGCGGCGCTAACCACTGCGCCACCGTTCCCCGTGTTTGCACGCACGCACATCCACACACAAAGATGCCCCGTATAGCCTTAACAGACTGTTGGGGCAAGTGCTGTTAGCGAGCACCTATAAAGGCCGGCACGGCACACGAAGGGGTGGGTGGCCAACACCACGCCCGGCCGCCTTTGTCTCCCTAGTGGCGATGTTTACACATCGCACCAGGTACTCATTTGAGGCCGAGTCGACCTAGGGGAGGCCCAGGACCGGTTAAGATTATCGTCACTGGTGTTGGCCGTGAGTGGGAATCGAACCCGCGTCGCCAGGTTCAAAGCGCAGCGCGCTAACCGCTACACCACCGCTTCCCACACACACATTTACACACATCCACACACACATCCACACACGCACACTCACATCCACATACACACACATACACACACACACATCCACACACTCACATCCACACACACACACATCCACACACACACATCCACACACACACATCCACACACACATCCACACACACACATACACACACACACACTCACATCCACACACACACACATCCACACACACATCCACACACTCACATCCACACACACACATCCACACACACACAACCACACACACATCCACACACACACATACACACACTCACATGCACACACACACATCCACACACACACAACCACACACACATCCACACATACACATCCACAGACTCACATACACACACACATATACACACATACACACACACACACACATCCACACACACACACTCACCCTGAACACAGCTCTGCCTGCCGTCATCCCCTCTCGCCTCGCAAGCGCAGCGCTGACAGCGGAGCGCGCGTGCAGTGCGCGTGGAGGTGGCCGAGGTGGCAGGTAGGTGGGGAGTGGGTGCTGAGTAGGAGGTAGGTGCAGGGTGGG
>CM025641.2:2416322-2466086 GCA_014621495.2 Entosphenus tridentatus | reverse complement strand
GTGGATGGGTGAGTGGGTGGTTGGGTGAGTAACGTGAGCGAGTGGGTAGATGTGTTCGAGGCTGATGGACCGCTGAGTAGTGAGTGGATGGGTGAGTGGGTGGTTGGGTGAGTAACGTGAGTGAGTAGGTAGGTGAGTTTGAGGCTGATGGACCGCTGGAACGCGAAGCTGCAAGGTCCAAATCTCGCTATCCGAGTGCGCGGAATGATCAGGTGTTCACCATGAGCTGCCCAACATTGACAATGTACCGGCAATCACCACGAGTCCATCAGATGACGTGGAGAGCTGCCCCGCGACAGCTACGGGTTAAACATGCCAACGTCGGGCTAACGTGGCATGCGCTTGGAACCGTCAGATCAACGTTAGCCCGACGTTAGCATGTTTACCGGGTAGGTGCGTGCCCCCCCGTAGTTGTTCGTGGGATGCCACCATAATGTGGCGGTTAGCGCACTGGACTTGCAATGCAGACAGAGGCCGCCGGTTCCATTCGATCTCTCGCCAAGCCCCGCTGCTGCCGTGTGGTGGGGTAAAGTGTGGGTAACTCCCACGCCTTGCAAGACTTCTAACCAGCGTGGGAAAGTAGGCCACATTGTCCTGCAGAGGGGAGCTCTCTAGAGCTCTCTCCAGTAAGGCCCTTCTGCCAGCAGCGGCGTGAGAAAACAATTGCAGCGCTTGCCCCTTTATCGCTTATTGCTCAAGTCGCCAAGTCCACAACGCTGTGTGATAACTACAGTACTCTCCCTTTACAGTACAGTACTTCCAATTCATTGTAACAACAATAATAATGCCATTGGAACCTCATTTGCCAGTAAAAAATATGATAATTGTTTTTTTTACCCTTCTATCTGGCAGCAAAACTGACACCTTTTTTACAAGGAGTCATGTTTGCATAGACCACAATACCTACAGCCAGTTTTGTCGCCAGATAGACGGGTAAAAAACCAATTATCAACAATAATAATAATCACCATCATCACCACCATCATTAATGATCGAATCCCCAGATGAAGGAGACTTGGAGCTGGGCATCAGATCTGCGGCGGCCGCCCTCACCGGACACTGTGGCGACTCCCACACCTCGCGGCCCCCCGACCACGGGCCGCCCAACCTGTGGCCCGGCAGCGTCGCGGCGCTCCGAGGGGCGGCCGAGGCCGTCATCCTGGCCCACGGACTTCAGCCCTCTGACGGTGGCGCTGGCAGCGGCGGTACAATCCGCGAGCATCACGGCGCCGGCGTGGCTACGAGCCGGAGGAATGCCCCACGGGAGCCGTTCCCGAGCTGCGGCCGGCACGCGCTCAGGGAGGCGGCCGAGGCGCTGGCCCACGGCTCGATGGAGAGCGAGCGGGGCCCGCACGGCGTGTTCGTGAACCCCCAACGCCAAGCTTCGGTCGAGGACAAAGTCTACTGAGCGCGGCGCGACGGACCGACGGTCGAATGCGCGGAGAGTGGCGGCGGTGGGGGGGGGCGATTAGCGAGCAAAGCTTCGTTCTGAGATCAGCCTCTGGGTTTTTTGCTTTTAATATTTTCAATGTATTATTTTTATTTAAAAAAATGCATTTTATTATTATTTTTTATCTACGTGACTTTACCGAAAGAACCAAGAATATCAGCTTCGGTGCCAAGCGCGGCGCTTGCCGTAACGGTGTGCTGGGGAGAATTGTCGTAACGTGTTTCATTTTCTTTCTCCGGTGAAGGGTTTTTTCTTTTTCTGTCCCCCAAAGGTCATTCCCGGTGTGTGCGGCCGGCGCGCCACGGCGGTGTCGCGTCATCAGGCGAGGGATCCGTTAAGGAACTTTCTCGAAGCGGTGCGAACATTTCTGTTCGAGAACGGCCCGGGCAGGGAAGGAGTCTTTTTTGTAAAGTTTATTTTCATGGAGCTTGTTAAGAATTTCCCTTGGCCACCATGCCCAGCAGACGTTGAAACAGATCATTTGATTTTGCCAGTTCAAGCTTTCGCCACGCACGACTGCGGTGAAAGTTCAAAACGTGGCCCAATCCAGAACGGCATTCGGACCCTTCAAATGATAATAATTCTTTATACTTTCCTGAAAAAGCATGATTTAATCTCAAGACTCCTTTTGATAATGGTGCTGACAGTTTATCGATTTCATTTTACAGTATTATGCTATTCCTTTATTTGTGTTGCTTTAAATAAAAAAATAACAACCCCATCTCTTTTTCACAATGTATACGATACTTTGTACAACATTGCGTGCATGCGTGTGCGCGTGTCTGGTCGTCACTTTTAAAAAGCAATGGTAAGAATGGGCTCTCAGAAAGTCGCAATGATTTTACGTCCACAAAATAAAGCGAAACAAGAATTTAAGTGGGTCGTGAATGCTGACATTTGCAATGGTAACACATCGCCTGGAATTTGCGAGGGAGAGTCTGGGTTAACGAGTATTCCCCGAGTTTCCAATTTATTTTCGATCCAACTGCTAATTAATTTCGTTAGAAACAATAAATATTTGCTTCGTTAATGGCGAGACGACCACTGAGGGACCATGGGGAGGGAGGGAGGGAAGGAAATAATACAGGTAGGAACAATGTTCCACACTGCCCACCAGGGATTAATTGTCTGTCTGTCTGTCTGACTGTCTGTCTGTCTGTCGTGCATAAATAAATATATAATACACACAGCTCTTTGATTGGTGGAGACCTTACAAACAGCTTTTTGATTGGTGGAGACCTACTGCCGGGTACGGAGAGGGGAGGTGCCTAAGGGAGGAGGTATCTGGGCGTCAGGGTCTGGATCGAACCCACGACTTCATGTATACCAGGCGAGGTTGCTAACATCTCATCACCGTGGCGAGATGCTAACAGGGTGATGTGGCCCAACGCTCTAGCCAGCTCCACAGCTAACCACGTTTGCCTCCCAGTGCTGTGTTGCCAAGCCACTGTTGCAATGCTCTATGCACACACAAATGTAAATTGTGTGCATACAAAATTATACCTTTATAAACAAAATTCGTATTGAATTCATGTGCATTGTGCGTGTGTGTGCCTTTGTACAACATGGGCTTAGAAGTGCCATGCTTGTATTGATTACTGTGTTTGTGAGATACACCCACGTGTTATTCACCAGAGCGCAGGGCGAGCCGAATTGCATCTATGCATATAAAGTGGTTCCCTTTAATGACAGCTATATGATTATTATTATTATTCTTTGTACCATAAATGTATGAACCGCGGTGACCTTATTTTGATTTCTGGTCGCGGCTACCATCAGTAGTGAGTGATAACGTGGGCTCATCCTACACTCATCAACGTATTATTCACAATAAAACAGGCAGAGCTGAATTGCATATATGTATATATCGTGGTTCCCTTTAATAAGAACTACAATATAATTACAATTATTATTCGTACCATAATTGTATGAACTCTGGTGACCTGAATTTGACTAAAGCCACGGCTCACGTCACCAGTGAAGTGACATGTGGGCTCAACCCCATGGTGAGGTATGGTCAAATCATCCCCCTAACTGACACTGCCTTGGGTCGGCTTCACTTCACATCCAGGAGGTGGTGGTTGATCGCACGTGGCTTGTAACCCAGCACTCCGGAGGCCCAGGGTTGGTGAATCACACAACTGTTGTGAAATTCCATTCCAGTGGACATCGAGGTGCCCTGCACCGTGGCTCGCCAGGAGATGGCGGTACAAAAAGCGTTTCCTTCTCTCTGCGGGGATAGAGTGTTGCTCCCTCACGCGCTTGCGTTTTCTCTGGCTGCTCCGGTTTCCTCCCACGTGTATAAACACACTCGTCGATTAGCGAAACGCATCAATATAAAAAGGCCTGATCTACCAGGACCCTCCTGAAAAGTATTCCTTGGACTCGGTGTGGCTTTCCTGGGTAAATAATATTGTTATGGTTATAATTATTACATCCAGCAAAGGGCTGTAAATTATGAATTGTAATTATCTCAACTCTGAAATATCTCCTACCTCTACCTGCATAGCCTCCCTTGCGTGCGTGAATGTCCTTAACCGAATCTGCTGCTGTGTCCCTAATTCAAGATGTCGTGACTTTCTGACAACTGGGAACTTCCCTTCGACGGCCTCCCAAAATCCCTCACCGCTAAACTCCAGATTATCCAGAAACGATTCCACCACCAGACTTACAACTCTCACCCGCAAACGAGACCCCGCCAATCCTCAAATCCCTCCATGGCTCCCAGTTCAACCAGGAATCAATTACAAGATCACCCTTTTTCTGCGTCTAAGATTTGAAGTAACCTGGCTCCAGCTTACCTCTCTCTGTCTCTCCTGTTTCGTCTCTCTCTCTCTCTCTGCTTCCCAACTCGCACTCCACAATTCTAGAGCTCCGAGTAAAACACCACAGCCAACACACCGTAGGAAGGCACCCCCTCTTTTTGCTGCCCATTTCATTCGCGAGGATTAACAACACACCAATTTGCGGGCATTAACGTACAAACGAGCAGCAAATTGATTGGACACCTTCGCCTGAATCTAATTTGTTTATAAGCGTAAACTTAATCTACTGCACAGATTTGTATAAACGAAATAAAAATGTTGCTGTTAAATTCAACTTTCGCGACTGCAGGAATTCACATTCTTTGGGTCTTTCGGTAAAGTCACGTAGATAGGTTAATTTTTAACATTATTTTTTTTACCTATCTACGTGACTTTACCGAAAGACCCAAATAATATCCCTTCAAGTAAAACAATCTCCCCGTTCAATGGATAAGTTGGGTGGCAACGAGGGTGGCAATGATGTTCATTCGTGGCCCCTGAACCCGTGGTGGTAATTCCACATTGGCATGGCTGTGTCAGTCCCTCCATACGATAACCACTGTCAACTTTTTGTACTCGTATGATCATGTCCACGAAGAGATATGACAACGATGAAGATGCATCGTCGCGCAGGGTTTTCACAATCGTGCTGCACGGCGTCACGTTCGTCCGGCACGATGTCCGACGTTTTGCTCTACAAGCTCAAGGACGATGATGGAGCTCCCAGCAGGGACGTGGAGAGAAACTCCGGGAATCCACGCAGAACGACACGGGGTACAATCTGAAAATACAGCACCGTACGTAGTCAACCGTGGCTAATCAGATGATGATAATTATGACAATTAACAGGTGAGTTCACCTCCAATCAGGATTTGAACTCATACAACCTTAGGTTGTCAGTCGGCCGTACCACAGTCGGATTAGAGACCAAAATGACTCGGTTGATACAACTCTCTTGACAAATTCAGCAGAGACTCATTAAAAATCACACAAGCAGGCTCAACCCTGAAGAGAAAACTCCATCTCCAAGCTGCTTAGAAACACTGTTCTGTACAATGCGTTTCATATAAATCTCATTAACGACTTTGCGAGCAGTAAATGACTTCTCTGTAAAGATGTCTGTACCGTGTTCTATTCCCGTTAATCTCCGTGCCCTGCTGCTGCTACTGCAGCGAAGAGCAAACCACGTGATCCTGCCCGTAGCCTCGCTGAGCCTCCATAACACTGGTCAAAAAAAGAAACATGTTTTTCTGGCCTGGACTTTTGCAGCTGTTTTAGACTAATTTCAGGGTGCTGATTCCAAATCTGATCTCAGATTTGCTCTATCACATCTCATTTTATGCTATCGGCATACCCCATTTTCATTGATTTTACCCAAAATTAACTCTGTCACTTATGATTGCAAGTTGTTGCGAGTCAGTGACTGCTTTGGTGTTAAAATATGGTGCTGTATTTTTAGGATAATGTGTTTATAATATAATTTTATTTAGATATCCACATTTATTTAATATTTTTCTTCTGCAGTTTTTATTGAAAATGCAATATTTGATATCTCAAAAACCCGATGTGATAGACAAAAACTGATGCCAGATTTGGAATCAGCATTCCAAAATTACATTAAAACCGTTGGAATACCTTATGCCAGAAAAAGTGTGTTGACCAGTGTAATCAGTCGTGTAACTCGCGTGGGGGCCGGGGGGTGCCTTGACCCCCTCTGATGGACAAAGCTACGAGTTGGAGGGGCCCTTGACATCCACAGTGAGATGTGTTTTCAGCAGTTTAGTATTGGAAGTAACACCGTTTTTTCTTTAAACGTAACGTAACGTAATGTGCTTTGATTGGCAGTGACTTGAGTGAAATAACATTGGACATAGAACTCCGTTTCTGGGATATTTATTCCATTAGATAAGCGTCAATTATATTGCAGAGAGGGCACCACTACAGAGCTGGAGTGGCTGCATTCTGTGTAGAAGGAGCGCACCCCTGCAGCGTTAAATGTCTGAGACCGTGAGCGTAACGACGATGTAGTTACTACGCCACTCAAAATGTAGTTACTACGCCACTGATAATGTAGTTACTACGCCACTCATAATGTAGTTACTACGCCACTGATAATGTAGTAACTACACCACTGATAATGTAGTTACTACGCCACTGATAATGTAGTTACTACGCCACTGATAATGTAGTTACTACGCCACTGATAATGTAGTTACTACGCTACTGATAATGTAGTTACTACGCCACTGATAATGTAGTTACTACACCACTGATAATGTAGTTACTACACCACTGATAATGTAGTTACTACACCACTGATAATGTAATCTGAAAACTATTAATCGACAATCAGACGTGCGTCGCAGATTTTTTTTTGCGATCACCATTAATCATTACCATCCTCATAGCTGTTAACCCAGACGGTTTACCCGTATTCTTGTACAGAGAAGTTGCATTTTCAGTTCCATACGGCGTACAGCCGTATCAACACGGGCAACTACAAAAATGTGTTTGTCTATCTGTGTTTCTCCTTTGTGATGGGACTTTGTAGGATGAACGTTGAGATGTATAAGGGGTACGGGGTGACCAATAAGGTCTGAATTGGTCTGTAATAAGGTAGGGCACTGATAAGCAGTTGACAGGTATGCATCATGATAATCACTGTCATTTTTCTTGCTTAATTATTTCTTAATTTTCTTGCTGTGGTTTTCACACCTAATGATGATTGCTTGTGTTGCAATCGAAACGTGAGAATTTTATTGTTGAATGTTTATTATTTTATTATTTCTCTTCTACGTGACTTTACCAAAAGAACCAAGAATATCACTGTTATTGTCACCAATCATGATAATCACTGTCACCATTCTCATTAATCACCACCATCATCACAATAAGTAATAATTATCACCATTCATCAACATCGACTCTTATACACGATTGTATGTGCTATGAAGGAGAGTCATTGGCCGAAACGTCGTCTATTATATATTTGTTTTCTTTTATAAGGCTACACTTATAAGAATATAGGTTTTCCCCTTTTTTCTGGCAACAAAAAAGGTGTTAAGAAGTTAAAACACCAAACTGAAACCTTTAACAAGGAATCATGTCTGCGTTAACCACAGATAGTTGTGGTTAGAAAACTGTCTCTGGTGTGGACCAATCAGTTTCAAAGACAATGCATATATTATCAGAGTATGTTTGTTGTTTGCATTATGACCACAAGTATATGTGGTTAATGCTGATATGATTCCTTGTAAAAGGATTCAGATTGTTTTTTTAACTTCTTAACACCTGTTTTGTTGCCCAAAAAAAGAGCAAAACCTATTATTATATTTTGGTACTGGCAAAGGAGGTACCATGATGTAGCTGCTATACCCCGAGCTCTCATTACTCTGATAGCGGCATTGTGTTTGTGCTGTACGCCTTTTGGCGTCATCTGGTTCAACACTGTTTGAGACTAGGCTCTAAAGAAAGCTGTCTCGGGTGTGGATCAATCAATTTCAAGGACAGTGCATTCATTATCAGAGTTGTGTTTTCTGTTTGCATTTCGACCGCAGGTATTGTGGTCAATGCAAACATGACTCCTTGCAAAAAAAGTGTCAGTTTTGTTGCCAGATAAAAGGGTAAAAAAACAATGGTTTTTTTGCATTCTGACTACAAGTATTGTGGTTAATGGAGACATGATTCCTTGTAAAAAGTTTCAGTTTGGTGTTTTAACATCTTAACACAACTGTTTTGTTGCCAGAAAAAAGTGAAAAACCTATTCCTATATTTTGACACTAAAAAAGGAGGTCCCATGATGAAGACTTCACTTTTTGTTGGACAACGTGGAGATTGCTTGAGACTCTTATACAAGCTGGGAATTCCAATATAAGCCCACACCCCCTTCGGCCTGTCAATGTGAATTACAAATTACAATAGCCGTCGACGACCCCCACTGCGCATGCGCGGCGCTGTGCGTTGCCTAGCGACAGCTGTTGGGCGCCCCTCGACTTCACAAATGAATTCAGACAAAGGTGCTTATTTCGCGTTTTATTAATAATCATTGCTTCTCAATGAGTTAAACAACGTAAGCATTTCATTGTTTAACGTGCACTGGCCCTTGTGGTGTGGTTTTTGTTACGTGTGCGGGTATTCGTGTGATAACACTCATCGGTTATAAGCCGAACTTCGGAATAGCGGCAACGCCTCTAGGCCGCACTTGCTGCAATGTCACAAAACAAGATTTTAGATTTTATTAGTAATTATTTGAGAGACCAAGAGATATAAAGTCTTTGGTTGCAGTGGAGGCTGCTGTGCTGTTTATTAAGATAGGCTATTTTGTATGCCATTGTATAACTGTTATCTTTTGGATGGACTCATGCTCGTCGCGGGAATGTGGAATGTCCAGCGCTGGTTCGGGGTGTCTGTATTAAATGCATGCGTCGCCCGATGCTGCTGCCAGGATGCAAAATGTTTACGTGATATATTGTAGGTTTAGAACACCACATTGACGGTAAGGTAAATAGTTGCAGTAAATTGGCATGACTGCAACTCGGCATAGGAATGTGGATCTTTCACCATTGGCTCAGGAGTCATCTTCATTGTTCGTTTGATCGGAGAGGCATGCGAATGAAATGGGGGAGGCACACCAGCCTTTTGCTTAAAAAGTGAGACATTTCAACTGCTTCGTGGCATATGTCTGACCTTGGGTTGATTTTTTTTGGGTTAGTTTGGAACTTTAACTAACTTATCATAACCTGAGCACTGTGTGCTTCCCATGCCTCCCCTGGCTTCTATGCCTATACATAAGCCGATTGCAGAAGTGCTTCCATTTCAAACTCATGACTTCTACAATCTCTTTGCCGTAGTCAAAAGGTCTCACTTGTGTTAAATAAACGCGCTTGGTATAAGTACCGTGTTCATATTCTCAGCAGCCCTTCATGTATTCACTTTGACTTTTGACGACAGTATTCTACGTGGACTGAGAACAGTGGAGGCTAAGTCTTAACAACGCCGGCTGCGATCGACAGTGTTGCCATCTAAAATACATTGGTCTGCTGCTGTTCGTGAAGGTCGACACGGAGTGCTGAGGGGCAGTGAGGAGGAGGATGAAGAGGACAATGATGAGGAGGAAACGGCTGCCATCGCTCAACCGAGAGACGAGGTGCTCTTAGAGCCAGCCCATTGTGCTGTTTGCTGATAGGCGACAACTGAATTACTGTCACCTCAAATGTATTAACGCTTCTGAGTAAATATTCGTTATGCAGGCTGGGGACATTCGGCTGGTTAGACAGTACGTCGATTTTTCTTCCTTCACTTTACAGTGTCTATCGGCACATTGGACAATGTGTCCCATTTGTAACACTTGCAGGGTTAATGCTTCAGCGAATGTCCCGTGGCAAATGAGCGCAGGACAACTTGCTGAGTGATGTATCCACACTAAAGGTGCTGCTCCATCCTGCGCACCCTGCCATAGAGATATCACATTGTAATCAATTTTAAATTTGGATAAAAAACATTCTCAGTGCTGGAATTATTGCTAAAGTAAGTGAAGAATCCAATGGAATAAGATGGGTTTTGTTTTGCAGCCGTTGTTAACTTGACTGGGACCTTCAACTTGACAACCTGATTTAATCGTGGGTGGGTGTCTGAATTCTAACCTAGGACCTCAGCAGTACCGGCTCAGAACACTAATCCCTGAGCCCACCTGTGCTCATCGTAAATGGTTTAAGGTTTTACTCTATCATGGCAAAGCTGGGGTTAGAAGGTTTACAACATTTCAGTGAAAAAGAGGATTTGGTGCACACAAGCAATTTGTGTGACGTGGCCCTGACTGTTATTTGAATGCATTTGGTGAAGTGCTCGTTTATCCACGTGAAATCTGATCAGGAACATTTATTGATAAGAATTTGTATTTTGTGATATTTTGTTTGCGTACGTTTAGGGCCTTTTATTGTTTAAATGTTGTAGTTGATTGTTATGTTTTGTTTTCACTCACTCATTTATTCCACAATTCTTTATCTTTGTGAAAATGCATTGTAATATTATTTTATTTAGACACTAAATACAAATTGCAACTACTGTAAACATTCTTATTGATAATGTATTTTTTTTGTCTGAAATATATATATTGTAAAGCAGGGATTTTATTTAAATAGTGATTTTGTTGTGTAGTCTGGTGGCAACAGTACTGATGGACTTTGCAATTGGCAAGAGTAAGTTTTGCTTGTCAAATCTGATTTGCCTGCGCAATTACACATAATCAGTGTTATAAGCCTGTTTCACTCAGCCGGCCACTGCACCTGAAACGCATGAGGCTTTTAAACTGACAGCAAAGACACACACTCTATTCCCACCTTCCTGGGATTACAGGCCAGATTCACATATCTTCGAAACTGCGAAGTTAAGTGATGAAGACATCGGCATATTTCCCCAAATATCAAACAAAAAGGAAGGTTCACCAGCATGTGTCTGGTCATAAAAGGCGTTGATCGTGCAAAGTAAATTATGTAGCTGTAGGTCTCATCACTGCACGTTATTTCTTGGTTAACACTGTAATGGCTGGAAACTGCATCTCAGAGTACGAACATTAGCATGGCACTAAACTATGCAGAGTACGTGATGCGGTTCACTTACAGGGTTACTGCGAATGGCGACTGGCCAGAGAAGACGGTGTTGATTTTTCCACAAGAAACGACGAGCTACTCATAGACTTGCAACAACGGAACAGGTGATTATGTTTAAATACAATGTAACATAAAAACGTGTGGAATGTTTAGTGCACCAATATATGTATGTTTAAATTCACGATTATAACATTTTTCTGCTTATACCAAGTTAAGGAATATGCTACTAAGTAATGCTTTTCTTTGACCCGAATTTTATGGGGGAGGCAGGGTGGTTATGCTTATTTGGCTTTGTTGGAACGCTGACATGGTGGTTTGCGTGCTGCGCAATGAACATCATTACCTGAGTTCAATAACGGGCCATAGCTAGCGTTCATGGCGAGTGATATTTGAACCGTTCTTGGGCCTCTCCCCACCAGCTCGCACTGACCAACGTGGTGAAGTATGGTTAAACAACCCCTGTGACCCACACAATTTGGAAATTCCTTCATTCAGCAGCGGACTAACAAAAGGGCTCTAAATTCAGATTTGCAATCAAGTTGACCAACATGACTCGCATATTCTAGGTATTAATTTACAACATAAGGGAAGATTTTTGGATTGGCATTTCCCTTTCATGAAAAAGATACGCATGGAATTGATTGATTGTATCCAGCTAGGTGGCAATGCAGCTTGAGCAATTAACCCACAGTTAGAAGTTTGCGAGTTAAATTTTTTTCTGGGGTTGTTAAAATGACCACCACTTTGGAAAGCTAACAGTCAGTGGTCATCTTATGGAGAGACTGGCCCCGCTATAAAAATGTGGAAGTTCCACCACCCGCGCAGGGCTGCTGACACCGATGGAAGTGAATGTCACTGTGTTGCTCATTTAAGCAGTGAGACACTTTGGTATTATGCATCTCTCGTAAAAAAAATTAAGAACAGATGTGAGCAAGTCATTCACCAATCTAACTGATTGCTCAGATGGAAGGTGCTGTCTTGTACATTCTAATCAACGACAGAAAACCTTTGGGAGTTCAGCACAATTAAAATATGCAAATCGAGCTTGATCAAGATAGTGGGCACCTTTCTGACATTTACCCAAAAGACTTACTTCACAGGGCTGCAATTGCCCATTTGAGCAGCTGGTCACATAATCAACACACGTCTCGAATGACAGCTTGCCCAACATCTAACGTCGCACGCAAGCTGCCTCCGTTCATGCTGCGATGAATTTATTTGTCTCGTCCCAGTGAGCACTTGTCACTTTTTCAAATTATTTTCTTGTAATTCGGCTCGACGGTATCAGTGAATACTCTGTCAATAATTACTTGGGTAATCGCGTTTGCTGGGCTGTTGTTTTCAGCTCGATTAAGTTATGTTGAGTGGAATGGTATGTTGATTGATTTCATGTTAATCTTTAACACAGTGCATTGCCTGAGCTAGTAGGCTGAACTACAGTGAAAAAGCTACACTTGCCCTGTGTCCATTCCTCAATAGTTCACCTTTCGTGCAGCCAAGGTGACTTTTTAAATCCTACATCGAGGTGTAACATTTTCCCCGTGAGTTTATTAGGCATCAACACAGCATTATGTTGCCTTAAATGAGTACCTGGCACAGAGTATAAACATCAGCAATGTGGAGACAAAGGCAGCTGGGCATAATGTAGATCACACCACCTCCTCGTGAACTTGGTCAGCCTTCGTAGGTGCTCGCAAACAGCACTTGCCCCAGTAAGTTATATGAGGTCTCTTTGTGTGTGTGTGCGTGTGTGTGTGCGCGCGTGCGTGCGTGTGTGTGCTGCGTTGAATTGCTGCCAAGGCTGCTGAGAAAGCTGCGAGTCAAGGACCCGCAACAAATTGAGTTGGAGAGGCTCGAGCAAGGGTTCTCCATTTACCTCAACGGGGCCAACGCGGACGGCAAACGGGTGACGCGGAAGGTCCAGCTCCCTCCCAGGAACGTCTGGACAGCAGGTACTATTGACAAATGTATACACTCAACATGTGCACGTACAGTTTAACGCACAGGCTTTCGCGTCCAATTGTAAATGTTGTGAGTTTACTCTCCAACACACCGGTGTGCTGAAGTAGTAACTAATTGGCACTTTTTTCACGTGACAAACCTTACTAATTGGCTGTGTCGGGTGGTGGTGGGTTAACGACACATTTTGTTGACACGTTTCTAACCCAAAAAACCCTTATTATGCACATGCATGTACAACCTCTTTTGTATCAATCGACTGCTGGATGAGAGCCACAGCACGCCATAGAGATCGCTGGCGTTAATTGATAATGCTTCACCACGCTTGTTATTGCAGATTGAAGGTGGGGAGCATAGATGTGGGAGCATATAATTACGTAGAAGTACTGTACAATGATGGATTTGATGGACCGTCCTCTGCTGTCACAGTGTAGAACCACAACACATTTTCCAAGAACTTCTGAAATATGATGAGATGGGTGCATTTCCTGGGGTATTTGGTCAAAGGCAAGTATTCAAAACACCTGTTTAACATGCGGCATTTGTTGCAGTCAATTGTTTATTTAATCTCGTTTGTATCGTAATTCTGGCTCTATTTTACAATTTAGTTAACTCCTTTAACATAGATAATAACATTGCCACAAAATTAGTAAATCATTTGCGTGCAATTATATTGCCAGCGTAAGAATCACTGCTGCAACTGCTTATTGCACGGATATTGAGTATCTATTATAAAAGCTCAGCATTCCGTTTGTCCGTCAACTAAATTAAAGAGCATTTCAGAAGGCCTGAATCAAAAAGATATAGAAAGTGGACCCCCCCCCAGATTTGGGGGTAAAACGTTGATCCAACAGGTTTACAATAAATTGTCGACCATCCCCCCAAAAAAAAAATTCACTCCTCACCACCCCCCCCACTACACACTCTACATACAATAGAGTCCGTAGTTTCTGCACACAAGGGGTGGTGGGGGGGGGGGAGAAGAGGATATCAGTGGGGGCGAGGCGTGAGGTGTCGAGAAGCATTCCGCAGGAGCTAGAATAAGGCGACCAGGGGCCGACAAAATTCAAGTAGTAGAAAAGAGAGGCAGTGGTTAGCGCAATTGATACCCGGCCATGACGATTGATACCCGGCCATGATGAGTGATATTTGAACCGGTTCTTGTCAAACCCGCTTACCCTTTCACCAGCCCACACTGACCAGCATGGTGAAGTATGATCATACAACCACCACGACCAACACGGCGTGGGGAGGGCCTTCATCCAGAAGGTGATTGACGAAGGCTCTCAGAGTGTGTGTGGTTTTGTTAGTCCACACGGGGCCTTCGTTGTGAAAACAAATGGCGCTGGAAAGCCAGATGCTGTCGCTGGCCTCCCTGATGAACGGCGATCCAATTTACTTACGAACAGGTCCCTCAAGGCAGGACGGTGACGTGACGGAGGGGAAGACGGGCAGGTCTCGCACTGCTCCCGGCAAATGTCAACGCAAAGGATGGCAGCAGGTTAAACGCACAGTGTGGCATGGCCCGAGGGTTCCACCTGGGTGTAATTGATGAGGCTTGAAGAGGCATTCCGGCTTCTCTTGTTGGCAAATGATCCTTGCAGGTTGTGTGCGTGCCCGCGTGTGTGTGGGTGTACGTGTTCGTGTGTGAGCGGGCAGGTATGCTTGTGTATCAGGGGGCGGTGGTGCAGTGGTTAATGCATTGCAACACCAAGTTAAATTTCTGGCCAAGGATAATATCAGTGGGGAGTTATTACAGAATTGGTCCCAGGTGTCCTCTAGGATGACTCAGCCATAAATAGATGGTGTGGTGTGTGAACATCAGCACTGGGGAGACAAAGGCGATTAGGTGTGGTGCTAACCATGCCACCCTTCACACATGCCATTCTCACCTTAATAGATGTGCACGAACAACACTCGCCCCAACAGTCTACTAAAGTGTATACAGGGGTTCTGTGTCTTTTTAGTGCAGGGAGAATTGTGGTGCAATGGTTTGCATACTCTCTTTGTTCTCAGTGACTTGCCTTCGATGCCGAATCATGGAAAACGTCAGTGGAACATTGTATTTACACCTGTTCGGGCCTCTTCTAGATCATCTCGGCCTTAATTGATTACATCTTTGGTGTATTAACATCAGTGCCGAAAAGATAAAGATAAAGGTGGCCAGGCGTGGTGATGGTCACACTCCTACCACCTGTGCCATTCAGATCTTAATTGGTGCTCGCTAGCAGTACTTGCCTATCCCGTAGGTTATACGGCTAAGTGGGAGATCATTGTGTGCGTGGTGTGAACAGAGTTCCGTTCAACTCAAGACGGACGGGGGAAACTGGGTGAGAGTGGCTGGTCCAGTAGAATACTCGGAGGACTTTGACCTGGATGCTGACACTACACTGGATGCAGAAGAAGTGGCTGTCAAAGATAGCCGAGATGTAAGCTAACTACCACATGCAAGAGGCAGTTAAATACGAGTGCTGAAGCAGTACTCAAATGCATCCTAACCTAATCACATACTGCTTTCAATGCACCGTTCCTCATTATGGTTTTCGAGTAATGTATCAGAGATTTAAAGATTTTTTTTTATTGAAGAATCCATTCACCTTTTATATTGTGGTGAATGTTACGTCTGCTATTGGCGACAAGGGTCAGGTATAACCAGAAAATATATAACTTCTCTGAATAAAAAAATGTTGATTATGACACAAGTGATTTGATGCATGTATCTTCAGCTTATTAATCTGCATTGATAACTCAATGCACCGTTACACCCCTAGAACTAATGCACCTCCGATATAACAGTTGGCTACGTACGGTGCAAAATAAGTTCGACATACATATACAACTAACCACGTGAAATTAGGTTGATTTCTATTTTCATTAATATAACAACGACGAGTCTGTTCTTAAGTTTCGATCTTCATTCCATGGACATTTTTGGCTACCGATTGAATGCATCAAATTAATCACAGTCCTTAAACGGGCTGATTCAATTCAACACGAGACTGTCCATTACTAAAGAAGAGATCACTTTTGCAATTGTTAATTTTAACTATCATTTATTTGAAAAGTTAACATGGATTTCTGTTTAAGTTCGAAACATAATCGAGTGACATCGGAATATGTTTGAATCAACATCACATTTGCTACATAACTAAATACACAATGAAAACATTCAATAACTCTCGTTGATACGTACCTAGGCTGGGAATAATGGTTGTGCAACACGAATTTGAAATGTCTTAATATATATTTGAAAACATTTAATGTAATTAAGCTTCCAGCTTATGTCAGACAGCCTTGGAGAGTGTCTACATTATGCTGAGGAATTTTAGCTGTTTGCTCATTCAAATATTGCGGTCTCTTCCAGAACGAGACGGAGTCAGATGCCTCAGGAGGAAAACACAATGGGGCGAGGAAATCCGAGCCACAAAATAAGCTCCTGCTTACTCTGACGGACGTCAAGGTATTTTTCATACAGAACAAAATTCCACACAAGCAAAATAGATCAACTATAGGTTCAAATACATGCTTATAATCACACTACAGATTTTCATGAAGCCTTTATACAGTGAATCTGGCTGAGTGACACGATTCCTATACAGCTCAACTGACCGTCTTTCTCACTAGCATACCTCTTGTAGACACATTGACAATAAGGTTGTATGAGGGATCTTACCTGGTAAAATAAAAAAAAAAATATATAAAATTTGTTTGGTAAAATAAATATAGTTTTAGTTGGAAATGTTTCTTTATTATGTGTTTATGGGTATTGGTGGCCCAGTACTTAATTAACTGTGGGAATTAAGTACTGTGCTGGTAAATTAAGTTAGATTCCTTGCCAAGCACAACTCAAGCAGTGGCTGAACTTGGCCTTGTCCTCGACTTTTAGTCGAATCAAACGCAAATAAATACCTGCATTGGCAGTGTAGGCAAAATCAACATTGGGAAGACAAAAGGAGGAGGCCTGGCGTGCATAACTCTGGCCGTGCGATCCTCTCGCGTGCCGTGGCAACCATAGCGCTAGCCCGTAAACGGCACTCATCCCTAGGGAAGTGCGAGGCTAAGTCACGGTGCGGAATGCTCTGCAGGCTCTGCGCAAAAGTTTGGAATTCAGCCTGAGCACAAGCATCTCCAGCAAGAAACCCAAGGAGGGAGTCGCTGCCATGGACTCGGACAAGAATTCTTCAGAGGACTCCATAGAGGAAGACCTCGACGGTGGCAGCTCACCGGGGAGTCCCGGGGAGCCGCAGGCTGCGGCGGCGCTTGGCCGGCCCTCTCATCACAAGGGCACAGCGGCCAAACCGTCGGCGGCAGCTGGCGTTGGCTCTGGGGAGCTCATTGTGCTGGAGTTTGCGCCAGCTGGTGTGTGTGCGCACACTGACAGTGTTGAACGGTCGAGTTTAACGCGCTCTCATTTTGTTGTTGTTGTTATTATTTTCAACTAAGACAACATAACATGGGGCATTGCTTTAATTTAAATATGTTTTATTAGCATGGTTGGTTTCACTTTGTTAATTTAATCAAAGATTGTTGCTTGGCTCATTAATTTGGTTCCGATAATAGACTGTTGATTGTCTGCGCTTCAGGCAGCTGCATGCAGGATTCATCATGCAGGTTAAAGTCAAAGTTATTTTTCTGAGCGTGGAGCAGTTGCTCATACGATCTTTTTTTCAGCCGTCTGGCCAGGAGTGGAAATTCCACAATTTCTTGTTGTAAGGATGAATCGGTCCAAAGAATAAACCACTGTTGACTTCCCACAGAGTGTAAACACATTTTATAGACCCAGGAACGCTGACCTCCCACTTAGATATGATTGTGAGACTCACTTGGATATGATAGTAAGACTTACAATGTATCTACTGTGCCATCTAACCATCTATGTATACGTACATTTGTGCGTTTGTACCTTTACAATGCAGACACCATCTCACATGTAGCAACCTGCCTGGACCCGTGTACCCTCTTCCCACCCTCATTTATCCTCCTGCCCTCTGTGGACAGAATAATTTGTTAATGTTTATTGCCCACATAAACTATTAATTTATTCAAGATTCTGTCTTAACTGATGTTGTTCGCCAAGAGCCATCTCTATTGCGATACTCAGGTTTTCAGTGGTGAACTATAACACAGGGGCCGTTTCAAGTATGCTGATATGTTCAGGATTTGACTTTGCTAATTCTTCCCTGGATTAAGCATAACATACCAAGCAGGTGTGATCCATATACAAAGTACATTCTTTAAAAGGAAGATGCAACCAAAAATACGAGGTATTCTTGCAGAAAGTGATCTTAGTTGTATGTACTGGGATGGTTGAAATATATTTTCAGGTTGTTAATGAGAAACACTTATGTATACCTTTTTTACTGGTAGGAACCACCTGGTTCCACCAGCCCACAGGGGATTATTGTGTCCGTCCGTCGTGCATCCAAAAATGAGAGGGGTGGGGCTGGGTGGAGAGGGGAGGGTGGGGAGGGTGGGGCTGGGTGGGGAGGGGCTGGTCACCCCGTGGTGCCCTTAAAAAACTCAACGTTTAACCTACTCATGCCGGCTTGTGCCCGCCCTCACAGTCGGCCATATTTGCGGAATACACCACACCGCCGTTGACCCTGGTCATTGACCGAGCAACTCAACGTTCCTACCAGCTCCTTCCGCAGGAATATGTTTCCCCCGTGGTGCAAATGTTCTACTGTTGTACATTGTTTTGAGGAGTGGTTCCACTGAGATAATAATCATTCATAATTCTAATTTCTAAAGCGCCCTTACACAATCGTTCTTAGTTAAGCTAAATTTCTATTATAAACTGTGAATTATATTAAAGAGAACTTTCAAGTTACAGTCACCTCCAATATAGATTTCTAGTGACATCACTGGAACATTGTTAATTTAAAATGTTGTAAATGCAGTGACATTACTAGCTTACTATGGAGGGCCTCGATGGGATTTCAAAGTCTTTTTGCTAAATTAACAAGGCTTCAAACTCGTGTTAGACAGCCTAGATATGGATCTACAAGATAAGAGCTATTTTATGTGTTTGAGTTGTTGCATCTTCCTTTAAAAAAGAACAAGAAACCGCACATTCATGATCGGCGCATTCGCAGCTACGTTCTGAAACAGATCTGGCCTGCTTTCTCCCCAATAAACAACGTGCTCGTAGCGGCAGAATAATAAAGCACTTTAATTATGCATCCTCCTTTTTGGCCACGTTTGGTTGGGTTACGGCCTTATTGAAATTCCTTTCAGGGGCTCGGAGGGAACGGCTGCTCTCTGCCAAGAGGAAAGCCGACTCCGACTCCGTGGTGCCCACCAAGGCGATGTTGGCGCGGAGTGGTCCGACCGTCCGTGCGGGTACTGTCATCCCGGCCTCCGTGCCCCAAGACGGGCGGAACATCGTCCTTCAGAGCGGTAGTGCAGCGTCTCTGCTTACAGCGCTGGGGTGTGTGTGGTGGAGGCGGGGAGAGGAGAGAAAGGCATCCCTTGTTCTCTGTGTGCGCGCGCACTTACACAATGCGGCTACACAAAAGGGTTTTGCCTTTCCGAATGAAAACCCACTCTTGGTTAGGCCAGGAGATGGCTAACGCCACCGCTGGCGGTGGTGACGTTTGATAAGGTACTTGTTTACCTTGTGCGATGTTCAGTAAAAGTGATTGTGAGGTTTTTGTTCTCTATTTTTACGACACGGAGAGCAAGTGGTAGTAAAAAGAACACCTGTATATATGTTGAACATTTTTCGCACCGTACCTAGCCAACCGTGCTAATCAGAGCTGCGAGTGTTAATCGGACGTGCGGGGTGTCGCCACCTGTTGTCACAACACTTGTTGTGACACCCACATCATTGTATCTAAATGGGACAGGCCTGCTTCTTTGAGTCTGATGGTTTTATTTATACGGGCCTCTCAATTATAGATTGGGCATTGTGTAGCCCCTTGTGTGCTGTAGAGGCTGCCCGTTTAAAAGCAATTAAAGTATGAATTTGGCTTTAAAAAGACACTTAGAAATGCATTTAGTTAGCTCATATACATATATAATTGCATGTAATTAAAAGAAAACACTCGGGCATCGTGATACAACTTTAAATAAGCACACTGGATGGAAACAAATGACAATGGTGTTTTATTTTTTTTGTTCCAGGTTCATCGAAGGGAGTGGAGCAGCCCCTTTCAGCAAGCAGGCGTGGGGTCTCCCAAGAGGCAGACCCCACCAGCAGGGCCCAGGCTGTGGCTCAAGCTGTGCGGACAGAAAACCAATCTCTCATGACCTCTACTCCCACAGGAAAATCCGTGCAGGTGCCCTTGGCTGGCTATTGTTGTTGTTGTTTCCTTTGGCGGTGGTGTTGTAGAAGCAACCAGAATAGAATATCATGGCATTTTAATTCGGATGTATGTGGAGGTAGGATAGGACGAAACGGTTTGGAATTTGGGAATAGTCCGTGTCAAGAAAGTGTAATTGGAAAGAGGAAGTTGGAATTGTTGGGCACAGGACGATGAGCAGAACTTGAAGAATGTGTGTTGTACTTTATAAACAACTTTAGCATCTAATAAAAGGAAAGAAGCGGTAGAATGGTGTGATGGGATGAACTTGTTAGACCATTCGACTTTTCATAAGAAGATAGCCATTTTCAATTCCATTTGGTCATCAACGCTGCCTTTCCATCTGTTTGAAGTCGATAAAATAAGTGCCACTTTGCGGCACGCTGACAATTGTGTTATGGAGAAAACTAACCCCTGTCATGGGAATGTGAAATTGAAATGATTACTGCCCCAATGTTCTTTTGAGTATGGATACACTTAGGCTTTTGACGTTCTTGTGCTTAAGAGCGTCATTACACATTTCATTGCCATATTGCACATTAGCATACTTTTACACTTTAATTATGAACTGTATGATGATAATGCAAAGGTATGTGCACAACGAAATTGAGCTCCCTAGGCACAAGAAAACCTGCAGCAGTTACCCACCAACTAAACACAAATACCAGAGGCACAGATACGTTAATGATTGGAGGCGGCTGGGAAGGGTTTCTAGCAATACTCAAAAGACTACGTGCTTATTCACAGAGGGGAGGCACACTGCCAAAAAGTGTAATCTGTGGAGGCCTGTTAGAGTGATGCAAGAGACAAAATGTTCAGCCCTTGCTAAGGTTGTATTTGGCTTAAGCGAGCACAGAAACTGGAGAATAAACTTCGTATATTTTATATTCATACACTGCCATTTCTGCTGCGCTTTGTCACGTAAAGTTATGTTATTATTTGCGTGGTATTTTAAATGCATCGTCCGCGTGTTGCCTTGAGTTTAGTGTCCCACTTCATTGATGTTTAAATTTTTGCAACGTTGTATGCTTAACAGTCCACCCAGTCAGTCATGCGTTATGTTTGTAGGCTGTGATTTTTTGTTCAATGTTTTTTAGGCTAATAATTCACCCTCTGAAAACGACAGTGTCAGTAAGGCTGTGGAAAAAATTCAGCAAATGGATCTATGGTAAGGCCAGATAGACTATTTCACGGTGGTTATTTCATTATAACTATTAAAAAGAATGACAATGATGTAATAACAATGACGAATACCTTTTTCCACAATTCGGAAAACAGTGATCTATAGTGACAACTGCATTTTACTTTCTACACTTAGAAATATGTTTGTAAATGTGATGTTTTAATAACTCTAGCACATGCCTGTATAAACTGTATGATCTGATTTTAATAATGGTGTTCAATTACATTTACCAAATAATATTACTATGACATACTAAAGTAGCACTCAGCTCATGTTTTCCCCCCAAAGTGCCATTTTATTGTCCTGTCATACACCATTATGCAGGATTGCTCTAAGGGATGATAATGGAGTTGTATTAAATAATTATAATTAGTATTTGGCTTTAATAAGTGGGAATGTATAAGTTTCATATACTTAACGCGTAAACATGTTTGGCTGTACTTTAGAATAATGATAGACCATTACCAAAAGAGACTCATCGCATAATGTTATTGTGTTGCATTTGTATTTGTACTGCTTTATGAACACTGTGACCTGAGTAAAATTTCCGTCCATGGCTAACCACGGTGGGGAGTAACATCTGAACAAAACCTGCCTCTTCTCCTTTCACGAACCAGCACTGACCACGCTAGTGAAGTATGGCCAAACAACCGCCATTAGTGACACAGGCTTTCATCTAGCAGTGGCTTAAAGAGAGCTGTAAATTGTTTTATTATTATTATGAGTTCTGGCATACCTTCACCTTCAATTACTCATATTAGCTACTGGCAGCATTTTTTCCATTCACTTCATATTACTGTTTTAATCAAGCAATACTACACATTGTGAAGTATGAATGGCAGTTTATTCTGATCTGTTGGTTATGTCCACTGTGCCGCGCTTGGTACCCAGGCAGCAGAAAAAGCTGCTGAAAGCCCTTGGCAAGCTTGAGCTCTCGGCCTCAGCGCCATCAAACGATGTCAAAACCCCAGCGAGCGATGCCAGTGGCTCGGCGAGCCCACACATGTCGGCCTTACAAGTGGACCCAGAGCGCCTGGGAGCGTCCAAGGCACGTGGAGAAAGTAGCGGCGCTGGAAACACTGGGCAAGGAGCACAGGAAAAAACTTGCGGCGCAAGCCAAAATTCTCAGCAGTGGTCGAGAAAGGCCTCCATCTCGGATGGGGAGATGTCCATGAAAGATCAGTTGGAGAAGGCCACTGGGAGGAGGATTTCTAGTTCCGAGGAGCCCCAGCAAGTGCCCGCCTGGCTGGAGGGAGCGGACAAACGGGAGAGAATGAAGAAAAAGAAGATGTTGTCCAAGAGTAAATGGAAGCCACCCTGGCTGGAAGGCGACGTTGACTTACGCGGAGGCTCCAGCGACGAGAATCGGAACAAGGCTACAGCCTGCACGTCGCGCGTAGGTACGTGGAGACAACGCTATTTTGAAAGCATTGCATGTCATTTTAAATGAAAACCGTGCGAGGTTTAGATATGCTCATAAAATAATTGATTAAACACAAATAGATTGGTCATGCCACTGAAAATAATATTTTATTCAAGGGTAATATATTTACAAATGAATGCATGTGAAAGTAATGGTTCACCTCCGTGATGAAAATCATACAGCATGAGTTTTTTGTATACTGCTGTTATGATTCAGGCTCGTGTTCAATTTGCAAATCTTTTCTCCTTACGGTGTTGCTGCATGTAGAGTCAATAGTGGTATGAAATTTGAAATCTCCATTTATATGAATGAATTAGAATTGATGAAGAGATTAACCAGATGATAATTAATTCCAAGTGCATTAAAACATTCCAACTAAGATTAAAGCATGTATGCATGAACTCTGTCCGTCTTTCTGTCTCATAGGTTGAGGGGGCACTATAACTGTTTATAAACATGATCAAAAATGAACTAAAATGTAGTCAACAGTTGTGTTACGATTAGGGAATTACTCTATTTGAAAACCAGCCAAATTGATCTTAGGCTTGCAGAGGTGGCTGGCTGGCTCAGACATAAACCAGTGCAAAACATTACTACTTGCAAATATGCAAAAATAATTTTGCCCTGGCATCTACCCATTGGCTTCCAGAAAGAAAATGTAATAATTCCCAAACACAATCGCCAGCTTCGACACCATTGGATAATCCATGCGTGTGCATGATTTTGCCTAACTTGTTTGAAAAAATTACACTTTTCGTCTAGGAGAGGCAGTGCGATCTGCTCGGTCGATCCACAGCTCCAGCAGCAGCGGGGAGGAGCGCGGCACCCGGGATGCTCTTCGCGGGGACGAGGAGTGCAGCGGGGGAGATGTCGACTTGGTCTCGTTCCTGGACGCAGGGCCCCGGAGGGCAGACAGGCCCTTGAGTGGACGTCGGAGCGCGCTGCAAACGACCGAGGCGCCCATGTTCTCAGGTGTGGTTGATGCAGGACTGCACTTGCGTGCAAAAACGCTTGCTCGTGTGAACGTGTTTCATTCAGCAATGTGCTCTTTAGATGAGTAAAAAATGCGAGCGTCTGCAAACCTTTTGTGGTGAGCGTGGGCTACATTAGGAATCTCCTAGTTCCCCATGGACAGTCACGTTTGCGATCATTGATGTCGTTGTGGTAGCCTGTTCGAGGCAAACTATCTCGCAGAGTTGTCGGCTGTGCGCTCGTTTACCCTAGGCGCTCGTGGGTCGATCAAAAACCATGCCACAGGCAGTTTGTGGCCTGTAGGCTGTAGATTGCAATCCCATGATGAAAAAAAACCGAATCGAGGTCTTGTAGATACACACCTAGGGTTGTGTGTCTTGGGCTGGAAGCGTCATAAAGGAGAAAAAGTCTTTCGTAAATATTATTATTGCAGTCTAGTGATGTCACAGTCACATGACTTTCACATGTTTAAATGCCCCATCCATACACATCACTAAAGAGCTATGATGGAGCACCTTCCTGTGACTAAAGCATTTTTTAAAATCATTGTTGAAGCGTCGTATCCCAGGTATGTATGTACCAATAATCTTTTTTTGGGTTGCATTTTTTATGTGTAGTTTACGAGAAAACATTCTGTCAACAAGGCTACAAGAATGCAGTATAAACAGTAATAAAACAAGGTACAGATGCAGCATAAATTTACGAATTTAATGGAACTTGTCATTCACTTTTTAGCCGCAGTTTTAAAATTCAAAAAATTGCTAATGACCATAAAATGTGTTTGGTGGACTGCCCCAGTACTGGGAAATTGTAGATAATGTAAAATAAGTAGATATATATAAGCAGTACCTTTGATCGCATTAAATTACGTACAAGCCTTTGCCCGATGTGCTTTCTGGATCAGTGTATTGCATTTGATTTAACGAGGCAAACTCTGAACTGGTTTCGACTTCAGGAGTTGCATTTTTTTTTTGAACAGCATTGCCCATACAAGAATCAATATTCCAACGTTGTAGAGGTGGCTGGGCAGCTCAGACATGAAAGTGCTGAGCTGGCACCGCTGACTCCTGGCAGAAGCACTGTGATTAAATCGCAATCTCAAGTGAAGCAGTTGATCGTCTTAGCTAGGCCATCAGTCATTGCCCAAAAATTAAATAAATAAATGCATATTAAATTTCGTTTTGAACTTGATTTGGCTAAATCCCAAGTCCAATCATTTTCAATGTCATTTCAGTTTTTATCCTAATGCTTATGAGAAAGTGTGCCTCCCCCCCCCCTACTGAGTGAAGGCTAAAAAGGCAACATGATTTCGCCAGGTTGTTCTGCCACATGAGGCTCACTGCTGTGCAGTATTTTCAAACTGATTCTTCAACTTCGGTAATAAATAATAAGTAACAATAATCACATCGGTGTTATCTTGACCGGTAATTTAACGGCAACTGTGATGTGCACCAACTCGGGGCATAACCAGAACGGGCACAGGCTTGCACTTTTTTTTTGCCACAAGCTACAGTTAAGGCTGAAATAATGGGTGTCCCACTGAACAAAAATCTTAAGCCCACAATGTCTACCCATTGAAGTTCTTTCCCCTGGTAAAACCTCCATGGTGGGTCTTTTTGTTGATGCTGCCACTATTAGTGCCACCCCACGTGATTAACTCTTGCTTTTCGGTGCCTGGACGTGACTTTTGCCGAACGGGTGTAGCCCACGGGACAAAGGCAGAGCAAATCACTTAATGTACGGTTAGCGCGAATTGAAAAGTGCATCGTATGTGCTATTGGCAGGTGGTGGGAACAAGAACAAATTTGGTGCACAGCTCCAAATTGTAGACAACTTCATAGTTGACTAGAAACACTTGAAGTCCACGAATGCAAGGGGACACCGCTGAAAGATTACACAGATGGATTAAACCACCCATGACCTCTATTGCCATACATATCCTGGCCACCTTGCAAGCCCAATGGATTTGGGAATTTAACAAAACTATATGAGCTATCGGCCTTTTCTTCCAAATTGCCGGATTACAGGCATGCCCCACAATGTCTAGCATAAGTTCTGGAAATAACTGAAACAAACATACTCTTTGGTTAAATTTCGATTTAAAGCTTTCGTGACTGCAGGAATTTTTTTTTATTACTTCCCTTCTACGTAATTTTACCGAAAAAACCAAGAAGATACTCTTTGGTTCTTTCGGTAAGTCACAAACATATCAAATAAATTAAATCACGATGTTTCGATCGCAACACAAGCAATCATCATCAGGTGGGAAAACAACAGCAAGATTTTTTTTTGTTAAAGTGGGAGAGAGATACCGTGGTAAGAGGTTATATAGGTAAGAGAGGGGGGAGTTGCAAGGGAGGGGGGTAGGGGGAGGGGAGCATTGCGTGGACGCTAGGAGAGGTAGACGTAAAGCTAGGACGGGGGGGAAGTGGGCGGGTGGGAACGTGGGAGGCTGAGAGAGCTGGGGATGCGCGGGGGAGCTACAACAAAGCAGCAACAGTACCAATAAAGCCAACAACCCCAATGCAGCAGCAATGCCAAACGCTAGGGATGCAGTTAACTCGGCAAAATAGACTAGTGCCCAGTCAATATGATGGAACAACCATAAAGTATTTAAGGTTTTACCTGGTTAATAACGCCAAAGGTGCGCCAAAAGGCGCACCTTTGGCGTCATCTGGTCTAACACCATGTAAGACTAGGCTCTAAGAAAAGCTGTCTTGGGTGTGGACCAATCAATTTCAAGGACCGTGCATAAATTATCAGAGTTGTGTTTTTTGTTTGCATTTCCACCGCAGGTATTGTGGTCAATGCAAACATGACTCCTTGTGAAAAAGATGTCAGTTTTGTTGCCAGATAAAAGGGTAAAAAAACAATGATCATATTTTGCTACTGGCAAAGGAGGTTCTAATGGTGATTTAAATGTTCTTTTATATTTTGTTGTTGGTGATGATATAAACCCTTGGCTGCCTTGTTTATTAACAACTTGCAGAGGTATGTGTCATCTATAAGTATATTGTCTTTTGCCGCCAGTGTCAGAGTATCAAAGCTATAGAATGTTCACAACATTGTGGTTACCAAATACTTTGTCAGGGCGTTCCCTTTAAAGGTATTTGATGAAACTTGATGTCTGTTGCCAACAAGTACTGCATGTGTGGGCCTGCACAGACAAATGTGTTATGTGTTGAGTTCAATGAGCATTATGAAACATGGGTTTCATATCGTTTGTCTGTTATAATCGTTTTTATTTAGCTCACGTAGCAGAGTGCGTATTGCCATCGTGCAGCTTTGCACGTCTTGTATGTATGTTTGTTAAACGTATTTCGCACCGTACCATAGTCAACCATGCTAATTGGAGGTGCGGGGGGAAAACAACAAACTAACGTTCACTGCGAATTTATAAAGAGAATGCTGGAGACAGACTGCCTTAAAGCAGTAATCGAGTACTCAGGGGGTGTTTTAATTTCTACGTCTAATTTGTCTCCCGACCCTAATGCCTGTATATTTGGAGTTTGCATGTTTTCTCTGTGGTCGCGTGGATTTTTTTCTGGGTCCTCCGGTTATTACCTCCACATTTAGAAACACGCGTTGAGAGTATTTAGCTGCTATAAGTTTACACATAACAAAGCACTTTCTTGAGTGTTCTTTTGTGGCTAGGTCGCTTCTGAAAAAGAGCTATTTGGCGCAGTGGGCCTTACCTGGTATAATAAAAATAGTAAAATGAAAATAGTACAGTTTAGTTTTTAGATTTACGTCTTATAAAACTGCTTAAATGCACTTTGCGATTACTTGCCATGAAGGTCACTTTATACGTCCGAGGTTAACGCTGTTGCCGTTTGTGTAAAAACTACGCCCACAGTACTTATAAGCGGTAGCCAGGTGTCGTGCATCCGAGCAGCTAGAAATCTTGACGATCGCGCACTGAGAGAACGGAGGTCATGGCGACGAGCGATCCCGTTCACCTCGTCGTCCGCGCTTCTCCCGCTGGCGTCGGTGCAGAGCGGGGCGGCGGTGCAGAGCGGGACGGCGGTGGGGACACGCGAGCGTGGTGGGCTCGGGAGCAGGACCGCTCGCTCCTCGAGTCTTGGGACTCGCTACTCAAGTTTGACCGCACGCAGAAGGGCCGCTTGCCCAGCCTGGACCTGCCCGACATGGAGGCGGCTGGGCCCGCGTCGCAACGCTCCGCCCGGTAACCCGCCACAGACTCCGGCTCCTCTCGCAACCTGCGCCGGCGTCCACCGGTCGGCTGCGGGGCTGAGCTTCCGCAGTAGGATAGGCAACACGCTGCACTGTTGACGACACCTCAGGGACAGGCGATACCACTGAAATATTTCCACTGTGGGTGTGTGATCGATTCATCGTTGCAGTTGTTTTTTTATGCTAATGATATGAGTATCGAATCGTAATAATGCAGTGTGCAGTCCTTTATCAATACACTGCTGGATGAAGGCCTCCCAACACCGTGTGGGTCGTGGGAGTTATTTGACAATACTTCACTGACAGTGGTGGTCAGTGTGAGCGAGTTGGAGAAGGCAGGGAAGTATAGATGTGTGAGCATAGAAGCACAGTACAATCATTTATGTTGTAGCGCTGCTCTGTGCTCACAAAGCAGCGAGTTATATTGTATCAAATCATGTGTCAAAAGTGCAATTGTCGACGTATGGCTGAAGTGGTAGTGCAGTGGTTAGTGTACTCCAGTGTGAACCCGGTGACCTGAATTCGATTTCCTGGCACTGCTAAACATCACACCACCAACTAGCATGATTGGCTATGTACAGTGCGAAAGAAGTTCACCATACATACATCATCAGTGGCGAGTGATATTTGAACTTGCCCCCCCCCCCATCACCAACTCGCACTGACCAGCCTGGTTAAGTTTGGTTAAACACGGCGTGAGGAGCCCATCTAGCAGCGAATTGATAGAGGGCAGTCAATAATAATAATAATTCTGCACATTTCATGCAAATGTTTCCTTTAGGTTCATGGCCATAACGAACAAGACAGAACAAATACAACCTGGATTTATATTGTGTCTAAATACAGTACTTTAAAGAGCACAAATGAGGCAGTACCGACAGTATACACGAGGACAGTTCAGATGAGACGTAAAATGAAAGTGAGACAGACAGTACACTCACTACTGATGCGATAGACAGTGCAAACAAGAATCGACTTTTGAATGGAATCTCGACGACTTCCTTGGATCGCGATGGGGGGGGGGCAGGGTTGCGGGGGTAGTTGAGGACCTATCATTATTCATGAAGCGTTCCACACTGGAGTATCAAGCTGCGTTAACCTGTGATTAGAGTGCTGACTCAAGTCATAGTGCTTGACATTCTCAACCAGAATGCTGTGAGTTGGAGGTCGACTCAGCCCATCACCGTCCCTCTACAATTGATGAAATCAATACCACTCTGTGAGAAGCCAACAAGTGGATGTGTATGTCTTTTGAACTTTTTTCACACTGTACGTAGCCAACCTTGCCACTTGGACGTGCGGATAGTCTTGTGGATAGTTCTGGCCCCCATCATATCAATGTGGACTTTTCATCACTGGAATAGACGCGAGCGCTACCCTACAGCTGTTTAAGCATGGCAATACTGTAACTTGACTTTGACATTTAAAGGGAGACAAACAGCAGCAATTCCGTAGTGGTCTGCTGACAGCAAAATACATTAACTTCAAAGGTTTGTGTAGGAATGTGCCAGCTGAATTGATGATAGTCGCACACTTGTTTAAGTTTGCTCATTGTGGAGTTTCACTAGACTCCCATGGGGAAGATGCAGAGGAGGTGATTGTGTTTGCCTGCAGATTAAATTACATATTTTCTTTTTTTTTGCTCGTGTGTATAATTGCACTCTTATTTAACTTAATTTGAGCCAACGTGGAACAAGTAACTATGCATGGCCCATTACGGAAGGTGACATCTTGAGGTTTACATTTCCGTCCGTGTGGTTTACAAAACAAATATCTTTAAAGTATCACTTAGGGCGAAAGCGTGGGTACGGTGCCTTGCTGCTGATGAGCCTGCGCTATGGGAACGTGCGGGGTAGTGGGGAAGTGGCCCTCCCACATTTGGACGGTCTCAAACAATGCTCGCTGGGAATAATATAAGCACGTTGCCAGATTGTATGTATGTTCGCAAAAATGGAAGGAACCGGAAGGAGAGGAAGTCCTAACAGAGAATGGCTTGACGGCGACAAAAGATATTGGTGCCAGAAAGATGTGGCAAGAATTGAGCATATTGGCACAAGACGGAGGAAACTGGAAACAAATGACAGTGTGTAGTGGACACCTACGGGCTCTCTGCCCATGGATCGTGATGATGATGCATGTTGAACTTCTTTCGCACCGTACGTAGCCAACCACGCTAATCGGGAGGTGCGGGTCACACGCACCGTGACCCTTGCGTTGCGCAGCCTCGCAGAGGGCTCCTCGTTCGTCGACTTGGACGAGCGCGACGGCCCCGAGTGCCACGCGCTTGCTGCGGGTCCGCCCGCCGTCTCCCAGCTGCCCTGCTGCGACACGGCCGAGCCCTTCGAGATCCCCGAGCTGCCCTACGGGCGGCGCCTCGTCATCAACATCCGCTCCACGTGGGGCGACGGCCACTACGTGGGCCTCAACGGCCTGGAGGTGTTCACCAGCACGGGGGCGCCAGCCAAGGTGGCGCGCATATGGGCCGAGCCGGCCGACGTCAACGTGCTGCCGGGTTACGGCAACGATCCGCGGGTTGTCTCAAACCTCCTCGACAACGTGAGACATTTGTTCATTTAATTGCCGGTAACATTTTAAATGTACTTCCCGTGAACACGCAAGCGTGGTGTTGTATGTAGTTGGCGAGTGTACAGGCGGTGCAACTGCGCCGGCACCCGCCGGTTGCAGGGTCCCACGCGCCTAGCTATGAAGAGGAGAGAGATTGAATAGGGTATTGCATTCATTCATTTCCGCACCTCCGATTGGCACGGTTAGCTACGTACGCTGCGAAAGATGTTCAACATATATCCTGTACAATCATTTATCCAACATCCACACTAAACACGCTACTCTGCTGCATTAAGCGAGTAGTATTTTGGTGATTTCTACAGGAGTCGCATTTAAATCGCATAATTCCACCATGGGAGATTTCAGCAAGGTCTTCATTTATTTCATATATATTGAGTATTCCCACGTTAAAATGTTCATATTGATGGTATTATAATAGGGTTTGTGTGCCATCTGGCGGTGATTGTTGGACTTGGCGCAAGAATACTATTTGCATCAAGATGCAAAAATTGTGATTTGAATGGGTACGCGATGGATGACTTCAGCTGTCAAAGAATCCTCATTTATTTCAGCGGCAATTCCTGCATCTCCATTCAATGTCTCATAGGTTGCATATGATGCATTCGTAGTATGGAAATGATGCGGACATCAGATAGCTCAGTTCGTACGACCATATACTAAGTATTAAGTCCCCTCATCACAAAGAACCCGATGCATGTCTTCACAGATAGGTGGTTTCCACCAATATTTGGTGTAAAAATAGCGAATTAAAATATATAATCGACCAATTGCCAATGTTTGCAATGAGAAGCTCAATGCGGATTCCTGTAGGGAGGTGGCCATCTCTTGTTTTACAGCTAGAGGTGAAAATTCCACATGCCCAGTAGCAGCTATCCCTGTGGGTACAAAGTGGCTCAGAAATTAGTCTGCAAATGGGCATTACTCTACCAGTAGGGGGGGGGTGATGATGCCTTACTAGGTTGAGTAATTTGCGGGTAATATTTTGAATGTGACACATTTGGACCATGACGCCTGCACACAATGGCCTACTCGTTTCGAATGACGTCAGGGCATCTTTAACGTCGACCGCGAAGCAGACGCTGCATATTTCATTTTAAATACCGCGTTATTAACCAGGGCGGCTGCCGGGCTTGAACCATGAACCTCCGCAACAAACGGCCGAACACGCTACCACCGGGCCGTGTGCACGTGCACGGTTATTTCTGTCACCGAGTTTGCCTTGTCTGACCCCGGCGCCGCGCAGGTGAACCGGTCGCGTGACGACGCTCACATGTGGCTGGCGCCATTCACGGTGGGTGGCGACCACCTGGTGACGCTGGAGCTGGCCGAGCCGTGCCACCTGGCCATGCTGCGCGTGTGGAACTACAACAAGTCGCGCGTGCACGCCTCGCGCGGCGCGAGACACCTGCACGTCGCGCTCGATGGCCGCGAGGTCTTCCGGGGAGAGATTGCGCGCGCGTCCGGAACGCTGATGCGAGGTCAGTGGCGGGAGGGTGCGGTGGATCGTCGTCGCAGGCAGTAGTCAATGAAACGGTCTGCGAATCTCTTTGGCTAACGGTCAAAAATACAAGATGGGCTGAGTCAAGCCCTGCACAATATTTTACCTCGCGAATTTCCAAACGTGTCTCCTTCCCCCGCACCTCCGATTAGCACGGTTGGCTATGTACGGTGCAAAACAAGTTCAACATATATACAGTACCTTGCCAATGATTCTCATCATCATAATTTAATTCATGGTTATCCTTATTGTAATCACTATATCATAATAAATATAATCATTGCTACATGATGGTGTTCATTATGATCGTCATGATCATCATCATATTAGAAGCAACAAAGATTCCAGCATATGCAGCAGTCCAGGGCCACACACCCCAGTGTGTGCAGCTCAAGAGCGTGGTACATTTGTTGTGTGCGCGCATGTGTGTGTGCGTGCGTCTGTGCACATAAACTTTGTCGCCGCCCAGACCTGGAGCAGTTTGGCGACACCATCCTCTTCACAATGGACGACAGCATCCTGGAGGCGATGGCGGCTCACGACGTCACCTTCACAGCCGCGTCGCCCGATGCGAACGGCCCGGTCACCGGCGTGAGTGGCGAAGGTCCCGGCGAGGAGGCCGAGAGGCCCCGAACGGCGCACGGGGACAGCCCCGAGGACGTTCCCGACTCCCCCTGCGTGCCCAAACCCGCCGTCGAGCGGCCCACGACCCGGGCTGGACGTGGGCCCAACACCGGCCAGGTCTGCCACTGCTCCAGCCGGAAAATGCGTGCGTGGTGGTGTTGCGGCGATATATTTCGATCTCCCTCGCAAAACACACGTCTCTCTCAAAGAGCTTTCACCTGGTTTCTGATTACAGGTTATTAATTGTTTTTTTAATGTCGAGGCACCACATTGTGATGTATTGATCCTTCATTACTTATTTCCCTCTCTGCTCCTGAGAAGGAGTGTGGTCTTAAATGGGGTTTTCTGAACGTATTTGTGGGCATGGGCCACTTTGTACAATTACAGTTTGCATTTAACGTGTCTGTGAATGTGTCCACATATCAAGACGGGGTACAAATAGGGAGGGGAATGCGTTTTGGGAGGATAGAGGAGGTGACAGCAGAGGGTGCGCAGACGACGATGAAGATTGTAGTGAGATACTTCGTCGAGGGTAGCATGCCTAATTTCTTGTGATGTGTTCTCATGTTTTTCGATTGCCCTAAACGAATTTGTCTTGTGCCGTGTACAGAAGGCAGCCTCTGACGAGACATCTGCTCGGCCTTGTGGACAATGCGTGGGGAAATGTGAGTGCTGTACTCCAGCTGAGCTGTTGCCTTATCATTATTTAACAATTAAAAGTTGTCGGCCTACGGAGTTTAAACGTATTCGGCTCTGTGGCAGCCTTGACTCGTGATCAAAATATTTTGAGTTCATTCAATTAACCAAATCTACATAAGGACAGCACCCATTGCTTTGCTGCCATCTCCTGGCACCTAGCAGTCCTAACAACTATACAGTAAAACCTTGGATTGCGAGTAACTTGGTCTGCGAGTGTTTTGCAAGACGAGCAAATTTTTTAAATAAATATTAATTTGATAAATGAGCGAGGTCTTGCAATACGAGTAGTATGTGTATACGCTTTGTCTGCGGAGCGTCACGTGATCACAACTGATATACGAGTGCTTTGATATACGAGTGCTTTGTATTATAAGTACGTTTCCGGAACGAATTATGCTCGCAATCCAAGGTTTTACTGTATGCCAATTGTTATGCCCTGGCAGTCACGCATCGAGCACTAACCAGGCTCAGTCCTCCTTCGTGTCCGAGATCTGATGAGATGGGGCACATTCAGGGTGCTTTGGTTGTAAGCATATTTGTTTTGTTTTTTTAATGATGTTGATGAATATCTTCAAGAGTCAGAATTTTAATGTTCTGTACTCTGAACATTGAGTGACAGAACTGATGGGAAATCGACCACCTTGTGTAGTTTTTTTTTAAATGTTCATTGCCATTAAACCAGGGGTGGGGAACCTACAGCCCACAGGCAATATCCAGCCCGCAACTTCATTTGATTCGGCACGCAGCCACACGAGGCTTACCACTTAAAAATAATATCACTGCAAGCATCTAAGCCATACTAATCAGGCAATAGAGGGAAATATTTCCAACCTAACACCGTGTTTCCAACTGTAACGCATTCAATAAGAATTGGCGTAGGTGTGTGTCATTGCGTGGCCCGCCAAAGGTATTTGAAAGTCCTATTCCAGCCCTAAACGATCCCTGAAGCGAGCTTTGTTTCCCACCGATTGTGTGGCTATGGCGGCACAGGTCTGAAGCTGAGCTTCTCGGCAACGTGGGGCGACCCGCACTATCTGGGCCTCACGGGGCTGGAGGTGATGGGGCCGGACGGGGTGACCATCGCACTCCAGCTGGCCATGCTCGATGCCAAGCCGCGTGACCTCAACGACCTGCCCGAGTACACGGACGACAACCGCACCCTCGACAAGTGAGAGCGAACCCCCTCTGTTCCACCCCCCCCCCCCCCCCCCATGCTCTAGGGGGGGATGGCCATGCCTATCGCTGCCTGGAACTGCATCCAGTTATTCGTCTATGCTGCCAACTCTGTCCCCCTGTATATATATGTGTGTGTGTTTTGTTTACGTATTCGTGCATATTTGCGTAAAAATCTATTTTCACTCTGTACTTATACGCTGCCATACTTATATCCCTGGCCTTCACAAACCAGCAATGACCGGTGTGATGAAGCCCGGTCAAACAAACCCTACGACGAACACGGCATGGGGTTGCCTTCATCCAGCAGTGTACTCGACAAAGGGGCTGTCAATTCATTTACATCTGTGCTAATGCGTTGATTTTAACGCGCGGCTGCGCGCAGGCTAATCGACGGCGTGAACGTGACGACCAGCGACGAGCACATGTGGCTTATCCCGTTCGCGGTGGGGGGGAGCCACACGCTGACCGTCACGCTGCCGAGGAGCCAGCCCCTCGCCGGCCTGCGGCTGTGGAACTACAACAAGTCGGCCGAGGACACGTACAGGGGGGTGGGTCTCCCTCTACGTGCTTCGTGTCTTCAAACGCGCATACCCACACACAAGGCGTGCTGGCCGGGGGTCGCTCGGACGACTCGTGACGGCCACGTCGAAGACACCGAGCTTGGCACGCCTGGGATCCCTTGTTTCAACACGGGCTTCGACCACGCGTGATTGAACCGAGTTGTCAAGTGTAGCTCGTCAATGGTTTTAGTTGGGGCACCGGTAACTGCTCGAAGGGTGAAGTGGGTTTCCTCTCGCTACCTTGACATATCTTTACTGTTTACAAATCGGATCTCAGGCTGCACCCTCATTAAGACGCAGTGTATTGGAATTGTGTTTGGCGCTAATATGCAATGGCACAGACAAGCAAGTGATGGCTTTTCCTATCAGCGCAAACGCTGGGAACATTTATATGTGTGATGTGTAACGTCATTACACCGTCATCCCTCAAACTCTTAACATCTCAGCATGCATAACAGCACATGTTGTACTGTGTTGTAAGCGCTGCATGTACGATGTGCTGTTTTATAAATGCTGTGTGCTGTTCTGAGAACTGTCTGCTGCATTCTGTGTTCTGAGTGCTGTGTTCGGGGTGCTTTGTGCTGTGTTCAGAGTGTTGCATGCTGTGTGATAACTGCTGTGTTCCTAGTGTCATGTGCTGTGTTAATTTCCATCTTCTGATATTGTGTACTGTGTGCTGTGTTGAGGACCATGTTGACGTGTTGTGAGTGCTGTCTTCCTTGTGATGTGTTGCGCTTTGCGATACATGTTGTGCATTGTGCTGCATATTATTTTGAGTATTATATATGCTGTATCCTGCATGCTATGTATTATTTTGTCCGTGCTGTGTGCAACGTACTGTGTTCCGAATACTGCTTTCCGTATTTTGCGTCTTGTGTGCGCACCGCATACATTGTACTGTGCATTGCGTACTGCGTGCGGCATCCTGCTTGTTGCGTGCCGTGTGTTTTTTGTGCTGCGTATTGCTCGTACAAAACCTTCCAGCGACGTTTGAAACAGCTGCTCCCTGCTTGGTGTGTCGCCAGGCCAAGACTGTGCACGTGACCGTGGATGGGAAGGCAGTGTCTCCTCCGGAAGGCTTTCTCGTTCGCAAAGGGCCTGGGAACTGCCATTTTGACTTCATGCAAGAGGTCCTGTTTGCCGATGTGGCCCGCAGGCATGGGGAGGGCAAGTCAGCGGTGCTCAAGTGAGTAGACCTATGAAGCTGTGCAACTCGCCGTTCACACAGTGCACTGATGTCCACCATAGCCAAAAATACATGGATACACTGCTGTTTGAGGTCAATTAATCACCACAATATAGGCCATATTGCATTGTTTGATTCATTGATTGAACCTGATTCTTACACTTATGATGCATGCATCATATGTGTGTGAGAATTTATTTGATTTATAAAATGTTACTCCATGCTACTCGTCAGAATGAACCAGATCGAGCAAATCTGACAGAACAAGATAGTACACATTACCAGCTAGGGAGCACAAACAAGACTGACAATACACAGATGTTAGCCACTGCTAGCAATCAAACTCAAGTCACCTGTGTTCATACTACATCGCACTCACCACTGCGCCACTGATAGTGATGACAATACATTTGTGATATTCCACAGGAACAGACACAAAGATCAACGGGCTGCTGTTATGGAGAGAGCAAGCATGGACTATGAGGCCCCGCTGATGCCCTGTGGCTGTATCCTTTTTGGCTGGAGTGGGGGGCTGAGGGGGCATGGGGGGAGCCCCCCCCGCGCCCCCCCCGGGGGGGTGGGTGGCATTAACACAACCCTGAGTCTTACAATTTAAAATTAAACGTCTTTGTCGGGTCCTGGTAGGTTTAATGCATCACATTGCTACTTAAAACTGGCCAACATATACAACCACATTTTTGATATAATGGCCAAATATTCAGAGCTGAGCAATGTACAATATTTTTTAAGTACACCATCATGCAATATTGAGAACACAGCACTTGTTCAGGACTTTCTTGAAAAAGAATAATGAGGCTCAGCAAAGCTTTCCTGGATACACAAAGGACACCTATTTACTTTATTTCTTACAACTGATTTCCGTAATCTCTGTTGACATGCAGCTGCCAAAATTTTATCTTTAGTCAGCCACCGCATTTTGTGTTTGCATTTTGCGAAAGTTCTGCCTTCCTTGACGGCGCTTTCCAGTTCTCTTTCAGTTCCAGCTGCTGTCAAGCTGGGGCGACCCCTACTACATCGGCCTCAACAGCCTGCAATTCTACAATGAGGAGGGCGACCCGATCGCCCTGACACCCAAGAGTATCCGTTCACAAGCAGACCAATACACGACACGCGTGCCCGGGTCTGTCTGTGCAACGTGTTCCTGAGCACACCGCCTTGTATATTGTATGCACCGTGCTGTGTGCTGTGTATTGCGTGCTCTGTGGTGCACCCTCTGTGCTGTATGTTGTGTGCTGTGTCCTGTCCTCTGTGCTGCATTGTGTACTGGACTGTGCTCAGTGATGTGTGTTCTGTGCTGTGTACTGCGTGCTGAATGCTGTTATTGTTCTGTGTGTACTGTATGCTGTGCTACGTGTCGTGTGTGCTATGTGTTCTGTGCTCTGCTGCCTAAACCTCGTCACATAGAACGCTGCTCAGCCCCTTGACTCACGTACGCGGCAAGACATCGCGGCGTATCCCGACAGCGTGAACGTGTTGGACAGAGTGAGTGGGGATGTGCGCACGCCAGACAAGCTGCTGGACGGCGTGACGGATGGCGGCGATGGCCGGCAAGCGTGGCTAGCTCCTGTGCTTCCCGGCCTGGTAACACGAGCAACGCCGCATGCACGCCCGCACGCACGCCATGCTCCACCACGCTCTTCCCCTCTCTAAACGAACGAAACTAAACTTTTCATTTTACCACATAAGGCCCACTGAGCTACATACCTCATTTTCAAAAACGACCTGGCCACAAATAATGTGGAAATTTATAGAAGCCAGAATACTCTAAAAGCATGTTTCCAAATATGGAGGGGAAAACCGGAGGATCCGGAGAAAAATTCACGCAACCACGGGGAGAACATGCAAACTCCGAATATACAGGTGCCAGGGATGAGATCGAACCCACAACCTCCTGTATACCAGGTGAGGTAGTTAACATTTCAACTACCACGGCTCCCACACGTAATACAAAAATGCCTCTGAATTAAAATTTCTCAATATTAAATTGAGTGATGCAAACAACAGCAACGTTTTTTTCCACCAGGTGTGGTGGTGCACACCTGTAATGCATTGCCGTGGAGTTGAGACGAGTGGATTGAGCAGATGAGTGTCTTTTGAGAATTCCACCCTTATACCCTATGGAGGTGGTAAGGAGATGGCAGGACAGCAAGTGGGTGAAAGGTCATGTTTGTAAAGTTTTTAATACCACCTGTGTGCGTTTTCTTTAGGTGCTTTGGTTTCCTTAGATGTGAAAACTACCTTCTTAAACCGGTTTGGGCCAATATCGAAATTCAGGATTCTGACAATGAGTTTTGGAACTCTGTGAGGCTTTGTGGGATAAGAAAGTCCTTATTTATAACCAGGAAAGGGCATATTTAGAATGAACATCACCTTTTCATTGGATTTGGGTTAAGGAAAATACAGTAAGGACTGCTGTTTCAAAACAACAAAGACAATTACAACAAATTGTGTGCCTGTCACGGTCTTAATTGTAAAATCTCACACTTGAGCATTGCATCTCCTCCCCCTCATCCAGGCATTATACTGCCATGGGTGTTTTATTCCAGGTAAATCGTCCCACATATAAAAATGCTGGAAAGGAAATTTGTACGAAACATTCCAACCCGATCCTCTTCAATCCAATACTTGAGAATTGGTGAAGCTTTACAAGTAAATAACCTATTACAATTAAACTAAACATTCATTATCTTTTTCATTAATGAACTAAAATGTAGTTTTGTATTTTTGGTAAATGGGCCTTATGCTGACCCAACATTTTAAATCAGAATTTCAATAATGAAAATGCTGAATTGGTTTTAGTTTCTCCAAAATGTATCAGCAAACGGTGGTCAGTTAAAATGGAAGTTTTAATATTTTAAATAGTTTCTGAGCACAGGCCCAAAGGCCCAAAACTTCAAGTAGCCAGCAACTGACATGAATATTAAAGTTCCTGGGGTTTTCAATGACAGAAATGTCTAAGCTATTCATTTCTTTGGTGCCGATAATGACTGTGTATTTTAAGTAATTGATTTTTTTAATGTTCCTGAATGTGTGGCTTGTGCGGCAGGTCAACCGTGTGTACGTGATGTTCGACTGCCCTACGACCGTCTCAATGATTAAGTTGTGGAACTACAGCAAGACGCCACAGAGGGGCGTTAAGGAGTTTGGGGTAAGAACGCGCCCCTGCCGAACGTGGCGTTATAGCACCGAGCCGTCACTGCGGAGAACCTGGCTTTGAATTCAGGATTCATCTGCCCGTGATAAAACTGGATTTTCAAGTATAGTGAGGCCGTGATGATGGCGAAATGTTAACTCCCTTAACATATGCAAGAGGTCGTGGATTCGATCCCGACCCTGATGTTTGTAAATTTGAAGTTTGCATGTTCTCCCTGTGGTCTTGTGGATTTTTCTCGGGGCCCTCCAGTTTTCCCCTCCACATTTAGAAACATGTATTTAAGTATATGGCTGCTATAAACTTCCATGTGATAAGCCATTTAATTGCACTATTATTTGTGGCCAGGTCGCTTCTGAAAAATAACTACATAGAGCTCTACCTGGTGAAATAAAAATATTAGTTTAGGAGTTTACGGTCTCAGCCTGGTTATCAATGACTGCCAATATGGTTGAGACATTATGGTGTGTGGTGATGGTCCATATTGCAATTGTCCTTGCTGCAGCTGCTCGTGGATGACCTGCTCGTGTACAACGGCGTGCTGGACGCCGTGAGCCAGGCGGCGCGTGGAATCCTGCCCACCTGCACCGGCCCCACGCCGTACCACACCATCCTCTTCACCGACAGCGCAGACGTCCTGCGGCGGGAGCGACACACTGTGCTGCGGTATGACGCTCGCCTCTCCTCGACAGATCTTTACTCCAGTATTCACGGCTCCAATTCACTCCTTGAATCATCAACCTTTTCATCTCCCAAGATTCTCCCAGAACACCAGTTACTCACTCTTAAATGTAAGCGCCTCAGAGGTAGTTCTGTAACAGCACCTTCCTTCACCGTGCGATGCATTGCTCTCAAAGGGTCGTGAATTAAAAATGTTTCATCGTATGACATAACAAAGATAGTACAATTTGAACAAAATTTTTTTGGCGAATATAAAAACCACAAGGTCAGTATTAGTCACGCAGTTGAGGTGTGGTAGCTTAGCTGGCAACTGTGGTTGTGTGCTTCTCGGAGTAATTGGTGGTTTTGGGACCCCACCCAGGAACCGTGCGGAAGAGCAAGAGGTAAGTCTCCTCAACGACAACCGCATCCTGCAGAGCAGCAAGAAGACGTCGTCGGTTGATCAGGGTGAGTGTTTTGGCAACGTGGCTTTCTGACAAAAGACCTGGCTAGATAGACCCTGATACTTGCCAAGTCACTCTTAACATCAACATAATATTCGTGATGCATAGATTTTCATTAGGCTGTTAAATAGAGGTCAAGCCATTGTCCTTGTCAGAATTGCACACACAGGCTTAGCTTTACTTTTCAAGTGTTGCATTAACAGCTAACTGGAGGGGTGTGTGTTGTGTATTCTCACAGCTCTCCGCCCCAAGACTTGCCTCATCGAGAGGAAGGTGGCGGGGAGGAAGCAGAGATGACTTGTAACGTCCGTTGCAATGTTTTTATCGCATGGCACAACTTCTAATAAATTACACACATCCAGCGGTGAACACTTAATGTGGCATGGGGTATCACAAACACCCACGTGCCACACATCATGCATGTATTTGTGTTTACCAACTAACAAGCACAGCGTGCCGAGTGTAAGGACTTGTGACCAGATTCACACCGTTATGAAACAGCGGAAACGCATCCCTTGTGATTTTCGCAGCCGTTATGTGTTGGATATATTGGCATGTTTTCCAGTAATTGGACAAGAATAATATAATTTAATCAGGCCGTTAGTATGCACACGGATGGCAACGATTGCCGTGCGTGGTACCTCAGAATGTGAGGACTGGGCTTTGAAAAACCTCGGTTTAAGTGCATTGAAACCTGCCAAATTGAACAGATGGTTCATTACGCTCATCTTGTTCGCAGAACTCCTTGAGATTAGGGAGTAGTTTAAAGAGGAATTCTCAAACTTGATTTGCCTTTTGAAAAGTGTAGAAAAATCGGAGAGAATTGTGCACGTGGTCTTGATTGTATTGTACCAGCTTTTCACAATCTGAAACGAGCAGCGATTGCACTGATCTTGCTGTAAATATGTCTTGTAAATAAAAGCATCTTGCACATGTTTGTGCTGTTGCTCGGACTGATTTTAATTTCAAAGGACTTGCGTATGCATTTTTAGTTTTCATCAAAATAAAACAAACTTGGTTTTATTTAAGTTTTGTTTTTACATTTGAGCCAAATGTTATATGGCATACATTACATTACCCTATTCATTAACAAAAAAGTCTTAAATAATTTCTATACAATAATTTTTCAATTAAATATTTTATACAATTTTCATTCGAATGTTTAGGGTGTTTTTTTTTATATATACAAATTTTATTTTACTTCCAGTTTCTTTGCACTATTGCAAAGTTACCATAGAAGACACCAACATCGCCCTCAATGGTATGCCAATGCATACGAGTATCACAGTTGAAACCACAATTATTGAATTTACTCATAAAAAGTAGACATTCAAATTTAAGACATTCTATTGGTTCGTAATGGATATGAGTCAGTACTGCCTATTGTGCTACCAACTGTCAATTCACTCGCATAGGCCATCAACAAAAATTAGTACCACCTAGTTTTGCAACCTTCAGTTCTGCTCTGACCCATAGATTAACTACATGTCCCCATGTAGGAGAAATCGCAATGTTTTCTCCGTCGGTTAAATAAAGGACATCAGCCAAGAAAAACACGAAACAATCTCAACACATGCATGCATGTATTACCAGTCGATGCTGACACTTCAATTTCCACACCAAAGGTTGAAGTCATTCAAAAAATGCATCCTCACGCAATTTTTACAAAACAGTTCGTAGAGAAATGTCTCGGTACTAAAAACAATATTAACAACATAAATGTATTGCCTCCATACAGTGATAGACTACTGGTATATATATATACACAGGTGTTGAGTCTGGCAAGTGTGGGTTTTAATCCAACACGAACCTGCAATAATTTAATTCTGGTGCTTGATTCCAATCTCGACTGCTGTTGCACAAAACAAACACCAACACAAATAATTAATACCAACTATAACCCTACCCTGGCTGTAACACTAACCCTCCACCCCAAACACTTAATATCTTTAACACGAACCCCAACTCTAAAACAGCTACTATTCTAACCCAGTAAACCATCACCCGCATCCATAATACAAAATGTATTCATAGCTCCATCCCAAACCTGTCGTTGTTGACCACAGGCACGTCCTCCCCTGTGTGTTCCAATTATTCATTAAGCATGTATATGCGAAACAGTGCACAGGTATGGCCATGAGGAACAGCATTTGCTACGAATGCTTTTCATTGTATAATAGCTGCCTCAAAACGGATACCCATAATTCATTCCTCGTTTAAAAAACAATATTCATTACTATAAAAAAAACACAAGCCCAATCACATGCGTCCGAAAACGCACATCCCGAAACAAATCTTTCTGTTTCGGCCTTTACGGAGGCCGCTGGGTCCATGGGTCACATGCAGTAGTCCCGCCATCAATTTCTGTCATACACCAACTGTTGGTTGGTGTTGCGTTCATGCCAGTCCTCCCTTCCAATGCTTCCAGAACACCTTCAACCCAAAAAGAGAACGCTGTGTACGAAATCTAACAATGGGCTTATCTGTGCTACGATTTATCACCCGTGGCACTGCCGCATGTTTACATTATTCGTACAAGAAAAATAGTTGGCTTCTGCTTTTGCTAACGACTGCTGCTCCTCTTCGGAATCGCCGTGTCTCCCACTCATTAGGTGTGGTTGATGGCACCAGCGTTCTCCATTGCCGACGATCCTTGTTGGTGTTTATTGTAGACATTTGCCAACTGCTCACTGTTTTTACTACGAGTCAATCGTATCGAGGTGTAGCCATGAAGCTTGGAAGACATGTGGAGGCATGACAATGTCATCACACCGACAGGATGATGTCATCACAGCGACAGGATGGCACCCCTGAGACGATAGCATCGTATTTCTATACTCTTGCATGTGGCAATGTGAGCAGTGGGGTCCACGTGTACAAGACTTGTTTAGCAATCTCCCTTTTGTTTTTGTATTAACAATGACAAAGGGGGTGGCTATAGTAACAGCCTCCTAGGGTCGACAAATACAATGACTCACCACCAAAGTGGATCACAGTCTGCGAAACTAAACATGTCTTTTTCAGAAAGACGATTGTTACTTTAACTTCTCTACCCTTGTAAGTCAATAGCTGTAATCATCATTAAAGTTTAGCATTTTTTTTGTAGCCTTCAGGGAGACGTCGTTTACCAACCCCCCCGCCGCCCCCGGCTGTCCTGTCGCTTCATCACCACAATCAAGAAGTGTCAGTTTTTGTTGTCGCTCTCCCCCCCCGGCCGTTAAGTCATCTGCTGCCCTCCCCGTCCGGCGCAAAACGGCACGGCCGCGTGGTGGCTCGAGGACACGGGCGGCCACGTCTGCCGTGGTGGGGCTGCCACCACGGGCACCTGCGACGTCGTCGGAGATGCCGCCCAGTGCTGGGCTCCTCCCGGGTTGGGCGACGCGACCTCGGCGCCGCCGCCGCTGTCCGACGCCTGGAGGCGCGAGAACATGGTGAGCGCCTCCGGGAAGTTGGGCGGTGTCGCCGGCGTGTTCGACGGCGCGCACACCTGCACGGGCAAACAAAGACACACGCGCGAGTATTTTTCAATCGGTCATCGCCAACGACGATGACAGCTGCCATGCGCCACTAAGTGGCGGCAACGTCACCACGGTACTTTTGCCAGGTGAGGTACACCGGGAGATCATGTGAAGTATCGGAAGGATCACTGGCAGGAGGTCATGGGACAGACCCAGATGTTGTGGGTTAACTTACTGAGATGACTCAGATGACTCCGGAATCAGAACATGTTTTTATAATGGAGGAATCCGATGAGCTATAAAGTCTTCTTTCACAGATATCAAATAGGAGCGTGTCAGAATTTTACAACAAATAATAATACACAAACACGATAGGAATGCAAAGTATAGGAAAGGTAAACAAATAACTTACAAATAAAACTTAACTATTTTTTCTTTTACCAGGTAAAGCTCACTTAGGTATTAACCTATTTTTCAGAAGCGACCTGGCCACAAACGACAGCTCAACAATGTGGCTTATCATTTGGAAATGTATAGCATCAAAATTATCTAAATGGTCATAGTGCACATACGCATGCATGCCGCCCCCCTCCCTATTTAGCCTGAAGGCCAGGATACGATCATTATTGTTACAGGCAGGTTTCACCAGTAATGGTGGCCGCAGTTTTCTATTGCAAAAAAAATGGATAGTTGCCCAATTGTGGACAACTCTGACCACTGCTGCCCCTAGTGGAGAACTGAAATGTCAACTTCCAATCACATTTTTAATTGGTTCCTTAACTCACGATTATTTATGCACTTCGAAGACCGCTAGTCATCAGATGCTTTTTAATAAACTCTGTTTTCATTGGCCAGACGGTATTTCGTAACTCTTTGATAGTTCTATGCCAAGTTGCTCAAAATATATCTGTTGAAGGCCAAAGTACCACACCCGTTGGGTGTTTGTTTCCCCAAAGCTAAGATTCACACATCCTGCACCATGTACTCATTTAAGATCGAGTTGACCTGGAGGAGGTGCAGGAAATGTTTGTATACCATATGCCACTGCTATTGTGCATGATCAGAAATTGAAACCAGGTAGATGGAATCGTGGCACGGTGTGAAAACCACTGCACGACTTCTCCCACACACACACACGGATACAGTGGTGGGGCGTGATGACTCGAGTTTGGAAAAGCCTGGACTGTGGGTGTGGGGCTAAAGGTGATGTCTTTCAATCTTGGCGTCTGTGAGTGGCTCACGCATTTATAAATAGCCCTGGCTGCACAAGTGCATGTTATGGACACACGCTCATGGTATGCACGACGTAGCCAGTCTCCGCAACCCCCTCAACACGGTGTTATTTATCGCTTTCGAAAGGTTTCTGTATTTTTAGCGAGGACATGTTCGTTATTTTCCGGCCAACCATTCAAGCAACTTCGGTGCGCAAGTGTTGCTCTCTTCGTACGCATTTGCAGAATTCACCAGCAAAGGCTAGTTCGTGAATACAATGAAAACGTACCCTTTCAGGGTTACGAAACGCTGAAACCACGGGTGTCAGTGGCCCAAATGAGCATCAACTGGGACGATTAAAGCATTAACTGGAGGCTCCGTGAGGTGGGAAGTCTGCCATTGACCAGTCGAGGTGTGTCCGTGAAGACACTGCTGTCTGTCCTTTGGATTGACCACAGCAGGTTCTGGTGATGCAGTTAAGGTAAAATAAATAAGTATATATTTTTATCTCCACCATCCAGACTCTTGGCATCTCAAAGTGGTGACAGTTGATCGTGCTAATAATAAGAGAGCATTATAAATGTGATGTAGGTCGCAATGTCTTGCGTATTCCCACTGCTTTCATAACACCCTACAGCAAAGTTTGCCAAGATCTTACAAACCTATCGTTAAAATGTTTCTGAAAAATATATTTTTACCCAGTTCGTAAATTGCAAATTGTCCGTAAATTTTAGTAAGCCTAAACTAATATTATTTAAAATGTACGCTCTGGCTTACAGTCTGTATGAATCAGAAAGGTCATGAAACCGATTATGTTTGGGGTTGTAACTTTTCTCTGTTCCCTTACACGCACCCTGAAGGAAGTGCTTGGTGACATCACCAACGCCTCCATCGTCACAGTACACGCCTTTAAACCGAGTTTGTAAAAGTGTTCTGCCAGTAAAAGGAAGCCATACCTGATCCGTGTATGAATAAAAAAAAACACAAGGCACACACGGTCAGTAAAACTGCTGTCACGACTGTGGGTTTTCGTAATGTACTGCAAGTACCATGGCGTGGTGATGGTGGTGGCTTGTGGCCTCTTGAAAGAAGATGCTCAGAGCTGCCTGGAAAGGGGAAGAAAGCCACACAACGTTTTGGTACAAGTTCAACAGACGACCTACTCCCTCCTGCTGCCATAACAGCAGATTTATTTTAAAAATATATATTTTACAACCCTTTGTCAATCCATGTCTGAATGAAGGCCTCCCGTGCCCGGTGCTGTGTCGGTCATCGGGATTGTTTGGCCATACTTCACCACACTGGTCAATGCCGGTTGGTGAAGGGGTGGGGGGGGGCATACAGAAACAGTTCAGATCTTACTCGTCACTGATGTTGGCTGTGCCGGTTAATCAAACTCTCGGTTGTCACTTCATTATACCGTACAGAGTCCATAGGTTGACATTCATAAACAAGTTATACAATTGTAATGTATTTCGCCAGTAAAGCATCACCGAGTCTCAAGATTTGTATCTAAAGGGTCCTACACATTGGAATGTTTGGCTTATTTCATTTCAGTAGTGTTACATGCAGGAGTATTCAAATTAAATCTATGCATATTAGGTGATAAAGGTCCATACATATGGGTTAGCAACCCCACTTTATTGTACTGCCATATATTTGCAGCTCTCAGTAAAGCAGGTTTGGGATGTTCACAAATCTGAGTGATCGACCAACCCTCTCATCCCAAAGAGCTGAATCACAGGCCGAGGGATACAACGCCCAGCTCACCTCCCACTGAGACATTCAAATTCATGACCTAATTTACATAAAAAAATAATGTTTCCCCGTCAACTCGAAGGGACATTTACAAACAAATTTAAAAGGAGAATTCGCCTTTGGAAACACATCCGAAAAGACCGATGACTACTTAGCTCATGTCCAAGTGCTGGACCGCAGAACTGAAACAGCAATAGCTTTGGAAGACCTTCATCCAGCAGTGGATTTACCATGGCTGATAATTGTATATATTAGATTATCTATTCTATTCATGCACGTATTTCTTACGTCAAGGTGTCTGGCCAAAAGAGTAGGCCAAACGCCCTTTAGAGGTAGCCTATTAGAGCCTCCCTCTCGTGTAAGCCCTTCCATAAACTGGTGCAAGCAAGAATTGGCAGGTTTGGACCTGGACCGTTTATGATTATGTATTATGTTTTACTGAACACACGCAATGTTGGTGCCGAGTATACAATTGCCTCCCCTCCCTCTAGCCAAAAGAAATCGTCACTAGGGCGTTAATGTGACGAAGTACAACCCAAAACAAGCCAAGCCGCAGAATGTAAACACAAGGCGGCATTTTGTACGCTTCACACGCCAGACTGTGCGCCCGCACACAACAAAAAAAACCTGGCAGACTTGAAGAGCACAGCACAACAAAGCAAGCGACACAAAGAAGTGGAACGTGTATTTTTTTTTAACTCGACACGTTTAGAAATTGTGGTTGGTGGATCACACAAAGATGGCACTGTACTGTGAAACTCCAAACTTTGTGTTTACGGTGGCCGGGCAAATTCCAGACCCATCTGTGTGGACTTTTGATTGCTATTCCCCCTTTGTATGCGTGGCCTTCCTCCAACGTGCAAACCATTGCCTAGAGAGTAACTGGTCTAACATCCAATTGTGGGTCGCTTCTGAAAATGTCTCGAGACTTTGTGAGGCTTTCCTTGAAAATGAATTAATAGTATTTTTACATATCCCAGCCAGGGTGGACGAGGCCACGTTATTCATCATCAACATCATCGTCCACTTAGGCAGGGTAAAATTAACACCCAGGAGACAGATCACCGTCTGGTGAATAAGCTGATGACCCAACAAGTTGGTCGTCATACGACCCGGCCACAGAAATGTTGAATTTCCAGCAACGGCTCAGAACCACTACCGAATACCAACACAACAGCCCCACATTCACATGAGCAAGCGGGACAATTAGGAGTTATTGCCTTTTCTAATAGCTCAGCCAGATGACTCGCAGCATATGGCTCACGAATGCATAATTTGCTGTACAGTAACATGCGCATGCATACCACGGCTAATCATCACTACCTTTGTCTGACCCTCATGCATTGCCTAAAACCAAATCGCCCGGAATGTGCCCGATCTCATCGTATCGGTGATTATTGGTCATGGATTGCTGAATCTATCTGTGAGGGCCTTGGACTGGGCCATTTTCTCCCATATCCTGATGGTTCATTGAATTGTCCATACATTGCCATTGAGTTAAAAAAACCCAAGAGACTCTCATGGAAAATAAACAGCTTTCTTATTCAGGCCTGGGATAATTGTGTAAAATTCGTAATTGGAAATCACAATGCCATTGTAATTCCAGCGAACAATGCTGGTGTAATTATTATACCAACTGACCCCAGGCCTCTAATATTCACTCGCTTCACACGGTTGTGTTAAATGAAAGTGGGCTGCCCTCTGTTGTGTGTGTGTCTGTGTACACTGCAGTGAATCACCGTGTTATGCAAGACCACTGCGAAACAGACTGTTGGCAAATCACCAGTGCGGCAACGAACTTACAATGTCAGGGACACGAAAGACGACAAATACTGCATCAAGTCCTTGCGTACTTGAGACCCAGACACACGCATTAAACCAAATACCCAACACGACATTGGTACACACACACACACAATTGCTCGGCGCATGTGTATACACGACAAAGATTGCCCCAACACAGTCTTGTTGGGGATTGCGTTGTTAGCGAGCACCTATGAAGGTGGTCATGGTACACGAGGGGGTGGGTGGCCAGCACCACGCCCGGCCGCCTTTGTCTCCCCACAGTTGTGGGCCTTTAAAACACGTCTCGTTTAAATCTAAGTCGACCGATAATTATCATACACGACATATATTGCATGTTACACAACACTATATACGGGTACATGACAAATCATACATAGTACATGTATAAACACACACACATGCGGGTACAGGAAACAAACACAACAGACAATACAAAACACATGACATCATACGTGCACACAACACAGCGAAACGCCTGCAGACACACACGATTTAAAATACCAGCACATACCACACAACATGCCAGCCGCCAGAGCAAAACAGGAAAGAGTAGATACCAGTATTGATTATTTTTAAATGTAAACACATAACAAATGGGGCAACACCCAGGCGCATCAACAACACAAACGTTTGATATCGAGCGACACAAGCACCCAAAGTACGTGTGAATAATAACAATCATTCGTCGATAACAATGTCAACATTGCCGATGGGTGACTGCGCAGGTAGTAGGTATGGTGGACATGCAGTTAGGCACAAAGTAGGAGTTGTAGGTATGGTAAAGTAGGTAGTAGATATAAGCCAGGTAGGTGGACAACTATGTAAGTACTGGGAGCAGGTGTGCAGGTGTGCAGGCAAGCAGTACATGGCAAGTACATGGTAAGTGCATGGTAAGAACACGGTAAGCAGGTGAGATGAGTGAAGGTGGCACATTGGGTATGCAGGAGGAAATGAGGACAAGGTGTGGTGTGTGGGTAGGCAGGAGAGAACAATGTGGGGTTGGGGGCA
>CM025641.2:2386725-2406322 GCA_014621495.2 Entosphenus tridentatus | reverse complement strand
TTATAGCAATACAGTATATAATTTAATGTTTGGGTTTGTCTATGGCAGTATATAGTACGGTGTAGACTCGTGCGATGTAAGAGAATAAAGTTTAGATGGAAGCATATTATATTTTTTACGACGTAGAATTGTAATGTATTACCTACTGTTAGTAACTCAGCTTATTGTAGAGTATATTTAGTATAATTATGATACTATGTAGTTTATACTTTAGTTGTTTACGTGGTGGTTTTAGTTACTGCAGCTACATACTATTAACACTTCATCCCTTTATTAATGCTACCCCCTTCCTCCCTGTGATGCTGCTAATCCTGCATCATGCACGGGCAAAGTAACACTATTCACATACCTGCATTTCCCATATCCTCTCCCTTGGATGCTGCTAATCCTGCATAATCCACGGACACAAGTAGCACTAATTACATACCTGCATTTCCCATAAATATGCTAAATTCCTCTTGATATGCAAATTCTTTTGTTAAGGCGCCCCCCCCCTCCCAACCCAGCTTATATATATGCTCCAAGCACGTGTGCTGCCTCATTCAGACGCTGTCGCCTCGACAGACCTGGTTTCACCTGAAGACGGCTGCTTGCGTTGTGGCCGAAACGTCGTGAGAATTATTTTATTATGTTTTATTATTTTTATTATTTTATTACTTCCCTTCTACGTGACTTTACCGAAAAAACCAAGAAGATGAATCGAAAATTCGTGTCCAACGTTTCCCCCGCTTGGTTAAATAAAGGACGCCAATCAATGGAACCCGCGTTGGAGTTCATAACGTTTAATCAGAGCAACTGCATAGATACGCATTGTTTAGAAGCTCAGTTATCATTCAAAACACGTGCTTAAAAAAAAAACACACTGAACCTGTATTACTTCCTCGAACGCCTTTGTCTTTAAGCGAGACTCGCATTAAGCCATGGCGCACGCACGCGTTCATTATAATCGCATTCGCTCAATAGGGGAGGTGGAGTGAAATGCATTTGTATGCTACCGATCATAACAATGGCCATAATACACAGCAGGAAGGCATCTATATTCACAGCTGCGTCCTATATAATACCATACATCATTACAGTATACCGCTTTGCGTGGAAATAGACGCAATGTATTGGGAGAGGGCCCTAGCAATACACCAGCATTGACTCAAGCCTGACTGCTGATGAGACACGGATGCCAAAACCGATTCGGAGCTTGGTTGTACTTAATCGATGCTGTTGAAATGATGCACTCCCAGGATGATGAATTGTGCAAGATACATTTTATTTTAGTGGAGAGGCATATATATGCGGTCATATTGCCCGCTAGAAATCTATTTTCTTCTATATATTGAGATGTTTTCAACTTGATGAGTGTGTTTGTATACGTGGGGGAAAACCGGAGAATCCTTGCGCATGCGAGGCGGGGGGAGGGGAGCTTAAATGTTCGTCTCTTACCGTCAGCACAGCAACATAACAAAGCTTGAGTGTGCAGATGAAACCCATGAATGCAAAAGCCTGTCCATGCCTTGGTTTTAATGCTGATGTAATAGACTGGGTGGGAAGGCCAGTAAACTGATTGACGACAAATATAATTTTATTTTGTATTTGGAGAGACAAACTTTTGTTTATTTATCGGTTTCATGATATAAAATACCATCCTCCAACAAGGGTCGGGTGGTTGTTCATCTTCGTGGGCGGTCTCGAAGCAGTTGTGGAAATTCCTCATTTCTTCGGCGGGGATGAATGGGCCGGGTGTTTAAAACATAGCCAAGGATTAAAGTCACGTGTGTAGGATCCAAAGTTTGATAACTTACCAAAGAGGTTGCATAACACGTTGAATTCACCAACACCATGATGAGCTTCTTTGAAAGCGTCTTATTCGTAAAGTGTGGGCACCCACAAAACCACTGTTCAACGTTTCCATTTGTGTGTTAAATCGCTCCGCCCCATGCTTGTACTTTCGCCAGACAGGTTAAACCGCTCAAGTCGTTTTGCTTCGAGGCAAGTTCCAGCAGGAAATGTTAGTCGACCAAAACAACGCAGATCAAATCAATGATAAAAAAGCCAAGGCAAAACAAACATCGTGTTCTTTTCAGTTCCTCATTTGTTTGCTTGGTATGGAAACCGCTCCCATCCAACTGCTATTGCGCTCAGTATTTTTTTTTGTCTGTTGGGCAATTGTTCGCCTTATCAAACGTGCCACAAATTTAGCAACACTTCCAAAATGGTGATCAACATATACCGACACACAATTTGAGATCACGTAACGCAGAGACTAAAGTTTTGTTCAACCTAAACGCGAGGTCAGAGGCATTTTAGCAAACCGATATGCGTCACGTTCCACACTCCCACCACAACATTTTATCTTATACTATAGGTACAGGGAGTAAAAGTCCATGTAATGAGCGGATGGCTTAAGAAGGCAGGAGAGGCTTTCATATCCACAAGGCCTTTACTCAGTTGTGGATATAGAACAGTGTAGGTATGTGTCAACGACCAACCAAACCGCATGCGGTCAGTAAGCTTCGCGTTTGCTTTTTGAACTCGCAGGACCCCATTCACAAAGATCCCCCGTATAGCCTTAACTGACTTAGGGCAAGTGCTGTTAGCAAGCACCTATGAAGATGAAGGCCGTCACGGCACACGAGGGGGTGGGTGGCCAGCAGCACGCCCCACCGCCTTTGTCCGCCCAGTGGCGATGTTTATACATCGCACCAGGTACTAATTTCAGGCTGAGTCGACCTAGGGGAGGCCTAGAACCAGTTCAGATAATCGTCGCTGGTGTTGGCCGTGATCGGAAATCAAACTCGGGTCACCTGGGTTCGGAGCGCAAAGCACTGTTACGAGATTATCACGTCGTGATTTATTATTTAATTTTATACCTACGTGACTTTACCAAAATAACCAATGAGTATCGATTATCACGGTTGGCTACGCACGGTTCGGAAGACGTTCACCATACATAACATTCGCTCTTGAGCACACACACACATGCATAAATTCAATGTTTGCACCACTTTGCTCGGAATTGTGGCCTAACATCTTTATTTGAGAAACCCATCACAAACCTGCAACGGTGATATAAGTAGATTAAAAACAATTGTAATGGATTTTCTTGCCAGGGCATCTTGTAAAAGCCCAAATCGCCCTTAAATGCTTCATTTCAATGAACAGTGTGCACGCTGTGCACGCCACAAGGCCAAACGGCACGTCCCCATGTAGGCACATTCCTCCAATATGTTTAACTGTAGGAATTTGCACTTTCCTTTGACTTCTCCAAGATCTAAATTTCAAATAACTGTGCCAGTTGCACATTCTCGATCCTGATATCAAGACGCAACAGCCACCTGGCGTTTTATAGCATGAACTCCATGGCGTTTCCATTGTAAGCCTGGCTATAAACCAAAATTTGATACATGAGCACAAATTAAAGCTCTAAAATGTGCATCATTTAACACTGCTTTGTAACAGAAAAAAAATACCATAGGCTTAACGTTTGAAGAATGGATCACTGCCTCAAATGTTAAGCATTTTTCTGTTACGAGCTAGCATTCATGGCGAAAGCGAGTTTTTATTTGTTCGTGCCTCACCTGCAAACAGTCCCGTATTTCATGTTTTGCTTAACCAGGTAAGATCTCAAAAAGAACAGAAATTTCATTTGCAAGTTACCTGGGTAACCATTACATACATTTGTATTTACACCGCGTCTCTGCATTTTAATCGCCCTCTGCGTTAATTCTGAATATGGAAACCCCCAAGTGGGTTCGAGGGCTGACCAAAAAAAGATGCCATGAGCTGCCAGTGAGGGCCAGCATTTGAAGACAGTGACCAGCACCAGAAGGCACTAGCCAACACATGCCTATCAGCCTTTAAAATACCTCACTCATGTTGGTAAAAACCATGGGATGACCAAAACATAAAATGTATTTTTTTTACAACACGTGGCACACTGTTAAATGTACATTAAAAAAAACTAAATAGAACAGTATGAAGTGAAACGCAAATTTCACCAAAAGTAGTTACAAAAATGAAACTAAACTATCAATATTGGTGGTATTCTCAGCTACAGTCTTTTACATAAAGTTTCATGTACAACGGCTGCACCTAAGACTAGAAAAGCCACAAATATTTAGCCCATTTACATAACCATGTTCAACAATGCATATGTTTTCTCCTCAAAATAATAAAACAAACTAAAATACATTTCTGCATTACAATATTGACCGATTGTTTTATTTTCCAAGTCCAATTATCTCGAAAAACAATTTTGTACAGCAGGATCCTTGATTGAGCACACATGATAGATGTCGAAATGGTACAACTGTCGTGCCAATTTTACAATTCCCAATAGGGAATTGTACCACCACGAATGAGGAGTTGGTGCTCACCCAGTCGCATCTAGAAGCACTTTCGGTTGCAGCAAAATGGGACCGTCGTACGGGCTTCGGCAAAAACAGCTGGCATGCGTGGAAGCGTGTGCACGCAATTGGAAAGCGACGGTGCACTATTTGAACCCTTGCCGTGCAGGCCCTCGCAAGTCGTTAAAGGAAGAAATAAAACTCAAAATCGTTACACTCAGCGTGCGCCCCAGTCGTTGCTGTTGGAAACTTAATGCAAAACCAAAAGTGGTGGCGGCTGTGGCCAACGGTCGATCGTTGGGCGTGGTGGTGGCGGGGTGCCGAAATGCAGATGGTGGCTAAAAATGCGGCACTTCACTGCAGGAGGCGGGGTGGGCGGGAGCCAGAGGCGAATGATTGGAGAATGTGCCGTGTCATGCTGGATCGGAGGTGGCGGTGGACGTGGGAATGGGGTGGAGATGGGGTCGGCCACTGAAGCGCGTGTGCTGGGGTTTGAGATGTCTTCACCCGACCGTCATGTCACGTCCCTCAGCGGAACAATCTGTACCAGTGCAAAAAGAAAACGAAGCAAAAACATTCAATGCTTTCAAAGGATTACCACTTCACCGTGTCCCTCCTACCTTTAAACACACTGGGCAGTGTTAATGTCCCCTGGTAGTCCCTTAACCCAGTGGTGGAAATTCCACTCCCCTACAACAGGCGGAGATGTCAGTCTACAATGTCGCAATTAAAAGTGTAAATAAAAAAAACACTGCTAGATTTTGCAATGTAGATAATTAACTAGGCTGTATATATTCCAGTCTGTCCAATTAGGCGTTTGAAGAATAATTAAAGAGAAAAGAAATGGTAAAATTTGTCAGATGCTTTGGCACAGCACTCTGGTCATGTAACTTCAATTAAATTGAATTAAAACATATTGGGAGAGTTCTTCGAGAGCTACAATGATGCAATTCAGCGTGACTTTAAAGTTTTTATTCTCATAAATTAAACTTTTAAGGTTATTCCAAATATGGGGAGGGGGGGGGACAGCTTTGGTACATATCTACAACTCTTTTTTGAGTTACATCTTTCATTGAGATCCACAGATTAACATTTTCTTTTGCTTAACCACCAGCATAGTTACGAACAAAACGACCTTCATTTAAAACCATTTTGTGTGACGTGTAAGAATATGCATGTGCCAAGTCTGCACATGGAAGCTTTGCAGTCGGCATGTAATGACCCCCCACCACCAAACCATGATTTGGTTGGCGAATTTTTTATTTTTATCAGCCATATACAGTGACACGTTGACACATTTTCACACTGAATATTGGCAAAACAGCCTTTCTACTGACACACAAATTAGACTCACAGGGTGTGTAATATCCACTTCTTAAAGATTTCTTCCCCGTTAAAGTGCTGGTGAAATAGCCTATGGGTCAAGACCAGATGTTTGTGTTGTCAGTACACCCAACGTTGCCAAACGTAAGTGGTCCGAATTACGTTTACAAGTCAATGAAACAGTTAATTCTTACAAGCGTCATTCAACGCACCTACTACGAGCCTCGACAACAAAATGTTTTTATCGATTGATCGCCACATCTACCACAGCACACTGAAGTACACTCCTTGCGGCACTTACTCTCTATCTCTGTCTCGCACACACGCAGTCCGGGGTGGGGGCAGCCCGGGGCTACGTGTGGCGGGCGCCGCGCTCCGAGGAGCCGTGCCGCCCGTGACGACTGCGGGAGCGGCTACGCGAGCGCTGCCTGCGCCGGCGGTCGCCCGAGCGGGAGCGGCGCCGTCTATCGGCCGAGCCCGAGCGTGAGCGCCTCCTGCGTCCTTCCCCCGAGGAGCGCGAGCTATGGGGGAGGGGCACATGGGGGAAAAAGGTGACCCCATTAGAAAACTATAAAGTGTTTTTGTACTTCGGGACGATACAAAATGCCACTGCCTTCGCGTTTTACACGCACTGAGCAAACACGATAAATCGTCGCATTTCTGACTTGCATCGGTTAACCGCCCAGACCCAGTGCAGTATTGTGGATGGTGAAACTGTCAATATAGATGTTGACATATCGCACCTTTCAACACATCCGCCTATAACTCATCCCACATTGAGTCAGATTATGCGATGAACTGACCGACTTGAATGTTGTCACACTCAAGTTGGTCCAATAGTTCGCCATCCAATGTCAGATTAACAACAAGAGACCCGCCGATGTCACACACATAAAAAAAAGTGTGATATCTCCCAAGACCATTTTGACAATAACCTCCCTTCTTGACTACTTCCCCTCTGTTCCAGGAACCAAGACTTTCAAGTGACTCAGTCAACCCCTGATCAATGGGGGTGGTTTCTGTTTATCTGCCGCTTCAGAGGTCTGTAAATTCCCTTCCCTGGGTTGTCCACACTGCTATCTCTATTTTTCCTTAAATCATGTTCTGGATTTTAAATTCTGTGTTCCGATCACCTCTGCTCCCACTGTGTACCGCCACCCTAAAGTCTGTACAGTACCTTCAGATGCAGATGTGTTTGGACACTTTACGAATCCAAATTGTATTGCATACAGAATATATTTCGAACCAATAAACCACAAATAAATCCACCATGAAGAAATTAATGTCATTGTTAACAAATCCCACGTTGTGCCTCGTGATGAGTCCATGACACCATTTATAAAAATTGGGTTTTCTTAAAAATATGGTATTCTTGAAATTTGTGGTTATAGTGCAGGTAAGGGCACGGTAACAAGAACCAAGGTAAATATGGGATGCTTCATGCCCGCTTACAATGCAGTTTTTGACTCGCTAAAATAAACAAGGCTGTTCTTTTCAGGCAGCGATAACAAAACAAGAGCAAACTGAATTTCCTATCCTTTACACAACCGCACAGAATGGTTATAGTTAAATGGTGATGAAAATACACATCTATTTTTGGCAATATACGCCAATTAAAATAAGTGGTAGCTAGTAATTTGCATTTGTTTTAGCGCAACCCTGATAAGAAATTGATACTACTTAACAATGTTACCAACGTGACGTTGATGCATTGCTGTGCCGCAATTTCCTTTTTATTTCCTCTTTTCCAAAAATGTTATTGTACCGTTGCCATCGTGTTATAACACAAAGCATCCGTTTGGAAGGATAACAGAGCAGTGGATCACCCCCCGTGTTCGAGAATGATCCCCAAACTCTTCCGATATCCCTTCAGGTGATTTCCCATCTTTATATTTTGCCACACCTTCTGCTAAGATGAAAATGTTAATCGTAAGAGAATTGTACCAAAATTTGCAATTCTTAGGGATGATTCTTTTGCCAAATTAAGTGAAAAAATATCATTTAATAAAATGGATTTATTTTGTGCAGTCATTGGCGAATGGACTAAGACCCTTTTCGCTAAAAGTGAGAACCCAGTCATAAGGATGGGCAACTGAAAACTATATTTGAATCCAAGATCACAGCAATGTCAGATCAATGCTAGACAGTGCAGCAGTTTTAATCTGTTCCTGTACATAGACAACTTCCGATGCCCTTCTGAAACGGACCTCCCCCCAGACCAAGCGCAGCCATTTGCTTTTAAATTCCCCAGCTTGCACTGACCTCCATCGGCTTAATGGGCCAATTCTCACATTGCACTGCATGTCGCGAATTAGCTGTATTAATACCTATGGCGGTCACATTGCAGGAGCACCACTAGAATTAACAATGGTGGTGCTTTCTCAACGTAGTGTGGGCCACGACTTAAGTTTTTGTTTTTCCACGAATGAAGCTTTAAAATATTGTCAGGCAGAACTGGACAACCTAAAGAATGCGGCTACCAGATAAGAGAGCTCTTTAGTTTCCGGGTTATGGGTGTGTTAACTTACGCCCTATACTCGCGGCTCCGAGATCGAGACCTCGACCTGCCCAGAAACACAAAAGCACAAAACCAAGGAGGGTTAAAACGGAGAAGATACTAGCGCAGCTGAACAACTTAACAAATACGACAAATTATGTATTTATTTACGACGCATTTGCTTGCGATGGTCACTGGCCCCGTCACACGAGCCAGACAAGGTAGCGACAATTCTGACTTTGTAAACATCATGATTATATCGCGATGTGTTGTGGGGCTGCTGCCTCGCCTCCTCCGTGGTCTGTCCTCGCGCTCTCTCTCGTCCAACCTCCTCATACGGTCCTGCTCGATCTTGTCCCTCTTCTCCTCCACAAGTTTCTGCGGATAAAAAAAAAAGCAAACGGGGCTTAAGAGCTTTACGGCAGGGTCACCTTGACTGCAGGGTTTGCGCTCAATTGTATATATACGAGACGACTCGCTTTCACAAGGAAGACAAAGCATAAAATACAAATGGAAAAAGCTTACGTAGAAAAAGATCGTACATGAAACAGAATAACTTAAATTAAGATGACAAAACATACACAAGTTGTGTGTTAGTTGTCAAAAATATTCATACAACCACCACCAACAATGGAAAAAGCACAATAGTGAGTGTTTAAATTAGTTCCCGACTGCCTATCAACTACAAAATATCAAAAGACAAGCATAAGGAACTCAAACAATGAGTCATACATGGAGTCCTTGTACCGCTTTTAATTTTAGTGTTACCATAACATATTATTATGCAAACTCCTTAATTAAACCAGTTGAAAACTCACAAGGAAAAATCACATTCCAATTTACTATTTAATCCACACATTGCCTACTCAAGCAGATACAGCTATAGAAACCCATTGTTTTATTGAAAATCACTTTATTATTAATGGTATTTTTTTTTTATCTATAAGCCATATACAGTTACACGTTAACACATTTTCACACCGAATATTGGCAAAAACAGCCTTTCTACTAACACACAAATTAAGACTCACAGGGTCTGTAATATCCACTTCGTAACCATTTCTTGCCCCGTTAAAGTGCTGGTCAAATAGCCTATGGGTCAAGACCAGATATTTGTGTTGTCAGTACACCCAAGGTTGCAAAACTTTAGTGGTTCGAATTATGTTTTCAAGTCAATCAAACTGAATCTGCATGAAACGCTATCGACAATTCATTGTTACTGACAAACCTGCAGACATTGGTACGAATAAACGTTTGCCACCTCAGGCAGTACCAATTTCAGACCAAAACAGACTGCAGTATGTCTACGAGATTTGGATACCATTTATATGCTGCTTTGCAGAAATGGCAAGTCACAACTCACAGTTAAACAGTGTAACAGTTTGAGTTGGAACCGTTCATCTTCTCATCACTTCTGGTCATTCAAACGTACGTATAGTTTCTGCTCGTGTGCTACAAGACATGTTCTTCCATATGTAAGCACAAAATCAAATGTGAAATGAAAACTGTGGCGGGGGGGGGGGCGCCGCCTCACACCTTGAGCTCCTGGAGTTTTTCCCGGATCTCGATGAAGCCCAAGTGCAGCTTGCCGCCAAAATGGTCGGCGAGGCGCCGGTCGTTGTCGTGCAGGCCCAGGTAGGCGGAGCACACCTCGCACACGCGCAGCTTCTGCTGCTGGAAGCTAGACGCTGGCATCGAGTTGCGGTACTCCTCCTGCGGGCAACAAATAGCGACGCGGTTATGCAACGATCGACTCTTCCCAGCCATGTTTCAAGAATCTTCCCAGCCACGTTTCAAGAATTCGAGATCGGCAGTCTGATTGTAGATGCGATTATTTTTTCGTCTCATTTTGACGGTGGCATTCATACGGTTTCCCTTTTTACTTCATTATAAGTTGTGTTTGCTCCATGCCTAAATGTGCATATAATTCAAATACAAGAGAAATAAGCCATTAAATACAAACTCGCATATACTATCGACGAGCATAAGAATCAATAGATGAATCCTTTTGTGGTTACATAAATACAAGTGAAGACTGTTGTTGCATTACCGATTTCAAATCTTGGTGGCCATCCAGGATTTATTAAATATGAATACCATGTGTGATCTTACAGGTTAGGCCACGTGTTGAGCACTTTTTCTCTTCATGAGTAGTGCATAGCAAAAGCTTGAGACAATTGTTAGCACAACTCAGACGACAATTGGATTTGAAAACCTACGCACTAAAATGAATGCACAACTGTTGTACTAACGTATAGGACTTGCCGCTGTGAAAGGAATGTTTGTCATGGCTGTGGTTCCCGTTGGCATACGACTGTGCCAATGCTGGCGAGGAAGTGAGGGGGCCTGTCTTTACCTCCGCGTCACGCTTGCGCTGTCGAACTTTCTCAACTTCGTCCATCACGTTCTGGGACTCCTCCACGTTGCCTGCAGCGCCCAGGGCTTCGGCCTTGGCAAGCAACTTGCCGATCTCCTCGTTGATGGCATGCACATTCTCAGCCTGCATGGGGGGGGGAAATCACATGGAGCATGAGTTGAGATACTCGGAGTTTAATTCCCGGTGTCCCCCAGAGAGTAAACCCAATATTCTTCTTCTTCCATGCGTTTGTCCCACTCATGTGAGGTCCGCTGCCCTTCCAAACCTTCTCCACGCTGCCCTGTCCTGCGCTATCTCTCTTTCCACTTCTCGGGTCACCGTGTCCGATTGCACCATATCGCCCCCCCCACCTCTACTTCTGCCTTCCTCTTGATCTCTTTCCTTCCACTTGCATCACTCGCACCTTCTGATCCACATACTTTTCCCGTTGTCTCTCAACGTGGCCGAACCACACCAGCCTTTTCAGTCTCATCTCCTCGGTGATTTCTACCACCTTGAGCCTTCCTCTCACTTCTTCATTTCTGACCCTATCCTTCCTTGTCAAACCCAACATCCACCACAATATCCTCATCTGTGTGACTACAATAGCTTGGTCCTCCCTCTTTCTTGTGCCCCAGCACCGGCCTCACCACCATCTTGTAGACTTTTCCCTTCAACCAAACTGGGACCCTCTTATCGCAAACCACACCAGTCATCTCTCGTCATTTCAACCATCACAATGACTCCACCAAAATGTTCCATTACAAAAGCAAAGCAGTGGGTGAATGGAAAATGCAACACAAGAAAATGCATTTTTTTTACAATCACGTTTTGATTTTATAAATCTTTAAACTCGATTTGGACAGCCTGCGACACAGGATGGTGAATATATACAAACAGAAGGTTTCATATAGGTTGCATATTACTTTAGCAATACAAAAATTAGAACTACATTGTTAATGTCATGGATTTCTATTTCATGTATGTATGTATACATTATTTCGCATTTCACGTTTGTTAACTTCTTTGATGCATGTTTCACACGAGTATCTGCGCAGGGAAACGACACCGTTGCATCAAATACTTTACCTGTATTCCGAAAGCCCAACCAGGCGTTGTGTGTATTGTGAGGTTTCTAATTTTTAAGGAGTTCTTACCTTGGCAGACACCTCAGCACTGATCTCTTCCTGGGTCTCTGCCAGGCGCTTTTTGGCCACTTCAGTTCGCCTGTCGCAGTCAGCAATGAACGACTGCAAGTGCTTCATAGCCTTGCAACAGAAACAATTGCACGAGTCATTCCCAGCACTGCAAAATGTCGGCACGAGACATTTAAAAAACCAATTCAACATAGCTTGAACACGATTTTCGCCTTGTCATTTCATCTACTTTTAATGCCAATCAAGCAGGACTTTCATTGTGATTGCGTTACGTAGTTGTGAGAATATCAACATACAAGAGGGTGTTTCATTTTCAAATATACAAATATAATGTAGGTGCATCAGCTTATGAGCCTTTAGTGTTCCGGGATCATTTATTTCAGCAGCAAACTACAGAATGGTTTAACATTTCTGAGTCATGATCGTAGTAATGTTTGGCAGATGCTGCTGGGTTATCTGGTGTAAAAGGCAACAGCCCTCCACAAACACTGTGGACTCATTCAGTACAAAGGAGAAAACTATGATAATGAATACCCTGTCATGCTGAATAATGGGAAATAATAAAGATCTGTGTCACCACCAATAGATAACATAACACTTAGGTCCATCAGCCTGTTGGCCTTCTGGACCAATTTTTGTGAGAATAATTATCTTATAAAAATATATTTTCATCACATACACAAAAGCAATGAATGAAATGTATACTTACATCCACTTCGAAGAAGTAGTCTTTCTTCTTTGAAGCTATCTCATAATCAGCACGAAGAGCAAGATCATGCGTCTTTGGGCAGTCTCCCAAATCCATTCTCTGAAATAGAAGCCAAGCATTGTTTAATACTTACACAAGACGACAATATTTATATTGGGCAGGAAATATAATCACCGTTTGTATGAGAACAGTGCATTTTAGAACTAACGTCCCACACTTGTAAATATGTCTACAAGTTATCGGTATTATTGTCCACCGACAGACAATGCAAATGCCGACTTAAACATATCATCAAATTGCATGACCCTGCTTTGTTGTGCATGTTATTTGGTGATGCTGCACTGGCTGTGGTGCACAAGCACAATAAACAAAAACCTTAACACTGCCACATCATTTACGTGCTACGAAGGGCCAATACCCAAAACGTGGCCTTACTATAATTGATTTCCTTTAAGGCAGTGTTATTGATTGTTTTGAGCATTTTTGCTCAGCGTGCTTGAGATGACTCAACCCATGTCAACTTGGTGAATTGTCACAATTTGCATTCGTCTGTCGAGTTCATTCTCATTAGCCTTTAGATTCAATTTACATGTAACTTTAACAAATGGTGAATAATTAACTGCTACACATGTGTTGCATGTACCATGACGGCAACAATCAACATTAATCGATCACTTCGTTTAATGCCGACTTGCTTATTCCTTCTGGAATGTTCCCACTTTTGGTGGGACATTTCCTTTACCCGTGTAAGTAGCCAACCCTTTATCATTCACCTCAATTCTCCCCTTAAGAAAACTCACAGTTGTCTGGGTGCCAGAAGCACCAAGGCAGAGCCCGTACTCACAGTTCCCGCCAGCGTGTCATGGGGGCAGCAGTCAAGGAGATGGCTCTTGCAGACAACATCGTCTGTGAATTTAATGCGCTGTCGACTGACGTCACCTGCAACAATGGGTTTTAAATACGATTCAATTTCTCAGCAACATCTCATACGGAAGCAGCACTTTGCTACATAGCAGGGAGACAGAAAGGCGCAATTTGCATTGCGCCATTCATAACGGATGCACTGTCGTACATCGCGCACCGTCCTTGTTACAGACGGCAGGGACAAAGCTCTGCTTTTTGATATGTGATCGAGGTAAAATTGTGAGTTGATTGCACTAGCGTATATATGCTATTGCCTTGGGATATAGTTACGTAGAAAAATACATGGACTGTAAAACATTAACAAAGGGAATTCACACCCTTTTACAGCTGTTGTGTAGGCCATAAAAATCCAGCAGAATGACATGTTTAATGTCAATACAAAACAGTAAAAACTCATCATGCACATTTTGTATGAAAACATTTCCAAGGCAAAAATGTGTAAATATCAGTGTTCTTAAAATATATTAGGTGTGATGCAAGTTTTTTTTTCAGGGAGGATGCCTCTGAATACATAATGAACACAATGTCAGAGAGGAAAACACAAAGTTAAAGATAGAATACACACTGCGATTGCCGCACACAACACCATTTCACGTCTTCACTATCTGGTCAGCTGCACAAACTTTATACCTCACGCAGAACACTAAAAAGGAAAAACGTTGTCAGCCACAAACCTGTGATACACGTAGTCAGAAGTAGACACAATCCAATAACGGCAAACATTGTACACGATTCAACCAACAACACGTTAGGCATGTCCAGAGTGCTTTACACATATAAAAAAAAAACTTAGCGAAGTTTTAGGTTTTCGAGAGCAAATAAAAATAGTTGCACTCTCTCGAGTTTACGGCTCCTTTCAAGCAACGTATGTTGAAACTGTAAACTCTTTTACCAGGGTGTTTTCTCACAAAAACTGTCACATCGGTGTTTTCATTTTTTTTTACGCTGGAGCGTAAAATTCGACGGAATCACGAAGCACTTTCCACATTTCATAACACAGCTTTAAAATTTATTTTTTTTGCATGACTCACGGCTCGGCGAATGTGACGCTTTTCTGTTTTTTCCTTGCAGACTGAGGTAGGCAGGCAAAGATACACTGAACCTTTGCAAATAAAACAAGGGGGCCACAATTGTTTAATAGGTATACAGAATTTGGCCAACAAATATTAAGCTATGAAACTGCACACTGCCATCAATAGGTTGTCTCGTGAAAAAAAATAAAAGGACGTACACATGTACAGTTTGTCTGCGGAAAGGGTTTAAGCATGCACATCATGTCTTGTGGCAGCATGTTATTTGTTTGTTTCCAAACTAGGAATCGACCGATACCCTATTAAACCGGTAAGGTGAGACCTCACTTTAATGCGGATGCAGGTATCGCAAGAGAATGAAATGAAACGTTGTCTTTTTAAACTGCTGAAAATGGAATTGGGCCACATAGGTCTACAAATGTTCATGGTCCGCAAATTCGAAAACCCAATGCAACATTTGACAACCTTATTTCACAAGCATAAAGGTTGATATATTTTTTGAGCTGGAGAATTTGGCACAAGGTGTTTATAAACTAGATCGGCAAATCGGCTCACACAGGCAGCAGTGCTCAGGAATAACTAAGAAAAGAATTGCACCAATTAACCTGCAATGCGAGTCATTTGTTTCAAATTGTGTCACGCATATAGCAAAATGTCAAATTAGGCCTCTTAGGCAAGTGGTTCTCAAGCTGCGGTCCTTGCCCTCCCACTCCGGTCCACTTCTGCGGCTCTGAACCACGGAAGCACGCAACGCACCTCACACATTACACCTCACGGAATTTGAATGCGAGACTTCCTCTCCATCATGACCACCAAAGACCAGTTTTTTTTATTCCCTCCCAAACTGATCTTGTGCACCTTAAAGCAACAGGCGAGTTATTCCTATCTCCTTGCAACCTCCAATCCTTAAGGCCATGATCCACTTGGGAAATTTCAAGGCAATCATTGCCGGGAATTACCACCGGCAAATAGATGCGTAGCATTTTCCACTGTAAACGTCTCATTGTCCAAAATTTGAACAATTCCGATTCAAGCAGCACCTAGTGAGCAACGGAGCAGCAACGTCCAATCAGATCTGAGATGGAACACACGTGACCGCCCGACGTCACTTTCTGAAACCCGAAAAAAATTGTGGCATACAAATATAGCATGCATGGGATAAAGCCTTCTCATTGTTTGCTTGTCTGGTAACTAGTGACTCGTTCTGGGCCTATTCCATCCATAATCATATTGTGACTAGTACTAGGCCTACCACACATCCCTAATCAACAGGTTCATTTATAGTCTGTAGACCAATCTTTATTCAATATACACACCCTTCACCGAGGAATGGCATTGATTGGCTGCAGAAAATTCCGTCACTACATTCCGTTGCACATCCAAATTGGCATAGTCGCTCATGGTTAAACCCATAGCCGATGATGATGATTGCCAGAAATTACTGCCCTGAAATTTTCCTTGCAGAGCATGGCTTTAGAATGTCGCAGTTCAATTTCCCATGCCCAACAATCGTACGTCATACTCCAATGACATAACCTGGAGGGCTCATAGCAGAAGCTGCTGAAACTGGAACCCAAAGGTGTCAAATTGCAAGGGAGTTTAACACGGTAACTTTCGCGACCAATATTATCAACAATAAAGGGTTTTTCTAGGGTTAGATCGTGTAAATAGATTATCGTGTAAATAGATTATCGTGTAAATCATTATGGAGATTCCAAGGGATTGGGGTGCACATGTCAACTCTTAGGCATTGTATTTGGATGCACACTGCTGCAAAATGTCCAAGGCCATGACACAATAGTTCTGATCATTCACAAGAATTTCCATTGTGCCTATTCAATTGGCAAGAAAATTGGTTAACATTAATAAATTACCAAAAATAAACAAAAAATTGGATGTATAAATTGTTTAAATGAGACAGCATCTCAAAACATAATACAAATATGGAAAACATGTAGGGAGGATTTTGTTTTTAGAAGGTGATGAGTAGAGAGTAGAAATACACTGCCCTTTGGGGGATGGTCAGTATATCTGTGTAAACTTCCTGTATGCATTTTTCGATTTAAAGCTTTCGTGACTGCAGGAATTCATCTTCTTGGTTCTTTCGGTAAAGTCACGTAGAAGGGAAGTAATAAAATAATAAAAATAATAAAACATAATAAAATAAAAATAATAAAACATAATAAAATATGTTTTATTATTTTTATTATTTTATTACTTCCCTTCTACGTGACTTTACCGAAAGAACCAAGAAGATGAATTCCTGTATGCATTTCAATGCCTCAAACTTTGCATTCACATTTCGTATGTAGCACATGGATTAAAAACGATCATCATAGTCATCTTTGTGCCACGTGACCATTCTGCTTTTCTCCCTATCCGTTCTAAGACCACTGCCTGGAACGTCGACCTACCATGTCTTAGAACATATCAAACAACGTAGTTAAGGCGAAGGTCAACATCATTTCGATGTTGGTGCGAGTCCTCTGTCAGCATAACTGCAGCCCATATTCAATACACTATACCACACTACTAACGTGATTGCCACAGATTGAAATATAAAGACCGACACAGAAACCACGTAACTTGCATTTAAATAAGGCAGGTGCCATGCTGGGACTAAAGGCATGTACAGTGAGAACCACTAGCCTGAAGGTACGTCCAAGCAACGGAGCAGTGACGACTGGTTGCACTGGGTGGGTGAATACCAGACATGAAGTCAACTATATTGACAGTCATCGGGGCAACGTCAGCTGAAATGACAATTACACCCGCGATTGCAATTCATTACGATTCACGTAATTGCGATAATTGACCTCAGACGTCTGGTTCACACACCACCACAGCCGTTATCCAGTGGCAGCGGGAGGACGTCGTTGGTGCAGTGCCCACAGCACCGAAAGTACTGCGTCGCAGTACAAGATCGCCGCACCTTGAAGCCATAACGTTACCATGGTGGGTGGATGCCCTCCCCTAGTCGGTTTGACACTGTATCGGTTGATGCTGCCTTGTCTGAGCGCGCCGCGTTTTGGCAAGAGGTGGGTCGATGGCAGAGGCTTCTTTCTTTGCACGACACCCCCCCCCCCATATTGATATCATTAGATGGCGGGCTATGTGAAAGCAGGAGCTAACATGTACCGCTGAAACCCTTCAGTTATAAAGATCAGCACCAGGAGCAGCAGCAGTGATCCCACAATACCACACCCACATCCTCAATTCTAATTTACAATCGACAAAGCACGGGAAATAACCTATTAATACTAAAATATTACAGAATACTTTTTTCCATTTTCGGTTTTAGAACGTTAACAGTGGTGGCTCTCGGTTATTATTACAACATCCACGCACCACGACATGCACTTGGCTAATTGTGCAAACAATTTAAGGCTCAGCTGATGAGCGTCAAGCTCACGGAGCCGGTCCAAGCTACATGTGCAGTCCACACAACTATCAGCAACATATGGTTCACTGATGTGCTATACAATTCCTTACATCTTGAAACGAGTAAGAGTATGCTGTGCTGTCACACGACTATGTGGCCGGCTATGGGATGGTTGTTGAGTGCCAAGAACATGCAGCCCAGCGTGTTTATTGTATTGAAAAATTACCAACGTTAACAAATCTGGAAAAATACTAGGGATTTGTAACCAATGGTTGCCAATATGATTTTTTTTAAATGTTACGAGTAACAATATCAATGGCTTTATAATTATGTTTACATAGTAAGTGTACGGTGTTAAGGTGTGAGAATTCAATATAATTTTAATGAAGATAAAATCACTCAACGCATACAGAGCTTGTGATGGCTCGCCTACATTAAAAAAGGATGACCGTTTGTAAAATTAACCATCGCTACCCAATAATAAGGGTCATCAAAGTAATTTGCAAACTCAATGCTGTGTCGGTCGCGAAGGTTGACTACGTTTCACACCACGCTGGTGTTTGCGGGTTGGCAAAGTCGGTCCTAGAATTGGTTCAGATGTCACCCAAGGAGGTTATCCCGTAGCTAGAATCGAGTCCACGATACAATTAGGCGAAATAAATTAACTTCCTCAACCATAACGTTAAGCGCTATACAATGGACAATCAAGGGGCTGAGAGTTTGTTAACAAAAAAATTGCCAAATTAACCACTTGATTAACGATTGCAATACATTTATAACAGTAGTTATAGTCGCCTGTTGTACGCACGAATATATATTATCTAGTTTACCGACAACAAAGTTGTTGACAGTTTGAAACCCTTCAAGATTATAAAGCAATCCATTCTAAATGAACTCTATTACAAAAGGAACTAAAAATCTTATACGGACATGACAGATTGTGAACGAGCCAATTCTATATTTTAATTTAACACGTAGAGCCAATTACAACCATCGATTAGCCACATACATTACAGGGGGGAGCTCAACACAATTTTCTCCACAAGTGTCATTACAAACATACGCACTTTATAATTTAAATCGCTTACAATTACCGCCCCAATTATTTTAAACCCTCAATCCTAACCGCGTTCGCCGTATCGGCAATGTCACAATGGGCCCTAAACTTGCAACGCGCGGGTTTTTTTTGGTGGCCCACGGAAACTGTCGTAACAAAACAAATGTTAACCACTTCTCGTCAAATCTACACGGTCAATCGACAATTCACACACGAGGCCCTTAACGAACACCTCCCCCCACATCACAACGATTTAAGCATAAACCCAGCACAGGTGGCGCATTTGAACTGAGGGCGAGTCGAATTTTGGGGCCTACCCGCATCGAGTCGCTGCCAAACCCCCCCCCTCAACCCAGTCCGCCCGCCCGGCCTCCCCTCGCCTAACGAGGGCGAAACTTAAGGAAAGTTCTCTCGCTCCGCGGCGCTTACCATCCCTCGCCGTGCCCATCAGCTGGTCCAGCATGGCCCGCATTTGCGCCTGCGCCGACATTTCGCACTCCCCCTTCACCCCCCGTGAAGCTATCGGATCGTCCTGCGTGTGTTGTACGTATTTGATTAAAGAGGCGAGCAACTAAGTTTGTAAAATGGGAACCAAAGCGAGAGGGGGGTGGAAAAAGGCCGCAGCGATGTGAGCGGCGCCGCCTTTCACCCTCGGCTCCCTCTCCCCCTGCGAAGAAAAATGGCGGCGACTACGCCCCCCCTCCTCCTCCCGCCACACAACCCCCACCCTCGCACCCGCGTGACGTCACGGGCCGTACCAACTCCAACGGCGGCCGCCTCGAGAGCGCCGCCAACGCCGTGTACGTCATCTCGAGATGGCG
>CM025641.2:2350356-2385132 GCA_014621495.2 Entosphenus tridentatus | reverse complement strand
TTCTTTCGGTAAAGTCACGTAGAAAGGAAATAATAAAATAATTACAATAAAACATAATAAAATAAAATTCTCAGTGAGTAAAATAAAATTATCAGTGAGAGAGTAAAATAAAATTCTCAGTGAGAAAATAAAATTCTCAGTGAGCTTTATTTTTATTATTTTATTATTTCCCTTCTACGTAACTTTACCGAAAGAACCAAGAACGAAAGCTTTAAATCGAAATTATACTTTATATCGTTAACAACACTAAGTGGTTTGCAGTATAAATATAAAACAATAAATTCTCACGACGTTTCGAATTTTCTTGCTGTGGATTTCACATCTGATGATGATTGCTTGTGTTGCAGTCGAAACGTCGTGATAATTTATTTTATTATGTTTTATTTGTATTATTTTATTGGTTTACTTACATTTTTATCATTATTTCCCTTCTACGTGACTTTACCGAAAGAAACAAGATGAATCCCTGCAGTCACGAAAGCTTTAAATCGAAATTATACTTTATATCGTTACAACACTAAGTTGTTTGTAGTAATTATGATAATTTATTCCATCCTCGTCCCCCCCTGGCCGCACCCGATGGTAGCGCCCAATGCGCTCGTCCCAAAATGGCCGCTGCGTTGAGCAGGGCACTGAAGCTTCCGGGTAAGTGAGCGCGGCTTCGCGTGGCCCTTTTGGCGACGTTTCGCCTCCTCCCCCCGCTCGCAGTCGGTCGGATTTACCGGCGAAGCGCCGCAATTTGTTTGGCGGCGGCGGGGCCTGTTTGTTAGTTGGTCCACGATCCCTCCCCCGGCTTCCAGCCGCGAGCGACCGAGGCTGCGTTAGATTCAACAAATTAAGTGGATGTGAGAATCGACGGGTCGATTCCCGTTTATGATTTCGCGCACGATTCGAATGCCGTGTAAGCCGACGTAGGTTGAGGAAATCGATTTGGGTTTGTTGTATCGCTAAACGTCGATTCGATCCGTTTGGGTGCCGCAAATCACGCCCTCCGTTGTGTTAAAACATTTATAAATGTGATGGGAAATGTTTTTAAATGTTACTATTCGCCAAAAAGGCAGCTTCACCGATCACGTAAAGACAGTCATACGTTTATGATGAATCACAGTTTGCCGTTGTGCCATTTATATCGACACCAGGACTTAACTGGCACAAATCTGTGATTCCGTTTTGACGCTTAAATATTTAATTCGGAATAAACAGTACAGGAGTGTTATTATCATACGCGTGTGTTCGTGACTAAAGGCGAGAATTCCCCAAACGTAGGTCATACATGTATACATTTTTGCATGACATATCGCGCGACGCAACATAAGTGTTCATCTTTTACGTTACGTGGTCGTAACCGCTGCTGGGTACGATTGTCAACATTCTTTAATTGTTCGTAAGTACAATGAATGTACGTGCACAGTGTCCACGTTCGACGGTAATTCATTTAAATATCTGTTATTTTGTGCGATGTGAAACGCCGCGGTGAATTCCAATGAGTGCGTGACGGGTTGGGCCGTCGATTTTCACCGAGTTCATTGAGGCGTTACTCAATTGCCTCGTTTGTAAATTAAACATCAGCATGCTTTTTGCCTTACATGTGTGTTTATGTATACAACCGTCAGATTATGAAGGTGGTTTATGGATAATCGAGCGTGTTTTGACATCGCCGCACAGTGAACGTGATGGACACACGAGATAGCGGCAGACAACGACTACATTATTTAGACTGTGGATGAGTAAGATACAGAGAATCATTTCGATTTAAAGCTTTCGTGACTGCAGGGATTCATCTTCTTGGTTCTTTCGGTAAAGTCACGTACAAGGGAAATAATAAAAGAATACAAATAAAACAACGAAATGTAATTGTATTATGTTTTATTATTTTATTATTCCCCTTCTACGTGACTTTACCGAAAGAACCAAGAAGATACAGAGAATCACTTAACAGTGCGGTGGAATTTTTGTTTACAAATCAATGTGTAAAGGAAAGCTTCACCGTCAACACTCATTTTCAGGAGGCCCTGTGTGTCAAAAAATATTTGACAAATCTCCATACGAGTAGATGTATAAAATAACACAAAAACATCCACGCAGGACAGTCAACAACCAGCTTGCTGTACTGCCACCTTCTGGTTAACAGCAGCCCATACATTTTGGCATTCCCAGCACTTGTTTTCTGGGCGATCCACCAACAGAATTAGAATCAGAATCTTTATTTGTCCTGGAGGAATCCGATGAGATTTGAAGCAAGGCCGTATCCATGGAGTCAACATTGGGGGGGACCAAATCTTCCAGGGGTTTGGGGTCCCCCCCCAGAAAAAAATATATCTAAATTTAAAAACTAATTTCCTGCCTAAAATATTAAACAATTCGCTAACACATAGGATGGATTTTTTTTTTTTTCAATAATGTCTAATAGTGTATTGTATTTATTACATTGCTCTGTTTTTTCTTTTGTACCTTGTTTCATTGTTTGTAATGGCAGAGATTAGGGATTAATAACGTACAACCATAACCACAATCATATAAACAGAAATCTATTTTATAGCAATATATTGTGGGGGACATTTTGAGCATATTTGAATATTGGGGGGATGTGTTCCCACCAATATATATAATTACGGCTGGGGCAACAACAACAAAAAACTCAACAAATTCGCTAATAACACTGTAGCCTTTAAATGAAAAATATATAATTTTCAACGTTTCGGGCAATGACCCTTGAAATCGCACCTGAGGGAGTCTTTCCTTACTCCTAGCGAATCGCCCCTGTTATTCCCATTCTTTTTCTGTTCATATGCAAGTTAAACCTCTGCACCTTGCACATAATCACAGAAAGCCGTATCATAGTTGCAAGGACTTGGCTTGAGAAACACTGGACTAAGGTGCACTACAACCATCATTACAATACCTTGCTGATATCGTCAAGGAGCATAAACCATCATCTTGCGAACTCCGCTCTTCCTCGCAGCAGCGGCTTTTGGCTCAGCCGTCGAACAAAGACGGTCACCGCATCACGTGGCGCTTTCAGATCTGCTTCTACGGCTATCTGGAACGCTCTTTCTTCCGATATTAGGAAGCCACTTGAGCTATGTCCTTTTAAATATACATTTAAAACTAATTTCTTTAGAATTGCTTTTTGTGTTTAGTTGTCCTACGGCACCTGCGATTAGCATGGTTGGCTGCGTATGGTGCGAAAGAGGTTCAACATACATACATTAACATCGATCTTGTATTCCGTTTTTTATGTTTATCCTGTACTTGGACCATATGAAACCATGTGATGTTTTTGCACTGTAAACTATGTTCAGTCCACTGTTGGATGAAGGACCTCAATCCCAAAGGTCGTGGGTTGCTGCGATTGACAGGATTCCTTCATGCATCTTCAACATTTAGGGTGTAACATTTGTTGCGGTTTAAGAATGGGTTATTTTAGCATTGTGGTGAATGTGGTGGTTCATGTGAACCCATTACAACATATACGATAAAAAAACACAAATATGTCGTGTGTTGTCAGCTTAATCATCGGTATTCATCCTTGCGATCTTATAACCTCACTCAACTTCATGCAGCTGTGCCACTCTTTGTTGAATCTTTCAAGGCATCGCATGCATGTCCCTCCCACCTTGGCTGCCATTCCATCTTTTATTTGCAATACCTAGCAATGCATATGTACGGCTTCTTTTGTCAATTTATTGCCGGATGAGGGTCCCCTCATGCCGTATTGAGGCGGGTGCGGGTGTTTGAACGCAGGGGGCATTTATGTGGGGTTATAGAACAACAATGCATAGTCCCGAAGCAGCTTATAACCACATGTTTGTGCATGGTGGTCGCCCATCCAATCACTACCCAAGATGAACTCTGCTTAGCTTCCAAGATCTGATGAGATTGTGCACATTCGGTTTTATTTCACTATGTAACACGATTTTTGTTCCTGGATAGTAAGTGTTATTTTCTATGCCTCAAAAGTATAGAAAATGGATATTCCCCACAAACTTTGCTCTTGTGACCAGGACTTTATGTGAAGGAATGACACAAACGCACACCACGTTTTCTCATTGAAAATAGGTACATTTCAAAATATCACTGTCCTGGTCACAAAAGCAAAGTTTGTGGGGAATAATAGCCACTTTCTGTACTTTTGAGGCATAAACAATTAGAAAATAACACTTACTGCCCAGGAACAAAAAAAAAGTTTTTATTACACAGTGTTTGTTGTCATAGGCAGCTAACACTATGCAAACTCTGAAATTATAATTGGCACGGTGCCAGAGATATAGGCAGATAGGCCACTGGAGATTAAGCGTCACATTGACATAACTGCACATGACCTAACATGCTCTTGGCGTAGTGTCATCTATTTTGCAGTCCCTGGCTAAGTGATTCCCACCACATTAATGTGGAACTGCCACCTCTGGCCCCAGGTCTGGCCAGTAAATGTGTTTAGCCAGGGTCCACCACACCTTTACTTTTTGACGTGGCCTACTTGGTAGAATTATCCCATTGCAGTTTAACCTTTGTTGTCCAATGTGTGCTTTTGCAGGTTGAGAACATCGGCTGTCAGTATGTAACCACCAGCTTCTCCATCCTGCAGACTAAATACGCTGTCCGGGAAATAATAAACCTCATCTCTGTTCTGTCGCTGCTTCGCTCTAACGGAGGACGCAGCCCAACGAACTGCTCTGGTATCGATGTCCACGTAGGCTGTGTGTGGATCGTGTTGCTTACTACCATTTGATGCCTCATTCATGAGAAAAGAGACTTAATTATCACGGTTAGGTGAGGTGGCCCCAGTCGTGCAGAGCTCAGGAGTGCTGAGCCAACACTACTGAAATCCTGGTATGGGTATCCAGGCAGCCGCCTGTGATTGAATTGGGATTTCACGTAAATTGAGTTAATGTTCTCAGCCTGGTCGCTCGCTGACTTCTACACAATGAAGCAATCGCATTAAACTTCACTGTGATTTATTTGACTAAATCCTTGACATTAGTATATGTACTGCCGGAGCAAGTACGATGCTGGGCATACAAGTGACGAACCTTACCCTTAATGCAGAGCGAAAAAGGCGAAAATAAAATTAGGGTGAGACACGATAGCGTAGTGCTCTGTCACTGGTGCACAAAAAAGTAACACCGGACCTGATCTTTAAAGTCTTTATTTTTCGTGAATGAAGCTTCAAACTCATGTTGGACGGCATAAAAACACACAGCCTATGGACGTATTTCTGATTTAAGAGCTGCTATCTGCCTTTTGGGTTGTGTCCTTAACCCAGTCTAATGGTGCTTGCCACTCGGCGTGAAATCTGCACGGCCGCTGGCATTTCTTACGCAGCTGTGTAAATTTAGACTAACCCCTAACGGTTCACAGCTTTGCTTTCAAAACTCGGGAGCCGACTCCTGCTTTTTGCTTGAAAAGCCTCAATGAGGCTTTCCTGGGTAAATAATAAATATAAATGTTGATGATTGAGAGGGTTCATATCCAGGCTAAGGTCATTTGAGGCCATCGTTTTTCCAGATCTCGTAAAAATAATGACTGGCTTGGTGTAAATTCAGTCGCAGTTGACTTATCAAAATCAGTATACTTATTGACACTGGAGGAGGAATACAATGAACTATGAAGCTGTTTTTTTTTACAGATGTCCAGTAGGGGCAGATAAGAAACATTACAATAACAAACAGTACTAAATCATGACAGTTGTGCAAAGTACAAGAAAGGTAAAGAAATCGCCCAAACACATCCAAATAATAATCCCTTCAATGTAGAATCACCTTCACCAACTTGGGACCACAATCCGGTGTTTGCCGACAGCTAAATCTACCCCCGAGTTGAATTTGAACTCGCAGCCGTTTCAATCGTGAGCCAAGCCTGCAGCTTTCTGTGCCCCCGGATCAGGAAGATTATTCATTTACGCACCGTAGCACAGCGATGTCCTCTTTGCTCAACACGTCGTCAAAAACACCACCTTAAAGATAATGATTACATAACAGTTGACGTTTGTGGGCAATGGCGCTTCTTTATAGCATGTAGAGAGGTACACTGCACAGCCCTGTACCTCTCTGACGTTTCCATATGGTGTGAAAGAGAAGGGCTATCGCCTAAAACGTCGTCTATTATATGTACTTCCTTTTTTTAGGCCACGGTGTTATTGACGAGCGTGTTGAGTTTTTTGTTGTTGCTGTTTGTGCAGCACTACCAACGCAGTATCGCCGAATAATGTGTCCTCTTTTGAAGGATTTAGTGCAAACCTTGCCTGCTGCGTTAGTAAGCAGCTTGCCGGCTGGTGTCGGTTACACGGAAGGGGACCTGACGTCGTCCTTTTCAACTTTCAACCCCTCGCTGCACGCGACCTGTTAATTTGTTACGCATCAACGGCATCGTGTTCCAAATCGGTCAATCATCAGACGATTTTTTTCCGATTTAACGCTCCGTTTCCTTGAGGGTGAAAACACGGACTGTCGCCTCGCTAACTATTCATCGAGTCAACTCACCGACTCACTTTGTTTTACATGACGTTCTCACGTCCAATTGTTGGTTCAGAACGTTTAAGTTGCACATTGGAATTATACGTCAACGCTTTTTTTTTTACTTTTATTGAAATCATGATTTATGAATTTTTTTTGTCAATTCCCTCAACTTTTCTAATGCTCAAAGTTCAAAGCTTTACGTAAATTTTCACGTAACGGTTATCGTGCTGCGCTGGTATAATTATGCTTTATTGTGATTCACAACTTAATCTTGACACATACTTTTAAAATCACTTTGCTTTTTTGTTTCACGCTTTATGAACATTGTGTACATTTGAATGATTATTACAAGTTGATTCTGCAAGTTTGCAATTTGATAACATAACCTTTACTACGGTTACCTTTGTATCTCTATAGTCTACACAGTCCTTTATTCTGGGCATTGCCTATCAATGCTCATATGTTAATGCTAAAATAATTAAAGTGATCATGTATAGCTCTTAGTCAATTTTCCTGCTGGATGAAAACTTCTGCAGACTATACTCGTCTGTGAAAACACAACGCCTTCATGATAGCCGTGTACTGCTGTAGAAACTTTGCGAATACCAAATGCGCTCATGGTTTGATCTGGTGAAGGCTTTCCCAGTCCACGTCGGTCCGTGGGGAGTTAATCTGACCACACTTTGATCCGTGCACTGATTAAAACCTGCGCTCTCCCGTCACCGCTGCCGTATCCGTCCAAGTTGTGGCGTTTGTCCGTCTTAGGTAAGCAGGGACGCGGTTCCGGTGAGTACGACCCTCTGGCGCAGGTGGACAGCCAGGAGAGCGGGGACGAGGAGGAAGACGAGGAGGAGGAGGACCAAGACGAGAGGATCGAGGGCGCCGCCAAGCAGCCGCGCGGCAACAGCAAGACCAACGGCAGCGCCGTTCCGCGAGCCATGGACACCTTCAACAACAACCAGCAGCCGCTGCAAACTCAGGCGGCCAGTGCCAAGGATAATGATGCCGCCGCCGCCGCCAAGGGGCCGGCGCTCGACACCGCAAGCAACGTGGAGCTGCGCCCCCTCCGCAGCGACGAGGCGGATGCCAATGGCCCTGGTGAGACCGCGTTCGTGGGGTGGCGGGTGGCGAGGGATGGTGTGGTTGTGAGTGCATCGCGCTATGAAACTGGCGACCGAAGTTAGTTTCCTGGCCACGGCTAACATCGGTGGCGAGTGATATCTGCACCGGTTGTCGATGCCCCCTTCACAAGCCACCACTGAACTGGGTTGTGAGGTGTGGTCAAATAATTCCCGTGATTGACACGGCATGGGGGGAAGCCTTTATCCTGCAGTGGTTTTATTAGGGGGCTCTAATTTATTGGGCACCACGATGAAAATATTATTTTAAAAGTTGAAGGACTGCATGAGCAGGGGTGCATGAGCACCAACAAAAACTCTAGAATAGAGGGGGTGGACAATTAGAATTATTGAAATTTTAGTTGGAGATTACAAAACTAGAATAATGCAAACAGCTCTTGTAGCTATGTAACTCGGCTGTGTGTTCTGTGTATGTTTGTTGAACCTATTTCTTACTGTACGTAGCCAACCGTGCTAATCGGAGGTGCGGGGGAAGTACAACAAACTAAACGCAAAAAGCAGTTCTAGGTTCCAGTCTGAAACGAGCATAGCAACATCACTCACATACATTAAACTTACACTACAGTGTGACAGCGGTTCTTACAACTGATCATATAAAGTCCTTTTGTTCAATTTGTCTTAATTGGGCTTCAAACGGCTATATTACATCGTGTTCTATTCGACATCACAGCAACCGTTAGCTTGTTACGTCCAGAAGCGCCGGCCACTTCCATCACCTCTTTCTTCACGGTCATCACCCCCGCTCAACGCGTCACCGCGTTGCGCAGGCGATTTGCAGAACCCGCGCCAGCAGCAGAGCGGCGCGACGAGGGGCGACGCGGAGAGCGCACGCGGCACCGCCGACGGAAAGGGCCCGGCGCGGAACGAGGGCCGGAGTGGCCGCATGCGCACGGCCGCCTTCATCGTGGCGCTCTTCGTCTGCGTCCTGTCCGTGCTCATCTTCGCCTTCTTCATCCCGTGCCCCGTCGTGATGCCCCCGCTCGCTGCCTGGGAGGTCGCGCTGCCGGCACATGGTAGGCATCGACGGTGTGACGGCTTTTGTTTTGACGTTTGGAGGAGCCGTCGCCGGTGAAACGGAAGTTGCAATTTAAGATGTGGAGGTGGCCGGGTGGCTTGGGAGGATCACAGTGGTCATGTCGGAGACTCGGAGCTGATACTGATGAGATTCTGGGCACGAGTTCAGGTTTGGGTTTAAGTCACACCGTCGTTCAACAAGGTGCTGAAGTTGAAAGTCTCTTGGTCTGGTCGCCAGTGATGGCACGAAAAAAATAATTAGTCCTTTTTTGTCCTTTATGTATGAAACATCCAGCCCTGAAGACTATAACGTTTTCCATTGCATTGCAATGTGACGATCACTTCTATAGCAGGGCATGTGAGACGGTGCACTGCCATCTCGTGTTCGGGTAAACTGTGACGCTTTTGCGCACGATACATGCATACAATCACGTGCATAATAATCAATGAACATCGAAGCACATGAATTACGCATTATATGCAAACCTTTTAGGTTAATGGAATGAACGAGGTGGTGAAAACAATGCTAAAAATCATACATTTTTTAATTGAATTGTGACCCCCCCAAATCCGGACAATTAATCAATTTGATGGCGTGTGATGCATTAATTCCCTTCTCTCGATGACTCCCAACTTTCGTCTACGCTCGATGGCACTCGTGTTCTCACATGCGGCGAGCTAACGGGCTCGGCCAAGGGTCGCCAGCGCCCGTGCTCACGGTGGTTTCTCTGTCTCACCCGTGCAGCGGAGTCCACCATCGCGGTAGCCATGCTGCGCGTCAACAAGGACCCCACCCCGGACGTGATCGTCCTGTACCGCACCCTCAACGACAGCGGTGACGCTGCAGCACGCTGCGCCAAAGCCGGTGAGGACCCGGGCCCACGGCATGCCAAGACCCAACCTCACAAAAAAAAAAACGTCTGGCGTCTCATAGCTACACAAACTCACTCGCGTGGACACGTGGGATTGGACGCCACCTTAATGAGGAAGAGACTGTCAAGCACGTGCCATTATCACTGCGCCATTATCACTGCGTTTTAATGAATTATTGATTAAAACGTTTTTTTTAGCTTCTTACACACGCATCCAATGGTGTGTCGTGGACTAAGTTAATATGCAATGTATGCAACTTAGGTGCAACGTTTTACCCGACTCCAGTGCTATGACGGAGCACCTGACCGTGACTAATTAGATACTTATTTTCACACTAACAGCCCCAGGACATACCTAGCCTAAGTGTGTAGCACAAGATAAGAGCCGTTTGTTTCTTTTGGGTTTGTGCTTTGCTTTAAAAATTCAGGGGGTTCATATACCAACCGGGTCTGCTTGGGTCAGCAACCTGAAAAATATTTCCGCATCCGGCACACCGCATCCAGTATATCTCTCGCTATTGCTGCGAGTCATGTGCCTACTCAATCTGCCAGAAACCCAGAAAACGTTTGGTGAGAAATTAAAAGAGATAAATGTGCAGCCTTTCAATTATCTGCTCACGCTAAAAAACTCTTCCAAAGGGGTATTTTGGCTGACTCTTCCACAATGACCAGTCGTCTTAGAAGACGTGCGAGTCACCACACTTTACCGCACCGCACACGAACTGCCGATCAACTAACCATGATGTATCCATTTATACTGCTGGGTGGACATAGTGGGCGCCACTGTGGCGAGATGTTAACTCCCTCGCCTGGTATGCAGGAAGTCATGGGTTCGATCCCGACCCTGATGCCTGTTTATTTTGAGTTTGCATGTTCTCCCAGTGGTCGCGTGGATTTTTCTCCGGGTCCTCTGGTTTTTCCCTCCACATTTAGAATAAACGTGCGTTTAGAGTATTTGGCTCTAATAAATTTACACATGATGATAAGCCACTTTCGTTCAGCTATCATTTGTGATAGCCAGGTCGCTTCTGAAAAAGAGCTATATAGCTCAGTGGGCCTTTCCTGGTAAAATAAAAAAAACTAGAGTTTAAGGAACTTGCACCGTCAATTCACCTGTGCTCACCATTGCACCACGGCAGCATCCCTGAGCGCGGAATTTTTTCCCACTGTGGGGCCCGCAGGGTTTTCCTCCGGGTGCATGGAGGTGATGGCGCTGTCGGGCGTGGACGGGGCCCGGCTGTGGCGCCGCCCGCTGCGCGGGAGGCCCAGCTCCCTGCGCTGTGACGGGAAACGCGGCGGCTCCAAGGCGGAGAAAGGGCGCTGCCTGCTGTCGGGAGAAATCGGGCCGCTACGCAGCATCGTCGCGGATAACGGCACGTGATGCTCGCATCTTGCTCGGGCCTATCTGTCCGGGTTGGCGATGTAAACACGGAAAGTTAAAACCACAATCTTGGTCCTGATGGTCATGCAATCATCTTAAGTCCGTTTTTGACGTTTACACAGCTTGTTTTTACCATGAATGTTTTTGTTTAAGTTATTTTTCCAGAATTAAGTTTCATAATGGGGTATCTATTTTATCTCATGATGATTTGTGTTTGTGTACTGGTTTCGATTACTTTGTGAGGAAGTTGTTTCCACGCCGGTTTCTATTTGCGTCATTGTTTTTTCGCTATTGCTGTTGTCATATTGGTGGCCAAGCTCGCGCTTGCAAATGAGACTCATCTTGATGGTCTCTTGACTTCTCACCTGCTGAAACAAAATAAACTAAACCAAAGTGAGCGGCCGCCAACCCAACATAGGACCCTACTTAAAAAAGTGCCATGAGACCCGAATGGGTGATTCTTAGGTAAATAACTTTTTTTATTTTAGATTATTTGTGCATGCAAGAATAGAAATTTGCAAGGATGATAATGTGAGCCAGCGATCGCCGTGATCCGATTAAGCCAAGCCATGAAGGCTTCTTAGAACTGAAGACTCGCGGCCAAATTATTGTATTGTTCCACATTGTCACGAGCTTAAAAAGTGCACACACAGTATCTGCTTCTTCAATCCTTCACCCCCCCTCCAACAACAGCATTTCAAAGTGCTTATTCTCGAAAAATAGAGTTTTACCAACGTATCATTGCTTTTAATAAGCACACATGTATAACCCATAATAGAGGTTTTTTGGGTTAGATCGCGTAAATATATAAATGTGTCGTTAAATCCGCCACCACCCGACACAGCCAACTAGTAAGGGTTGTCACATAAACAGAACATGCCAATTCGTTACTAGTACAGCACACAACATTTACAATCTGAGTACAACGTTTTGCCAGTAATTACAACTAGCTTCATCAGGTGACATGTGTCCACAATCTTTATTCCATAGCGTACGTTGTGAAATGGGTATAACGTTTGAACAATCCCCAATGGGAAAATTAACTCAGGACTCGGGGAGCCAAATGAATGATTCGTTTCCATGGATGCTGGGAACCGACCCAGAAACAGTTTGAGAAACGCTAGCACCTCCCTCCTGGGCCGCCTTTCCATCACTTGGTGAACCCCAAGGTGCCGCGTGTCACATGACTCCTCCAATCCCACTGTGTTCCTCCCACCCCCTTTGTCTCACTCTCTCCCATCACTCGCTGTCCTAAATCAGAATCTGAACTTTCTATTTAACCTTGAGAAATCCGATGAGCCATGAAGCTCCTTTTCAGTGATGTCCAATGGATGGCGGGGTCAGAAAGTTACAATTGTGAACAATAAAAGTCTCCAGGGCTAGGGAGTAGGAGTCGAGAAGAGTTTGTCATATCCATGAATGGTTTAGGTTAAACAATATTTTTGTTTACTAAAATCGATTCGTTTTTATTTTTTACATTTCCAATGTATGTGTTTAACAACGTGGCCGGGAGGTCACAATGAGCGACTGCTTCTGGTATCGGCCCAGGTAAAAGGCCGCAGTTAGTTTACAGAAGTGACCCTCGGAGCCTGGATCCGGTGTCTTAACTCTAACTGTGCTGCCTCTTTCAAGTTTCATTTATTAGGTATAGCCCTGTGAGCCATGCGGCTCTTAAGTCGGGTGCAACCGCAACAAACAAAATATGAACACAGAACATCCCAAAGCGACGATGCGCAACAGAAACATGGCTTCGTTCCAGCGCTGAGCCGGCACATTTCACACTGGCCATGGGAACGAGACACGTGACTAAAAAGTATTGAGAATTCAAGGAGTTGTAGGAAACAACCCCCTAACCGGCTTGTGTGGCTGCCTTGGCACTTGGTTAAATTGATGAGTCCCCAGCTCTAATGCTGGGCCCCGTGCTGCATTCGCAGGAAAGGACATCTGGGAGGCATGGACGGGGGCGGAGGACGAAGCCCCCCGGGTGCTGACCCCTCCCCTCGAGGTCGGTGATCTCGATGGGGACACGACCCCTGATCTCCTCTTCTGGGTCGCGCCCTCTGTGACCTCAACGGTATGACACTCCAGAAATGCACCTCTCGAGAAAAGCCTTCCCTTAGTGGTGGTGATGTCTTGTGTGTGTTGTATGCATGTTGAAATTTGTTCGCACCATACGTAGCCAACCGTGCCAATCGGAGGTGCGGGGAAAGGACGACAAACAAAACACTAAAAGCAGTTCTAAAGAAATGAGTTTTCAATCTAGATGATGTAAAAGTGCATAGCTCCAGTGGCTTCCTAATATCAGAAGGAAGAGCATTCCAGACGGCTGCAGAAGTGCATCTGAAAAGGCGCGATGCAGTGACCGTCTTCGTCCGATGGCCAGCCAAACGCCGCTGCTCGGATTACCGGCGTTTGCGTGCGACCTTGTATTGGACGTGACGAGAGAGAATTAAAAATGAGTCACGTCTGTAATCCAGTGGCGAGGGTTGGTGGATCACACACAGATCGTCGTGAGCTTTGATACTCCTAACCTGCTGTGCTTTCGAAGTGGCTTGAGAAGTGGCCAGGAGGTAGTACAGCAAGTGAGTTCATAACCCATCTGTGTGATCCTTTAAGTGTTGTTTCACTATTCATCAGTTTCTTAATCGTACTTCAGAGAAATAACTATTCCTCTGTTGAAGTTCATTGTTATGCTTACACGAAGTAAAATTGTGCTTGTAATGTTTATTTTATCCCGTTAATTTATATATAATGTATGGTGGGCAGCAGGGAGCAGGACTACATTATCTATTTACTCTGCTTCCTGACATGCATATCAATATTACCCGCCTTTAACAACCCACACGGACCAACGTGGTAAAGTATTCTTAAAAAACCTCTTTAACCAACATGGCATGGGGAAGGCCATCATCCAGCAATGGGTTGACAGGGTACTGCGAATCTCTTGCCAGCAGAATGGTTCCTTCCTGCTCCTGTCCGGCTCGTCGGGGAAGCCGATTGGTTCGGCCGTGTCACATAACGCCATCGCCCCGGGAGAGAAGCCACTCCCCCTGCGGCTACTCTTCACGGCGCATGGAGCCGCGTTCGTGCTCATCGCGTCCGGTACGGTACTACCCAACAGTGCAGAGGTGGTATCCGAGTAGCGACGCAGTGGTTCGCGCGATGCATGACGAACCAGGCAACCTGAGTTTGATTCCTGGCCACGGCTAAAATTGGTGGCGAGTGATATCGGAACCGGAACCTGGTCACACACGCCTTCTTTACCAACACGCATTCTAAATGCAGAGGGAAAAACCAGAGGACCCGGAGAAAAATCCACGCGACCATGGCGAGCTATGGGGAGAACACGCAAACGCCAAATATACAGGCGTCAGGGTCAAACCCATAACCTCCCGTATACCAAGCAAGGTAGTTAACATCTCGCCACCTTGGTGCCAAAATTACAAAAACAAGTAACGAAGCAAAGCGATCGGAAACAAAAACAAAGATCGGTGACCATGATTGGTAGCGATGACGACACGACCGTGACGATTTATCTTCATGCCCCCCGAACGTGCCGCGATGCCCAGGTTTGGAGGTGCAGGCGCTGTCCCTGGCGGACATTTACCTGCGCGCCGTCAGCACGGCCTCGCGCTCCACCGTGGCTCCCACCTTGCGAACGCACGCCGCCGCGTGGGCTGGCATGGCCGACAACCTGACCGGCATCGTGCTGGTGCATCGGTACCCTCATTCATTCTTTTCTTCTTTCTTCTTCTTCTTCCCGCTGTCGCTGGACTCAGGCTCAAATTGTTAAGCAGGCCGGCTGAGTGGTGGAGTGAGAGTTGTTGTGAAGTGCAGCGTGGTGGCTGAGAACGGCATGGATGAGACGAAACAATCAGTGTGGTAAACAGTCGTCAACAAGGTTGGGTGGATAAATCAACGACTGAAGTTCGTGGGAACAGTAACCATAGTATTGCCTGCCAGTGATCGAGGGTCGATTTATCGGCTCACCCACACGGGTGTAAACCTGCTGTTGCTTGCCGCCCCGTGTGTATGGATCGGACCAGTTCCAGTTTGGGTCCGATAGAGGCCGTGGTGCCAATCCCGGTGGGGGCGTGGCGCGGACACCCGGCCCTGCTCGTCGCCGCGGCTGGGAACGTCCGGCTGCTCAACGCCTCCGGCCTGGAGACGCTGTGGGAGGTCTCCGTGTCTCGGCTGCTCAGGTGCCCACACCGGCGTGCCGCTCTCGCACACCGCCCCCTTACCCCCCCTCCCCACCCCCACGTCTGCTCAGACCATAACTAGAATTCCAAATTACCCGCAGACTACTCAACTAGGATCATACATTGCAATTCTCGCCCCCCTCCTGGAAGACTAATGCCAGTTTGCAGGCCAGGTGCCAAGCCACCTTGTGCCCACAGGCTGACGGCTGCTTGACTGGGAGTGCCCCCTTTCAAATGTGTTGAGATGAGGTGCGTTGTAGAACGCTCGGAGATGCATAGCTGTCAACCCATATGGTTTACCCGCATTCCTGTACAGGGAAATTGGGTTTTCAGGTCCATACGGTGTACAGCCATTTCAATTCGGGCAAAATAATTGTCTGTATTTCTCCGTTGTGAGACTTTGTGGAATGATCGTTGAGATTTATAAGGGGTACAGGGTGACCAATAAAGTCTGAATTGGTCTGTAATAAGGTAGGGCACTGATTAGGGGTTTCACAGGTATGAAGATTTCCCGACGCATAGAGCGCTATATCAAAAAACAAATCATTGTCATTCATACGATGTGGATTTGTAGTCCCGTCTAAATGCAACCGCATCTCTAGACGCTTACAGAAACAGTGGGTGTAATGATTTGATCGTGGGAAGCGAAGGTTGACTGGTAGCATGTGTTGCTGTGGAGCGTAACATGCGTGGAGGGGAGTAAAGTGATTTGAGAGGGTAGATGTAGTATGTATGTATGTATGTTTAACTTTTTTTGCAACGTTCATAGCCAAATGCGCTAATCGGAGGTGCGGGGGGAGGACAACAAACTACACACGCAAAGTAGTTTTCAGGGGTGAGTTCGTGGAGAGGCTCGAAGATGGCAAGTGCGATTTCGAGATTCACCGGGGTTAGTACAGTATTCATTATCACAACGTAGATGACCGTTGAGATGAACATTTAATCGCAACCAGAGGAGAAAAGGATGCTTCTGGAGCAGATGTTGTGGGTGATATGGCAGCAGAGAGAATTCCAGAAAGTCAGGACGTCAGATGAGAAGGAGTGAACACCCTCCGGGCCAAGTTTGACCAGTGATGTCCTTAGCAGGCCTTGGTTTAATGGGATGTCTTGCACAATAAAGGTTATTCGAACATAATGATAGGACAGAGGTGGGCTGGTATGATTTTTCTTGAAGTCTATTAAATGTAGTACGTAGATTAATGTACATATGTTGAACTTCTTTCGCACCGTACGTAGATCAACCGTGTTAATTGGAGGTGCAGTCTTATCGCCAGTCATTCTTTGACGAAGACAACATTAATGTTTTTTTTTGTAAATGCAATTTCTCTTTAGTCTGCCAGTGTACGGATTCTTCAACAACGACAGCATCCCGGATATCCTGGTGGAACACGAGTTGGGCCAAGGTCTCATGCAGGTGAGCAGTGAACCCAGGAAGCAAAATAGATGCACGTAGTTTATGGGGGCAGCGTGCGGGAGTTGTTGTTGTGTGTTTTACATTTTCTGTATTATATTGAACGTCTTTCGCATTGTACATAGCCAACCGTGCTAATCGGAGGTGCAGTCTTACCGTTGCGCGTTCGTCAGCGCTGTCTGCGCATCGGTTCATACGCCTGTCCGCGCTTCTATTGATGTACCCGACCGTTCGTCCTTATCGCTGCCCGTGCGTCCGTCTCACGAGTCCGTCCTCGCGTGTGCCCGACGGCACGCTTGCGTGCCTGCGTGCGTGCGCCCATGCGTGCATCCGTCCCGCGTGTCTCGTGTCCTAGGTGTCCGTGCTGGACGGTTTGTCGGGCTCTGCGCTGTGGACGGCTGCGTTGGGAGCAAGCGGAAGCCGCGTTGCGGGGGTGTCCGTGCTCTCCGTGGTCGGCGGTGGGCGCGACGCCTTCGCCTTCTGGGGCCGCGGGGCGCCGGCTGACTCCGCGGCGAGCACTCGCACGCACGCACAGACACGTGCAAAGGCAAAGATCCCCGTATAGCCTTAACAGACTGTAGGGGCAAGTGCTGTTAGCGAGCACCTATGAAGGCCAGAACAGCACACGGGGTGGGTGGCCAGCACCATGCCAGACCGCCTTTGCCTCCCCAGTGGCGATGTTTACACACTGCATCAGGTCCTCATTTGAGGCTGAGTCGGCCTAGGGGAGGCCCAGGACCGGTTCAGATAATCGTCACTGGTGTTGGCCGTGAGCGGGAAACGAACTCGGGTCGCCGGGTTCGTAGCACAGCGCGCTAACCGCTACACTACCGCTCCCCACGACACGTGGACGCGCACACGGACACACGTGCACGCACAAACGCATACGCACGCATAAAAAGCACAGGAACAACCGATTAGATTTAACCGACATAGCATTCATCGCAAATTCATTGATTCAACGTCTCTTTTTTTGTTTTTTGCCAAACAGAATGGCAGTGGCCCGGCCGCACAGGGCGCTGTCCACCAGCTCTACCTGCTGCACGGGGAGAAAGCTCACCTGCTCATTCCCCTCGCCAACTCGTCGTGGCCCGTGGAAGCGCACGCCAGTACGTACCCTAACCCCCATACCTCCTTCCCCACCCTCCGCAGTGATTCAATGAATCGTCACAATGCGATTCAAAAATCCATTCCATTTTTATCGAATTTTTACCGTCTCGTTTATGCGGATTCGTTCGGTCTGTTGGTCTGAGCGCACACATACAGCCCTCTGGTCAGTCTTCTCCCGGGTGACGGCTTTCCCATGCCGTGCGGGTCACGGGGGTTACTTGACCATACTTTACCGTCCCCTGGTCTCGGCAACCAAAATAACAATTCGGTAAAAAAACGCTACGTTTCAAGAGCCGCAATGCACTACGTGGTGAATACGAGGCAGCAGTCCTTGAAGAGCCGCGTGCGACTCCAGAGTTGCAGTTTGCCGACCCTTGACCATGCCGGTCCGAGTGATTTGGTGGTAGGTCCTGAATGTATTTAGGTATATAATTACATGAATTGTAAATAACTGATGCTCATGCGTATGATTTCAATGCACGTGTCACGAGTGGAGGAACCGATTGCGATTGACGAATCGGTGCATCCTTACAAGTTGAAGCTTCGGCAACACCGTTAGACGAAATGAGCAAGCGGAAATAGTCCGATTCAAGCCACCAGAGGGCGGAACTCGAACACCGCGTGTTCAATGTGTCCTCACATTTCCCAACTGCAGCCTCCAATCTCGGAACAATGCTGACAACAGCCGAACGCAATATGTCCTTTAGCCATCCAAGTTATATTAACCCGTTTCTGAAGTTAGTATTTCAATCTCATGTTACCCAATTTTCACCCTCATACATCGTTCGGTGGTAGAGCGGTGGTGTAGCGATTAGCGCACTGCACTATGAACCCGGCAACCTGAGTTTTACCAATTCCCGGCCACTGATAACATCAGTGGTGTCTGAACCAATTGTTCCCTGCCCCCCCCCACCTTCATATACCCGCCCTAAGCATTGTGGTGAAGTATGGTCAAACAACCACCATGGTGGACATGACACGGGGGAGGCCTTCATCCAGCAGTGGCTTGAACAGGGTGTGTAAATAGTAATCACAATTATTATTCTGACGTTGCACCATGCCTCAGCTACAACACTGCAAAGTGTTCAAACAACCTCGTAGCCACCGAGCAAAATGGGAAAATGGGAAGGTGCACTTTGCTTCGACGTACGCTGGCTTGCCTTTTTAAAATCCTTTATATTAAGTTCACTTGCGCGCTTGCTTGCTTACTTACGACCGTGCAAATCTTTCGGTCGTTTTTTAACCCACTTCCCGTGATCCAATCGAGCTGACATTTTCCACACAGACTCGTTGTGCGTGACAATTAATGTTCGTGAAAAAAAAAATCCAAAATTTTACACTTTTTAGGACAAAAATATTATATTTAATTACCAATTGCTTAATGCTGGCATGCAATCATCTGACCCATAGGTGGCAGCCATCTCAAGCCAGAGGATGAGAGGACTCTAGCCGCCACGCATATAAAGGATTTATAGTGAAAAACTTAGTTTTTACGGGTTAATTTTTTCAGGCCTGAAGCCTACACTGCATCACTTGTGGCAGCCGTTATGTAACCTGTAGTACTCGCACTATAATCACTACGACAACACGGTTGACGTGTTTTAATCTGGCAGCGCTGCAACCTACGCACCACGACCCCCCCCCACGTTGGTGAATTAATTCATTATTAAATGTCAACATGGTCTCATAAAAAAAGTCCTCGCGTTATTGCTTCAATCCACGCTGTGTTTTTGGCGACTCTTGTTGTTCCGTAGACGTTAGACTGGGGGGAAGATAAAGAACGCTTGGATTTTTCTGCAACAGTTTAACACAGAGTAAGCTTTCACGACCAATATTATCCATCAGAGGTTTTTGTTGTTAGATCGCGTAAATATAAACGTGTCGTTAAACCCACCACCACCCGACACAGGCAATTAGTAAGGTTTGTCACGGAAAACAAAACATGGCAATTCATTACTAGTACAGCACACCGGTGTGTTGAAGAGTAAACCCACATCATTTACAATTCGAGTACAACGTTTCGCCCGTCATTACGGAATTAATCAACAATTACCAACGACGATTATGGCCATGATAAAGCAATGAAAGAGTTTGTCTGTAGGACACATGTTGCAGGGGTGATAGTTTTCACGTGGTACTAAGGTGAAACATTGAGGCAAAATCCTAAGTAATAATGATATTGATATTTTGGAGAGAAAAAAGTTTGAACGCAATAATAAAGTTTAATGCGCCCTTGAGGCTGACGCAAGATAATAGTACAAAAAAAGAACTCGGCTCACTGCCTTAAAAAGAATAAGTGTATAACGGGCCACTTTTTGCACAATGTGGCTATTCTTCACAGATCGTAGAGAGGCCGGAGGGCTAGATGGGGATGGGCAAAACCGCGGATGTAAACTCTTCACAATAAATAACAACGCAGGTGTCCGCCACAGCACCACCGATTAGCACGGTTGGCTACGTGCGGTGTGGAAGACGTCCAACGTGTACATGCGCAGCGGCGTGGACAATTCTGCATTACGATTGCAGAAGCCATTCTGACCGCGAGACGGCCGACGTTTCACCTGACGTGCACTTCCACGTCAGTGTCGAGATGCAGCACGATAACGGCGTTTCCCATGATCCCACATTAAGAGACGTGATTTTCCGGAACGTCTGTGGCACCCAGCGGCATTGTGGGACAAAGAGAAAGACATCGGATACGTGCTTGTGGCCGCACCGAGTGGCGGCGGCGGTGACGGCGGTGACGGAGATCCCCCTGGCGCGTTGCTGCGGCACTTCCGGTTCAGCGACGCCTTCGCTGCCCACGCAGAACCCGTGCCCGTGCCAGGGATGAGGGGCCAGCCCGCGATGGAGGGCGGCGAGGGCCTTCAGGAGTGGCTTGGCCATCTCCAGTTTCAGGCCGTGCGGTGAGACCGGGGGACGAGACGCGATGCACGAGGCGTCGCATCTCTTTTTAGTTGTCCCCAGTGACATTCCAGTTGTGATGCTGATGGTGATAATAATGACTGATAATGATAATTATCGTGTTGATGATGATGTTGAAGATGATGTTGAAGATGAGGTTGAAGATGAGGTTGGCGATGGTAATGATGAAATTTAAACGTATTGTGACGATGAGGATAAAAAGTTGATGGTGATGATAAATGTGATTATTGTGGTGATGATGACATGAGAACGATAAAGTTGATGATGAAGCTAATAACAATAGTGTTGGTGGTGGAATAATGCTAATGCTGGTGATAATGATTATGATTTTTACGTTGATGCTGACAACGATGACTCCCCTTCGTTCCGCCCTTTGCAGCGGTGACGATGTCATGTGACCGAGATGGACGACGTCGAAAGATATTCGAGACGACGTCTCCCAGCTGCCGATCGCCAGCTCGCCGTCCCGTCGTTACCCCCCACGCGTGCAGTCCACTCCGCCCTTACAACCATGAACTCGTGTGAAAAGTGGGGGGGGGGAGGGTAGGGGGGCACGGATAGCATTAAATGATTTTAAGCAACGAGATGATGAATACGTTTAAGTGCGAACGACGCTGAACCGGCGCACGGTAACTCGCCCGTCTTCCCAGAGAGCTTCGGTTAAAGCTTGCGGGGCAATAGCTGCGGTCGGCTCGGGAGGGCATGTTATAGCGAATCGCGCCTGCAGGGTCACCGCCTCGCTCTTTGCTGACTTTTTGGCAGTGTCTCAAGGTTCAGTTGCGTGCGGTGAAAGTGAGCTCTGTACGTCTAATACGGGTGGCGGCGGTGATTTTGGTTTTTCGTTTTGATTTTGACGAGCGCCCCTTGTGACAGTGAAAGCGTTGTCAGTGGCGCCGAGTGGCGCACCCTGCGTGTTGGCTTCGCCGAGATGGCGGGGGGGGGGTGACGGATTGACCCGGAGGGAAAACACTTGCATTTGCCAATATTACTTGAAGTGCATAACTGCCCTCCTGCCCCGAATGTTCTCTCCGCTGTGCATGCACACGCACATGCGCACACGCGCGCACGCACGCATACGCACACACAACATTCTTTCTCACTTCTGGCCCCCTTACACTGGGACAAGCTGCCCCTTGCACGTCAAACAATCAGCCTCACTGTCCACTTTTCATTCTTCCATTGGCTTACCCCAAACTCCTCTTCCCCTCTGCCTTCCCCATCATCAACTTCACTACCCGTTCAGCGCACTCACTCGTCATCAACCACTCATTGTCACTCGTCATCGTGTATTTCACACATGCCCGTATTCATGTATTACCATCCTCATCAACTCATCTCATCGCACTGTTCTGCTGTACAAATAGTGAATTCTTTGTTCATATTATGAAGATTTTTGTGTTTAGTTCTTCCCCCGCACCTCCGATTAGCACTAAAGTTCAATGTACATCAATCAAGGCACTATATGAATTAAGATAAGATAACCCAGCAACACCTTTACATTCACACTTATAACTGTTCCTGAGACCCCCATTAATGGAATGGTTTCGTACGCCACGTAATGAAATGATGAACATTTGCTGGCGGGCCACGGCACGTCACATGTCACCTGCGCAGGCATTATGATGTCACGTGATGTCATGTCACAACGTGTGTGACATGCGACTACTAAGCTGTGCCTCATCTCCATGCGTTTCACAACTCTTGTTTCTCACCCGTCTCTATTTCCTGTCTACAGATGTCTCAGCTCTATCTCATTTTTATCGCTCTTTCATCTCAGTCATCCGTATCTCTTTATATCTCTCAACAAGCTACGACTCCTCCGGCAACTCCCAAGAGTCTTTGCAGGCCAGATCTGGCCAGTTGAAGAACGCCGTGTTAATCCAACACCGGGTAAGAACAAAACGTAAGAGTAATAATTTGCTCGTAAAAATTCCAGCTTGCGTCAAACTTAAAGCCCTTAGGTTGCGTAAAACCTAAATCGACCCGTGTATGGATTACCTACGATGCCAAGTCCCATGGCAAGGATCCCAGCTCTCTGGCATGGTCTACTGACTCCCTCCACACCTGCCATGTGCCTGCATCCGTGAGCCCAAGAGTTTGTTCTTAAACGCCCACGAAATCTGTCCACCCTGTCCTAATTAATCCACAGGCAGGCCAACTCTTCACCCACGGGCTCCTGTCCCATGTAAGGTTTTAGGGCCCTGCCTTGTTCTCGATAATATTCCTCTGGCTGGGGGCCCAGTTATTTTTTAAAATCCAAGTTGAGTTTCTGCCAAATGCTTTCGACACCATAAAGTCCTTTACAGCTGCCCTTTGGATTTACTGGGCTTTACCCATGCCGTAAAGAGACTAGCAGATGTAGTTATGGGTTTGCGGTTGATATATTTGCGCTGTTTTGATCTTACGGTGAACACAGTAGGACTGGCACTTGCGCTCCCCTCCCTGTTTATGTGGTGAAATAAGCCGGGTGTCTGGGCAGTCGTGTTGCGTCGTTAAGGCAATCGCCTTGTGGTAAAGCCACAACGTGCTGCTGCCTATCATAGCTGTGGCCTCATTACCACCTATTGATACACGATTCATCGATTTACCCCATTGCCATGGCATTGCCTCTTGATATCGCCCAGATATCAGAGCATTGCCTGGAGCGGCAAGTAAAAAGTCAGATCTTCTCCACGGTCAAATGATCACTGGTTGCCACTCATCTTATTGTAGCCTCTGAGCTCGTGGCGGAAATGCCATTGACTGGGGCGTAGGAGGAGGGGGGATGCTTTAAAATAGAATGTTGGCTGTTGGCTTGCGACGTCACGTCTTCGGCCACAAAAGGTTACCAACGGGGCGGGCTGCGTTGACCCACCAAGCGGGATTAGAACTCGTGTGACCTTCCCGGTGAGGGTCGGGTCCTTTGACCCCAGCACGCAATTCTCTCTGCATTAACGTACGAGGAGACCGGTGCGTCAACAGCAGTCGTATATCGGCACAATGCTGTGAAGGGGGGGGGGAACGCTGAATTCACGACTGCGGGTTATTGCCCAGTCCTACTCGGGAGTCTTGTGTTCGCCGCTTTAGAAATGCTGCTGCGGTTTTTTTTGTTTTGCGGCCAGTGAGTTGCGATTTAGTTTTGGTTTTGCACAAAAGTGTTACCGTAATTTATGATGTACATTTTTTAAATAAAGCGCCTCGCTGCTGTCTCCTCGGCGCCCGCTCTCAGTGCGACGCGCAAACCGGAAGGCTCCCGAATCTGTGCGTTGGACGTGGCCAAGATACTCCCGTTTTTAGGGGCCACACACATCGAGGTTGCCTCGTGTTCGCGCTCGACGAGAGCCGATGAGCGACGATCTGGCGTCAAACCTTGCCCAAGCGCCCGTTCTGCATCTCCACGTCAAAAAAAATCGTTTATTCCACCGGCCTCTCGAGCCTTTCGGCAAGCCTTCTTTGAAGGGGCTCCTGGAAGGCCCAAAAAGGTTGATTTCTATTTTTTACGTGGATATATGGAGACGACGATTCAAGATTTAACTTGGAATGATTTGGCAGTGAAAGAGACGACAAATGCGAGTCGGCAAGTTGGGGGTGGCCTGACGGACGAGTGTCACAGCAGTTGTTCGCGTGAATTATTTACATGTGCGTTATTTATTTTAAATATATATTTTTTCAGACGGTTTCTTATATATATTCAGAGGATTGTGAGGACACGACCACATTATGCGCTTCTGCATGTGTCTGCAAAAGGCCGGCCCATCATCACGTGATGCGGCCGCCGCTACGCTGGCTCGCTGACTCGCTGAATGAGGTGAAAACGACTTTGGAGAATAGTAAATCCACGTGTAACAAGACAACCCGCCTCCCGTGTCTTTTGTTTTGTTTTATTGGGGTGGGGGGGGGGGGGGGGGGGGGGGGCCGGTTCCGCCAGTCACCTTGGTTTCTTTACCCCCCCTCCCACCCTCTGTAAAAAAAAAACTTTAAGAAGGAATTTGTTTAGCCGAAGATCCCAAGTGGGTAAAGGAGCAGCGATGCAATGTGCATGCTTGCACCACTGCCAGTGGAAGGACCTTCACGAGAGAGAGAGCGCTAAGCTTTCCCCATGAAGGGTATTTTGGTCTAGTTTTTCACTGTGGTCAGACGCCTTGGTTAGAGGCGACAATAGCTAACCGCTCTCCCCCACTGCACAAGCCCGGGCCGATCGACTGGATCGCCGTCGTCACGTGCGTTTAGAGCGGTGGTTTCTTCACCTTCACTGCAGCCTCTCACCCCCTTTGGTTCTCAGAAAGGGCATCTCGCCACCCACAGGGCGTGCGTGCACCCGAGGTCAAGAAGCACTGCTTTCAGAGTATTTGGCTGCTATACATTTCCACACGATAAACCACCGTGTTGCGCTATCATTTGTGATAGCCAGGTCGCTTCTGAAAAAATTAACCCGTAAAAACAAAGTTTTTCACTATAAATCCTTTATATGCGTGGCGGCTAGAGTCCTCTCGTCCTCTGGCTTGAGATGGCTGCCACCTATGGGTCAGATGATTGCATGCCAGCATTAAGCAATTGGTAATTAAATATATTTTTGTTCTAAAAAGTGTAAAATTTTGGGAAAAAATTTTCACGAACATTAATTGTCACGCACAACGAGTCTGTGTGGAAAATGTCAGCTCGATTGGATCACGGGAAGTGGGTTAAAAAACGACCGAAAGATTTGCACGGTCGCAAGCAAGCAAGCGCGCAAGTGAACTTAATATAAAGGATTTAAAAAGAGCTATTTTGCGTAGTGGGCCTTACCTGGTCAAAATAAAATAGTTATTCGTTTTTAAATAGATGTGGCGAACCAATGTTATACAGCTGGGAGGACCCATGGGTTTGAAATTTGCCCAATGTTTGAACTGCCTGTGCCTTGTGATCGAACCGGTGACCTCGGTGTGCTAATCATTACACCGTGGCAGCAATCGTCTCGAGCAGGACATGAAAAGGGTCCCGACACTTCTTGGAGGCTTCCCTGGCATGCATTGCAATGGCTATGTGATGTGTGCGTGAAGCCCTTTGTTGATTCACTGGCTACATGGTCTGTGTGCTCGCACACGTGTACATGGAGTCGTGGTGTTCGCCTATTGGGGGACCCGAAGAAGTTGTGTTTGGCGGATTCGCCTCTAAGTTTACGTAGCCCTCGTGAGACAGAGATAAGAGAGGGTGATTTTTACTGAGATGGGAGAAACGTAGGCAAAGAGTAGAGATGTGACTAAGAGATGTAAATGAGTTTGGTGTTTCATGTTACCGTAATTCGCGTATTTTACTTTATTTGCGTTTTGATTGAGTTCATTGTTATAAATTCATCTCTCGTGTTAATAAATCCAGGCGCCATCGAGCTGCTTGGCCATCTAAGACACGTGTTGATTTGAAGCTTTCGTGACTGCAGGGATCCATACTCTTTGGTTCTTTCGGTAAAGTCACGTAGAGTAAGACGAGTGTTCACCGATTTTCAGAGGGGGCAGGGGTGGTACTTTCGCCGATAGGACATCATCAGCGTGAGTGGGTTTCCGCCACACCATTTGAAACCATTGTTGGGTTTGACGGCAACACGACGATGAATATGATGATGGTGGTGGGGTGTCTATTATCCGGGGCCGCACTAAAAGCCATCAGGGACCGCCAGTGGCCGGCAGGGCCTTGCAATGAAGAACACTGATCTCAAGATTTGCTTAGTTTGCTCACAGATAGCCCTGCCTGTGTCCACCCGCACACACCCATGTCTAAAGAACCAATGAAAATCAATTCTCACTGGCGACAGATGCGCATCGCTCAGCACTCTGTGGGCCTGAGTAGGCATTGGCACTGACCTCATATAATATACATAATAATTAACAACCTTTTTGTTGATCAACTGATTTACGAAGTACCTTCCCATGCTGTGTCATAATGATGATTGTTTCAGCATACTTCACCAAGCTGGTCATTGCGGGTATCTAAAGCAACCCTACCAATCTAGGTTTTCGCAGCTCTGCTGTATCCTCGCTGATGTGTGTTCCATTTGGACGTCCACCGCGGAGATGGAGTGATTCAATCAACTCGTACGCAGGAGCCACGTGGGTTATCGCGTTGCAAGACAGGGAGACGTGACGATAGCTTTGGTGAGGCCTTCATCCAGCAGTGGGTAAAGCATGGCTGTGACGACGGTGCTCGTGATGATGATGATATTGGTGATGGGTAATGGGGTCCCGCAGCTATGGTTGCTTGCCCATTGCGGACCATGCACAGGAATCAGAATATGTATTTATACTCGAGGAATCCGATGAGCTATAAAGGTCTTTCACAGATGTAATTTTGGGGTAGCCCCCTTTTTAATTCATAAAATCCTAGTGAGATGACAGACGAGATACTGCGCTGACAAGAGGCAGAGATGTATGGAGCTGAGGATTATATCCCGAGCCACTATTTGTATCCATTCCAAATGTGTTACGAATTTCCACTGAGCTACTTTGGGGGTCCGGCGCCCTTTCTCGGGTTGCTTATGGACGAGGCGCGTCCACAGCTCACCCCCCTCCGTAACGTTCCACGTGATGGCAGCAGAGGCCCTGATCGGGTGGGGAAGAGACGGAGATGACAGCCAGGACGAGAGAGGGTTAGCAGCAGCAGCGTTGGGAACGAGAGGATGGGCCGCTTTAAACCTGGGGTTGGGTAAAAAATTAACTCAACGTTAAAGGTCACGCATAGACACCACGCACACATTCTTTGTTCTGACGTTTGAACTAATTGTACCGACCCCCCCCCCCCCAACACACACCCCCCCAATTGGCAGGAAGCAACAACTTGAAGCCGGCCATAAACCGCCCAGGCTGTTAATGAGGGCGCCACGAAAGGGTTTAAAGTCACGGCGCCGTGGTCGAAGCTCACAATTCACATTCAGGGGGCCCGCGGGGTTAAAATCCTGGTGGCAGATTGATTCGGAACCACGATCATCATCATCGTCATCTGAAGGATAGGTGAAATATTTACCCCCTTTGTGGAAATGAAACGTGGTTAAACATCTCTGCGCAAAGAAACTCCCGCAGGGCAATCCAGTGACTCGGTTTGTTTTATCACAGCAACAGCCACTGATGAGCTACACCCAACAAAGACAAAGATCCCCCGTATAGGCTGAAGGGACTGTTGGGGCAAGTGCCGTTCGCGAGTTGCACGCGGAGGGGTGGGTTGGGTGGTCAGCAATCACGCCCGGCCACCTTTATCTCCCCAGTGGCGATGTTTACACACCACACCAGCTACTCATTTGAGGCCGAGTCGACCTCGGGGAGAGGCCCAGGAGCGGTTCAGGTAATCGTCGCCGGTGTTGGCCGTGAGCGGGAATCGAACTCGGCTCGCTGGGTTTGTAGCATAGTGCGCTAACCACTGCACCACCACTCCCCTCGAGTGACACAACACGGACACACAAGTCTCCCACCGTCTAGCCGACGGCAGGCTGTCGAATGGGGCAGGTGTTGTTCGCGAGCACCCATAGAGGTCGGCGTGTTTAGAACCATGCACTGAGATGATTTAGATTATGTTGGTGCTTGAAATGTCCAAATGATGGGGCCACTTTGTTGAGCTGTCATCTGTGGCCAGGTCGCTTCTGATAAGTGAATGCCTCAGTGGGCTTTGCCTGGTAGGATGGGGATGATTCAGTGTTATATTTGTTTGTGATTTGTTTACATTTCTTGTACTTTGTACTACTGTCGTGTTTTTGTACTGTTTGTTGTTGTAACGTTCTTACCCGCCACGACTGGACACCTGTCAAAAAGAGCTTTATACTCTTTGGTTCTTTCGGTAAAGTCAAGTAGAAAGAAATAAAATAATAATAGAATACGACGTTTCGATTGCAACACAAGCAACCATCATCAGGTACAAATGAATGAGACAAACAAACCAAGTAAACTAAGAAATACAATGCAATACAATACAGAGAGTCTGCTAACATAACAGTCAACGCCCCACCTGGTTGATTACGTTCTTCCAAAGATTGCTACATTTGAGAGACATAACATAGGCACGGAGACACAAAGACAGACACACAAGCAGAGACACACACATCGAACCAAAGAGTAATTCCTGCAGTCACGAAAGCTTCGAATCAAGAGCTGTATAGCTCATCGGATTCCTCCTCCAGTAGAAATATTCTGATTCTGGGTGCTGTGGCCAGCACCACGCCCGGCAGCTTTCATCTTCCCAGCGTCGATGTCTCAATACTGCAGCCGGGTACTCGTTTCGGGCCGAGTCGACCTAGTGGTGACCTCGGCAGCGGTTTGGGATATTCGCCACCGCTGCAGGGCCGTGGGTGGAAGACGTGGAACACGGACCGCTCGTTTCGCAGACACACGCAAGACACAAATCCCACATATGCGTTCTCATCTTGTATGCATTGTTAAATTTATTAAGTGGTTTATTTTGTGTGTTTTTTAATTTGTACATAAATTGAATAGGAGCACGAGGAAGCTTTACAAGACGACCGTTTTCAGTGGCGATCAAAACGATGAACGGCAGCGTCTCGGATGCAACGCTATAAGCATGCGCTAAGGGGGCAATCATACAATTGATAGCAACGTAAGAAAAACAGCACTTAAAGTGAAGATTACCACTCAAGAGAAGAAAAAAACATCTACTCTTACAATTACAAATATACACTCTTCGCTATATAGTTCATTATTTTTTTCTTCTTACGTTTTTTTTTTAAACAAAAGGGATAGTCAATAATAATCATCATCATGATGCTTTGTCATATACACATACCATGTTGAAGAACCTCTTAAAAGACTAGTCGGCTGTTAGGGGTATTCATCCCAACGATTTCCAGCACAAGGTAAAGTATTTCCCCCCACTCAACAACAACAGGTGGCGGTGAGAGAGGTGGTTCTTTTCACCACGAATCCTGACCAACGTCCAATAACTTAAGGATGAATTAACTTTGCTGGTTGATGATAATACAACGGGGCCTAATTGCCGGAGAGGCGGGGTGTAATGTGTCTATTTTGAACTTCTTTCGCACCGTACGTAGCCCCAACCGTGCTCATCGGAGGTGCGGGAAATGAATTTGTTCAGTGATTTATCGATGAGAGAATATATTGAGGGTGGGGGGGATTAAAGACCGGTCAAATGGATGGGAAAATGTCATCTTCAGGCCTTGCAAGAATCTAGTACATTATTTCAGAAGTGACGATTGCTTGCTTTAGAACACTCAACCTTTGTACATGCACGATCTACGTTTCCGCCTCTGCTACAGGCACGCTCTTTCAAGCAGATCGTCGGGGCAAGCGTTGTTAGGGAGCAACTGTTAAGGCTGCCCAGGCACCGCATTACAAACAAATTGCGGGTGGCACCACCGAGGGCCAGTCTCACCACAAAACGACCACAACAATCGATTGATCACAAAGTGAGAACCCATTCTATCAACCTGTGGTGACAATCACGATGGACTAAGTCAATGCTCGAAACGCGGAAGATCAGACGCGAAAGTGCACATTCTGCTTAACAACAAACGGCAAATATTTAGAAAACCACTTGGAACCACTTTGCTGGAAATTAAACCACCTCAACTTCCCTCTTTTCAAATCAGATAGTGAAAATGTCCTTAATGTGCCCAAACAAGTCTGCTCCGCCACCCCCCTCCTATGGCGGAAATTCCACATTCCCATGGCGTGGGCTTCGTCTATTATTAGGACAACCACACGATTTTCCTCGATGATCATCTCCTCTGCCCACCCTACCCGTGTCTGCCTCCCCCCCCCAACACGCTCTCACAACTCCAAGCGCCCACAGCACCACTTGCTTGCACATGCACGAACCAATTAGATCCACAACAACAATCCAACTACCGAGTGTTACCGTTCCATTGCCTGTCCCATACGGTCAGATTGTCAACAGACGTGGGACCCTTCAGGACATTCATCGACGAGCCTCAAACCCCGGCCTACTAAAGTCCCGTGCACCGCCTTGCGGGCAAACGACATCGGTTTCCCCGTAGACATGCTGCTCCCCGCCATGGGAATGTGGAATTTGCCATCACTGGCTCAGGGTGGCCAACACCCCGAGCCGGGGAAACCCACCTTTGTGTTTGCTTGTTACAGCCACGGTGACCCCAGTGTTATCACACGCACCTTTCATTTGCTAACGTACGTTCGTGGCTGCCCTGGAGACGGTCACCCAAAACCAGAGGTTTAACCGGTCCCACGCCGCGCCTTGAATTTACAAGCGCGGTCCCCTGCCTTTTTTTTAAGGAGTAATTTTCAATCCGTCTCACTGTCTTGCGATTCGTCGTTATAAGTGGACCACCTGGAGTAGGGTACAATTTTAGTTAAAAGAAATACCATCAAACCACCGGTGTTGTGACGTATGCCTTGTCACGCAGTATTGAAGGAAACTCACAGCCAAGGTCAGATGTCATCACGGCCAGCACTCTTGACGACGATCGGTGTCGCGGATGTCATCGGGGGTACCCCCCAAATCGCAAGACGGCACAAACGAGTGCAGCACGTGGTCGCGTCGTGGATGGGCACGGGTTTTCATTTAAGAGGATTATTGAACCTTCGCAAAGCACGACGAATGGTTTTCGGTAGCTGACGCACAAGTTATAATTTGGCATCATTTTCTCGTCTTAAAATTATCTCCGCACGCCATTCGAGGCTTCCGATTTTGTTGTCGTTACGCCGCAGTGAGCGCCGTTTCACGCGAGTTAAAAACGATTTGGGGAAAACAGATTTGGACGGACCGTAATTATACCTCCGCGAGATTTAATTCCCCCAATGAATGCATTTCGGACGCGGCGACTGATGTTCAGATAAATGGAGTCATTTCTCTGACCTTGAATTAGGAACCCATTAAGTTGTCATTATAGTTATTAAAATAGAATAGATTGGACAAATCCACATTTGCGATCCGTACCAATAACTCGTGTGGATATTTCTTCTCGACCACTGCCAACGGCCGATGATTACCACGTGAAAGGGCGCTTAAACTGTAATGGTTTCAGCCCAACATTGGTGGTGATCCACGAATTCATTACGCGTACGGTCTTCGACCCCCAACTGCAGTGTGCCGATTGACGGCGCTGCATAAATTCATTCATTTAAAATTAAAATTAAACATTTCCAGGTGACATTTCTCAATCCTTCCAACACTCCGGGTAAATTATGCGACACTGCATCGTGCGAACGTTTAAACACTGCAAAAATTAGTGGTGCGTTGATTATGCGGATAACAACCAATGAACGTACGATTTTGTTTTAGTACGTGCGTTTATGTGTGCTTATTTACATATTACCGCGTACAATTCATTGGAATAGAGCCATCGGTAGTGCTAAGAACTCTCCGGGCATGAGAACGTCACGTTAAAATCCTGGCTAATGTTGCCTCAACATCATCACCATCACCATGGCCATCATCACCTCTTCTCCAGGGTATGTAAATGGAACGCTCCCACCACCGCGATGAGGTTTGCCCCAACAGTTCGTCAGGGAAGGCGACCGTGCTTGTTGTGGCGTCAAGTTAGACAATGACCTATCGTACGCAGAGTTGACGTCGGAATCGCAGAAGCCGCATTGGCCAATCGGCGACGTGCGGACTGCCCAACTTTAAACAACGACAACCCCCGCTTGCCCCGATCACGACCTGTGAGCTCAACACTGAAGTGCAACTTGTGGCTCGAGAGCGCAGAGTGGAGTTCAGAAACATGCATTTAGATTGTTTGGCTGCTGCTCTACATTTCCACGTAATGATCAGCCACTTCGGTGAGCGATCATTTGTGGCCAGGTCGCTTCTGAAAAACAAGCTAATAGCTCAGGTGGGCTTTAGCTGGTTAAATAAAAAGTTTATTTAATTTTTTTAGTGATTTGCTTATCTTTCCAAAACGTTGCACTCCTAACGTGTTTTTGTATTGTGTGTTGTGGTAACGTTCTGACGTGCCCCTACTTGACATCTGTGAAAAAGAGCTTTATAGCGCATCGGATTCCTCCTGCAGTATAAATACACATTGATTCCGATTCTGGAGTTAGTTGCCCGTTGAGTGATAGAACGAATCGATCGTAATGAATGGCCGTGTGTATAATTTGCGACTCGATTCAAGATTCAATTAGTTTTGCCAGTTTGGCGAGTGTAGTGGCTGGAGGGTGGGGGGGTCACGTGAATTCATTACAAAAAAACATCCGATTGGAAAAAAAAAATCATACAGGTGCGATTCGATGCGTATATGCATCATGAACTGAATATCAATCGATGAATTGGTGCATCATTAGCGCAAGTCGCCTACGAGCACAGGGCAATGCTCAAAGTGCCTCCATATAAAATGGGTCTCCTCGCATTAAAACACTTCGAGTGGCTTTCAAACAATCGTACAAAAATATATTAGAGTAAGTATAGTCCACAGGAGAGAGAGAGAGAGGCGTGCCGTATAAACAAGCATATGTTCACAAGTTTAATCGAGATTGTCCTTTTCCATGGAGTTAAGGCCACCTGTAACCATCAAGGCGACGACACCCTGAGAGTGTGGAGCGTGCGCACGATGCACGAGACACTTATTTGTTATTATCCAACCTGGGCGCTCGATCGCAAATCGGGAAGATCGCATGTTCCAAGTCCGCGGTGAGGGAGCGGCTCATCACATCGTCGTCATCATTATCATTACTCGCTCGGAGAAGGATAAAAATGAGTATCACGGCTGTCCTGTGGATACACTTACCACCCCCCCCCACCCCACCCCTGTCAGAGAAATGTGGAATTTCCTCCACTGGATAAAGGGCAATGGACAAGAGTCCCGGAGAAATGAGTCGTCGGCTTTCTCAAACTCGTGAAAACTCAAGTAGAAATTGAACATTGTTTTTTTTGTAAGATTTTTTTTTCTTTATTTTAACATTTGAATCCTTATTAGAAGATTGCATGCACAGAGTGAAAAGTCAAAAGTGGAGATTTTTTTTTTATGCCAAAATATGTTTTTCTTCCCATCCTGGACATATGCGTCACAAAGTCAAACAAAGCAAAGCCTCAACGGTCGAAACTGAAATACTGCCAATCAAAACGTCAGCCACGATTCGGGTTGAATATTAATGCCGCTTCGAGCGAGTTGAGGTTGGGGGGAGAAGTTGCCATCACGTGAACGCGCCGGCGAAATCGTGGGGAAAGGAGGTTCACCATCGTGCGCTACAAAAATAAACTAAATCTCGAGCATGCTTATTTTGTCGACGTTGAGTGTGTTAGTTCGAGATAACGGGTTAAATCGAGTGTATTCGTCGCAAATGTTTACCCCCCCACACCCTACCTAAAATAAAATAATTAACAACAATCTCTTTTAACACTGAGCTTCCAGTTTTTAAGGCCGACGGGAAAAACTGCTACACGCTAGAAAGCCGAAACCGTCGCAAGGAATCGTGAAAATTTAGTACAAAATGCGACCGCTAATCGATGAATTAACATTCCGTGGAAGCAAACTTGCAAATTCCCGACACGTCATTTCCTTTGCTCGTCGACAAATATAAATCGGATTGGTTGTAATAAATGATCAACTCGCAATCGACGACGACAACAACAGAATCTACGCTTCCGTAATCGTGGTAAAATTCATTCAGATGAACTGAAGGAGCTGACTCCGTGATTTTCGTAGGTCATAGTTCGTGACCTTTAACCCGGGCGACTGTTTACAAATCTGCACGCTACATCCAAATGTTCCTCTATTCGATAACAAAAAAGGAAACTAAAAATAATAATAATAAAATAAAATACAATATCCTATCAATCCACATAACTGTTCAGTCAATTACCGCAAACTGACCGTGCGCCATGTGAGCCAAGTGCATTGTGGGAGTAGCGTGGGGGAGTGGGGGGCGGTAGGTGTGTGTGAGGGAGAATAAATCATGGTAAAAGTGTATTTGCCGCTCTATATAATCACCATACGTGTTTAATATCATACACATATATGTTGTATTTTCTCTGACGAGGGACAAGAGGGAGGCGAGTCGGGGCAGACTATGGCAGGTTTAACGCATACACTGATTTTGACGATGTTCGTGTGTTCACTCCGGAATCGTCTCGGGTGTTGTTGGGGAAGTGGCAGCAGCAGCTTTGTGGTTCTGGTTTGAGCGGCAATCAAACTCCAACGCCAAGTGACAGTTCCAGGCGAGGCATGCAGGCGTTTATCCAAGATTGTAAAACAATAATCTATCCATCTTCTTGGTTCTTTCGGTAAAGTCACGTAGAAGGGAAGTAATAAAAGAATAAAAATAAAACATAATAAAATAATTCTCACGACGTTTCGGCCACAACGCAAGCAGCCGTCC